>JAFNEN010000538.1:0-602736 GCA_019343175.1 Oedothorax gibbosus
ATGGGTATTAAGTGTTGCAATGAAGTGGAGCTTGACTTTTGTTTCAAACTTTTGTTATGATTTTTTAACTAGTGTCCGGAATTGTGTTATCGCATGTTATAAAAGTTTTTGGGACTAAGAAGTATATGCTCTGAAATTGAAAGAATTTTCTGCAAAAGATACGTAAAAATAAAATATGGCTTGATTACTTTTTTGCAAATTAGTATAACTAAGAAAGTTTATTCAAAGTTATTGTAATTAACAGCTTAACTTAATTAAACAAGTGAAGCAGTCAAACATTTATATTCATTTTATTTGTTCTTATTTCTAGTATCAAGTTTAAGTATCGTAATGAAATATTTCTAATAAAAAGTAGTTTTAAATTTTAATGTAAACTATATTTAACTGAGATATGTGCATTTTTTCAGTAAATTCGTATTTTTTTTAATTATAACATGTAGACTTTAGATCTTATTCATGTACAGCCGGTAAAAATAATTAAACAGTTTTCCGAAAGTAACAGTCATTGAATTAATAGATATCTTGAACCCCCTACTACACCAAAATAAATCCGCTATAACAATCCAATTCCATCATTTAGATACGAATAAAATAAAGATGGCGGTTTAAAACTAATGCAAAAAAGATTCCCAAGTGAAGTCATGCTCGATTTCGTAATACGCCCAAAACACTGGATTCAATACACTGCTCAAAATATTTAGGGGAGCAATTTGCGTACGTTTGTTAACCCTTTCAGTTCCAATTTTTTATTTTATTATAAAAATCTAAAATTTGTGAAATAGATTCATTATGCATCCAGAATGAAATGGTAAAAAACAGGGGGAAAATCTTATTCTTTTTAAATATAAATTTAAGGGGAAAGAATTGGAATCATAACTTTTAAATAAATTATAACAATATTTTTTTCAAAACTTTATTTGTTAAAAAAAAGTTAATAGTTATTTATGCAACTAGTGAAAAAAGTAAGGGTTTTTTAAACGAGTTGAATACATTATTTCACGAGCGAGGTACGAGCGAGTGAAATAAATTCACGAGTTTAAAAAAGGCTATTTTCAACGTGTTGTCATACACTATTTTTTTATAATAACGTGCAAAAAAGTATTAAATTTGCATTTATTGATTGGCTTATTAATTTTTTTATTATCACGTTCAAATGATTTGAAGATGATTATTTATATTAATCATTATTTTAAAATCACGTGCAAAAAGTATTTCTTAGATTGCATTGGAAATAAACCAAATAAGAATCAGTTCAAATAAAGAATTTTACACCAACCAAAGCCGCCGATAAATATCACGCTCAAATAAAGAATTTACTTGTCGAACTTTGTGCGTAAAAGTAACTTTGAAACACGATTTCGTTAAAAGCATCACTTTTGCCACGATTATTGATTTGAAAAAGTTAGTTTCTTTGCACGATATTATAAAAAATCAATTTTTAAACACCTAAGAATTCAAACGTGAAGAATTTAGGGTCTATTTATTTCATAAAATTTTTTGGGAGTGAATTTTATTTTACCATGATATTCATATTTTCATTTAATTAAAACAAACATTATTTAATTCTTCAAAATACATGATTCTTCCATCTAACGATAAATAAGTGCGAGCTCAACTTAGTGAGAAGAAAATTGCAAGCTGATGATTCTAAATGGAATCGTTGGGGGTGAAGTGTTTTAAACCATGCGCTCCCCTAATTGTTTTGAGCAGTGTATTTGTCACTAAATTTCTTATGATAAAATTATTAAATTAATTTTTTTAAAGAAATGGGAATCTTATATTTATCTTGTATTATTTCAGTCTTTTAATGAAACTTAAAACTGCAAAAAGTTTCATTTCTAAAACTTAATAACTCTTTTTTAAAAACACAAACTGAGGCATTTCCCATATAAATTTTATTAATGTTACTCATGGACGTTTGTTTTGGGTGCATTAAACCCATTTGGCGACATTCACATTTGTCCCATCGCCAAGCACCTCGATCTTACAATCTTCCATAATTGAAACACACATCAAGATACTTCATGAACGGAAACAACCCAAGTCCCCATTGGTCTGATGCCCATCATCACCCACTTACTACTCGTCTTTAAGCCTGGCCTAGCGGTAACCTGTCTTTTCAAAGAGTAGTTGTTCGATATTGCGATTATTTCAAAGACTAGTGTTTGCAATCTGACAATTAGGGGTTTTCTGTTTACTTCGCTTGTGATGGATGCAGGCTTATATGTTTTTTCATTGTGTTTTGTTGTTATTTTTTTAAGGGGAGATCATATTCCACGACAACAAAAATGAGCATTCCTTAGTATTGATTTCGAAAGGCTTTAAATAATTTAAAAATTATGTTACAAAAAAACAATTGTACCAAGTTATAAATTGTACTTTTATTATTATATTTACACCCAAGAATCTTATTTTTAAGAATTATTTTTTTAGAAAAAAGACATTTTTTCAAACATACAATTACGAATTTTCAAAAATACAAGTATTTGTTTGGTACACTTTGTACAAAAAATAAACCAAGAATTTACATAAAACTTTTTTCAAATGCAAGTCAACAGTTAGGTTTATATTGGTCACCTATTTTTTTGCCTAAAATATTTTTTTAATTTTATTTAAAAAACATTATATTCTACATTCCTAAAAATTCAGATTTTCAATGCAGAAAAGTGTAAAATAATAATATATTTTTTTGAATTTGTAAGACTATATGAGGTGACTTAAATAGATTTAAAATGGTTTAATAACACACAAAAAAATATTAAGAAATATTTAATAGATTTGGAGAAAAGTGTACCTATGTGTTGAAAATTGTAGTTTTGGGAAAAACGCAAAAAACAAATATTTCCCTTTCTTTAATAATATTTAACTAGTTTGTTTTCTCAATAAACATCAACAAGTTAAATTTTTTAAGGAGTTAAAGTTTTAGTTAAAGATACTGGAGAGTAGAGAAACACCTATACTTAAAAAAATAATTATATTTATTAAATTAAACTGTGTGTGTCAAAAGTTGTCAATTTAAAGGGGGCGTGGCACATTCGTTTATTTTTATAATTTTGATAAGAAATAATTAACCGATCGATACAAAATTGGTCTCATTCGATAGATCGGGCTTCTACCTATCAGAAAATACTGGTTTCAAAAATTAAATTTTTTTGGTCATTTTTAACTATGATCTCCCCTTAAAAGAACACCACATTTATGGATTCTTGGTCTTAGAACTTTGTGTTGCAAGTTCTGTCTATTAAATATATGTTTGTTAATAGTTAAATGATAATTATGTCATTTAATATAGTGATTATTAATTGTAATTTGAGTGAGGGCAAAATTTGAAGCCCTACTTTACAAAAACTATTTCTGCACTAATTTTAAAACGTGCATGCTGAAGAAAGCTTCAAGAAACTGTAATATTTTGAAGATCACCATTTGATCCATAGTATATAATTATAAAAACACTAACATCCTGGTACCGGTTACTGATTAGTAAATTGACAGTAACACACATTTTCTTTGTAAATTAATTCCTCATAAACGTCATCGGTCGCTTTCAACGTACTTTAAGAAATGGTCGGGATTTCATAGTGTAACTGGTACATATTTGTTTTGTGATATTTGTCAATAATTATATACTTATATTTAACAAAAATAAGGTCGTTTATGCACCGACGTTTATTCAAATGTATATGGTCATCTAAACAAATCAAGCGATAGTTGATCCAAAATCGAGATAGTGGTATTATGTCATTGTTTTATTGCCTGAGTGTATTTATTTTGTAAGCAGAACTTATGCCTAGAGTTTTATTTTCTAAAACTAAATACAAGATTCTGATACGATTGACTACGATCCCAATTATTTTTTTCCTTCTTAAATCAAAGAACATACCACTCCCTTCTATGAAAAAAATCTAGATGTGTGTAATACCACATAACTTTCACACAATTACCATTCTATAAATCAATACGTTCATAGGTCAATATGTACCCTTGAAGATCATTTTATCATATTTAAAACCTAAAATGTACAAGGCATTTATGTTTTGGACATGAACTAGAAAATCTCCTTTTTGGATTTTCGGCCCTTTCGCAATGCTTTCATTACATTATATCTTACATTAGATAATTGGAACTACTAGGTGAAAAAAAGAATGTAACATTGCTATCTTTCCCATCCCAATCTTCAAGTCCACCATATCCTTAGCATCCAAATCAACACAAAGTGACTCATCCCCCTCCTATTTACTCCAATTATATCCAATATTTCACGAGGCTCCTTCTCCTACACTCTTCCAGTCCCGTCACTGGTGTCCTTCAAAACAGTTTGTCTGACAGAACAAAAAATAAGTTCCTTTTGTCCTTTAGGAATATTCAGACGATTCTACGTCCACTTTGTTGTTCGATTGTTATTTTGGGAAGGTTTGCAGAGCCTTTCGATTGGCGACTGTCAACATGGCATTTCTGTGTTGTTCTTCCTCCACATTGATAGTGACGTTTCTGCTGCTGTGTGGTGCTAGAGCTGCAAGGAATAACACTGTTTTTGGAGGAAAATACAGAGGTAAGAAAAAGTTTTTTGACAAGTTTTTTTTTCGTTTTTATAGTAAAGTTTTGGTTATGGGGATGTGTTCTTTTTCTGTAATGGTTTAGCGATAATGACTTGTAGTAAGCTTTGTTTAAACTTTTGTGGATTATTGGGTTATGTAAATCAGCTTTGAGATTTCAGAAGGATTTCTAAATACAATTTTTTATTAGTCATTTTTAATCATTCTTTACTTTTAATCTGAATAAAATTTGTTGCCACGGAAAAAATGAGGGTTGTTTTTAGTGACAGTTTGTATTATTTTTTTGTTTTAATATTTTATGATATTTAGTGATATATTATCATATTTTTGATTTCATTATTTACCCAGACGAATTTATAGCTATCAATTTTAAGGTTGGACTAATAATTGCAATTTGTTTATTATTCGAAAAAACTATGGATAAATATTTTAACACAGTCTTATTAAAAATGTACTTTTAAAAGCGTTTTAATTTTAAAAAAAGATTATATGCTTATAGCACAATTCAATACAAAAAAATAAAAAGAAAAAGAATAACTTTGCATTCAATAAGAATGAATAGTTTTTACGTTATTAAGAAATTTATTTAAAAATGCACTTTTGTTTTGCAAACACAATGCAAGCTTTAATAGTTTTTTAAGTTATTCTTTCGGTTTTAAAACTAAATTCTAACGAGAACATTTTCCTAGCAAGCGACTTTTTCACATAAAACACTTTTTTAAAAACAGAAAATTTTATCTACCCTTTCATAAAAAAATCTTGTTAAAAATGATATAAAGCTTATTCGAAACCCAAAATATCTCCACAAGCATTCTCCTCAAAACATACAAAGAGTTAATGTTTTTCTCGATTTATTTTAAAAACTCCACACACCCTTCGGTGCAGTTCGTGTTTTAAGCTTAAACCCTGAACCGTGACGCTCCCTTATTTTTTCCACATAGCTACGGGAAATAACCCTAAGATTGATTATTTGCACGCTAGTTGGGGGAACTCTCGTTTACTTGTAAGAACAGCATAATGAAAAATTTACATCCACGGCATCTTTTCTGCTCTCATGGAAAATGACGTGCATGTTTAAAGAATAATTTTAAATCCCACTATGTAACTTAATAGAGTTTTGTTATATTTCAATCATGCTTGTTGGTCACGTTAATAAGTATAATTCTACAAGTGGGAATCGCTCCTAAAAAGTACTTTTTTTTTTGGTTCATGCGTATTAGTTTAATGTTTTTTGGTTTTCTATTTTTAGTTCGATTTTGCACTCATTATGACATTTAAAATTTTCGTTATCAAATGTGTGTAAAAAATTTTGGTATTATGAATAAATAGATTTCACAACATCGTTGACGCCTTAAAAATGTGGCGTAGCATTACTCCATAAAACTGGTGGCAGCATAGATATTTCTAGTTTTATGAATTTAAGTTATGATCCCCAATTTATAGATTGACGTTACACAAACAGATATTTATCTTACAAGCTTACTATTATTCTGTGGTGAAACTTTGCTTCAGAAATCTGGAAACAGTCAGGCTGTCATAGGTGCTAGTTCTTAATATAAAATTATAAGTTATAAATCAGTTGTTGCTTCCGAGATTGTTCATTTTTGTAGTATTTTAATTTAAAGATGTGTGGGATCTTATGTATAAAATTCTAGTTTTCGATGACGGATTTAAATTTATAAAGACCCTAATTGAACATCCAAGATCTTATTTAACTAGAATGCAAAACTTCTAAAAAACACACTGTGATAACTTTTTAAAATGGTTTTATCAACAGAGATATATTCAAACAGCATTTTAGCATTTTAAGAGGGTAACTTTTCCCCAAGTTAATAACTTCTTATTAAAAACTTTCAAAATGTTCTTGCTTATTTCAATTAGTGGCAACTCTAAAAATTTTCAATAAAAGTATGGGTAAAAAATATTAAAGAAGAAAGTCAGTACTATAGGGTTTTGGGTTTGGGTCAAAGTTAACGCATTTGAAGGAAATGTAAATATTTTATATAAATACTTATCTTGATTCAGTAGTAAAAATATAACAAACAAGACATATAAAACCAATCCGTAAAACAGATTTACTTCAATTTAAATTTATTGGTTCCTATACTTAAATACTGTTATAAAATAAAATGCTAAAAGTTATGGCGTGAATATTTTTTTAGAAAACACAAATATGCAGTTTTCCAAAATTTAAAATTCTATAAATAAATTGGATACTAATTTACTTTTCGATGTCATGATTCCACCTTCCAAGTCATAACCTCTTCACTCCTGAAAGAAATCATAACCATTTATTCTTTGTGTAAACATATTTTTCAAGCAATTATATACTTAAAAGTTTTCTTTTGCAATGAATTTCGAAAAAAAATTAAGCTTAACATTTTTTGATAGTCCTATAAATTTATGAGAATTGGAGGTTTGAAGGGTTAGAAATGCACATTTTTGCGGTGCTATGAATACACAAACAAGCTCTATCAGTTTCTTTTAAATAAACGCCCATTCTGATTTTAGTTTTAGTTTTAACCCAAAATGTCTTATAAATTAACCGATGAAAAAACGATTTTTGCAAGACCTTCGAACACTGTTTGACCTTCTTGTTCATAATTTTTTTTAAACACTTAATAAATCAGATTCTTTGGTTGCGATATTTTTAGGAAGTTTGAATATTTTAATTTATAAGAGAAAAGATAAAAAATAAGAAAAATTGTAAAATAAAGTTGTGAAGTGAATTCTACAAAGGTTCCCGTATGTGTACCTCTGGAGCGAAGAGGATAAATGAATCCGGGGGGAAATTCATCAAATCAGATATTTAAAAACGAAATAAAATTAGTAGGCAAAAGTTATGTAGGGAATATTCTTTTAGAAAACACATACAGTTTCCTAAAACGTTTTAAAACGTTTTTTAGTTCTAGTTTGAATTATCGTCGCACTAGAGCTACACAAGGGCTATTGGCGACGGACGTCGTATTTTAGAACCACAGTCAAGTGACGAGCCGACACCTGAGTAGGCACCCAACGCAACCGTTAAGGGCGACATCGTACGCAGCGTCAGGACTTTGAACGATATTTAACGTGCACTCCTGCCACACGGGGTATTATTTGTCGGACATTTTGGCTGAACGGGCCGTTTATAGGTCGGCAGTTATTTTGGCGATGCCCGGACCCGAACTTGAGACCTTCCGTATGCTAGGCGAATGCCTAACCGCCTGGGCTCCCCAGCCCCCCTAAATTTAAGATTCACTGAATAAATTGTATGCTATATTGGCTTTTCGATGGCATGATTCCACCTTCTAAATCATAAAGTGGGATCAACACTAAAGCCAGCGTCACCCTCATTTTTTTTTTGTTATTGCTTTTGTAGTTTATTTGTTATTCAAGCGGTTAAAAAGCGGTCGTAAATCAAGCGAAGGAATTATGTAGTAAACCAACAATGAATTTTTAGTGCCGGAGACGATATAGCCGCGCTTAAGGACTCGGGTAGTTAAAAGTGTGCGGCCCACGGTCAAGAACAAATGATGCTAAATTGTGGCTTGGGGAGTGAAGAAGAAGAATAGGAACATAAAAATGAACGAAACTGCTGTTTTTTAATGGTTAAAGTATTAATTTTAAGGCTAAAAAGATGATTGTTTAAAATGGGTGCACATTAATTTTTAAGCAAATATCCTTTAAAAAAACTTAAGTAGTTTTGAAATATTTTTTAGATTACAACTCCGAATTTATATTGTAAACTAAGATTTATGTGTGGTTTCTTACTACCGTTATACATGAATATGAAATTAAAATATGAATGAAAGCTCTTTTTTGTTTTCTGAAATTAATTATAGAAATTATTCTTATAAACTACACTAACAAATGCTGAAATATAAACTGAACCCCAATTTCATGGACGACTTTAAAATTTTATTCGTAGGAAGTGCACTAAAAATTCTCCTGTGTTACATGTAACAGATTTTGTCACATTTGAAAGCATAATTAGTTTTTGTATTGAAAGTAAAATCTTTTAATTAGACATGGCAAAATATCCATTTAAAAATCGTGAAAAATCATATTTCTGTGTTTTGGAAAATATTTTATTTACTATAAAACAAAACATTTTATTACTACTTAATGTTTCCCAGTAAAGTGAAATATGATTTCTTTTATAAAATGATGCAATAAATTCAGTTTTATTTGTTTCGTCACTAAATAAAATGAATCGATATAAATCGATATAACAATGCAATTTAACTTTCTACCAATAAAATATGATCTTACGACATGGCTTTGAAAAACAGGAAACTAAAATGTTGTAGTATAATCAGTGCTTATAAATTATAAAGATAATAGACAAAAAGTATATTATATAATCGTTAAAATATTATTACAGCTTACTCTTCAGGCAGTATTGTTGTAATTTTAAAAAAATCAAATTAAAGTAAAATAAAAAAAATGCGGAACCAGTATGCATAAAATATCATGTCTACTTGAATATCCACCAGTAAAACAGTATAAAAATTTAGAAAGATACTTGCACATAACATGAATTTAATATATTGGTGGTGTTTATTTACATGACAAATGGTTTGCTTCATATTACTTTATTAGTTGTCATCCAAAGGGCAACTGGAACTGCCCCACCTATATAGACGTCGCAGTTACGTCAACTGTTGCCTTAAATCCCACAAACCAACCACGCTCCGTCCCGATCAAATTGTCCAGTTGTATTATTACACCTTTTTAAGAGAAATTAGTTCATGTCAAGTCTTATTTTACCTATGTTGCTCATGAGATACTTTTTATAAAAGTTATAGTATCTAATACTAGTACTAGAATACGTTCTGTGTAATCATTAAAATATTTTGTTCATTGATAAGGTTAATAAATATTTTGTGAATAATTATAATCTAGCAAAGCCCAGGTTGCATCGGGTACTACATCAGATATTGCTTTGACTAATCTGTAAGCAAAATTAGACTTACCAGGCATTGTTCCCGGATTTTCCCATTGAAATTTACTCTGATATCTGAACACAAATTTAACTTACAAAACAAAATCATCCAAATCTAACCATTCCATGGTCGGTTTTGCTTAACCACTGCGACAAGACTATTATTTTATTAAATTGAAAAAAAAATCCATACAGTTAAATATATATCTAACCCGATATTTATTTCCAAGTAAACAGATTCCCTTGACTTATAAAGAATGATGTTCGTTGTAACAAGGGTCTGTAGCTATTGGGCCATATTTCTCTGCCGTCAACATCCACTGTTTCTAATGTCTTTTCTGAGGCTTGGTCCATTGGTTTGAGGTCCAACGATAATTTCTACTATTTACTTGAAGATCCGTTATTCGGGAAATTGCTGTTGAGAGCAAATATGCTATTCCCACGATTCAAGGTCCTATAAAGCACATTTGTGGTAGAAGTTTATTTCACACTTGCAAAATCAGAGTTATCCTTTGTGTTATTTTTATTTTTAAGTTATATAAGTATTAAATATGTTCTCCTTTATAGTTACATATTTTCTTTTACAGTACATTTAAATTGAAATCCTATAAAAATTAATTACTCAGGTACATGGCTTGGAATAACAAGAAGAAAAAATAGTTTCCTAAATAAAGAAAAATGAAGCTATTTTGATTAAAACGTACATATTTAATGAACTTTACAGGTTTTTATCGCCAATAATTGGTTATAAAAGCCAAGTTTAATAATCGCCACACTATGTTTTCAGTTATTTTTTATTTATATAAAGGGTTTGTTCCTACCAACCCATATCTTTAATTTTTAGAAGTCTAAATAATTACCAAGTTATGTATAAATATAATATTCTTTCAAACACTTATTAAGTTAATAGTAAGCAATTGCTCGTCATTTTTCAGTGTTTTCTTAAGTAAATGCAAAAAAAAAATTAAAGTGCAGAAATATGTTAAATTTATTACATAAAAATCATGTGTTTGACATGGTTTTAGTTGAATTGTATCTTTTTCGATTGCATTGATGTAGCTTTATTTTCGTTTTTTTTAATCAATAAGTGTATATGATATGGTTGATGTTTATTATTACCTACCGTTCCATTACCTTATATCATAAAAAAGTAAAAATAAAATTATTCCATAAGCGAAATGTTACTAAATAAAGAAGTAAATAACGTTAATTTCGTAAGAATTCATCGGGGCATATTATAATTAATTTGAATTATAATTTTAAAAAGTTCTCAAACTCTAATCAGAAAGAACAATCAAGAAGTATTAGCTATTTCCCAATATGCCTAATTTATCACGAACTCTATTTCCTTTTCCAAGTAATTAAACAATGAAGTGGAACCTCCTCAAAATTTCTATAATCAATAAGATCGAACAATAGAATCTCCTTTTTATAAAATGGAAGACATTTGCCGAGTCCGATGACACTCTTTCGAGACTTCCTTTCTTTAATGATTCCTTTTAAACAGAAATTAGTTCGGGGAAAGGAGAAATGTTAAGCGTCCGGTGAACTGTTATCTAATTTAAAATTATTATCGTGAATATTTTATTGCTTTACTGAGCATAATAACTTCATTGTAATAACAAATTATAGCAGGGCTTATAATTCTAACTATATTAATTTAAATATAAAAAAAATTATAATTATTATTTTTTTAAAATTATTTAAACATTGAAATAAAAATTTATTTTTATTTAAATAATTTAATTATTTAAATAAAAAAAAATAGATTTTTATTCGGCGTAGCAGAACGTTTTATTTCTACCGTAAAAGTAATTGGATTATAATATTTGATTACTATTATCGATGTGAACCAATTACAATTAAAACAACAACAGATTTATTTTGAAACGGTATAAATTTAAAAACAATTTTTAATTTACTTTTTAAAATTACCCAGTTATATTTAACTAACATTCCTTTATTAATACTTTTATTAAATATTTATTTGGTTTAGTGTAAAATGTGTCGACATTATTTATTATTATATTGCGTTTTATTAAATTAATTGTTAACAACTACATTATGTAAGTTTTTGTCTGAAATTTAACATTACATTGAAAGTCTTTATCAACCTGTGAAATTTTTAAGCTACGCATATACTGTAATAAAAATACATTGATTTATTTTCCAATAAATAACCTTATGGTCATAATACCACATCATTTTTACTACTCTTTTATATATACATATCGCCCCGGCTAAAATCAAGGTCAATTAATACTAAGTGTTTATTTTGTCACAATTTTTCCTACTTACTAATTATCGTGGTGGCTTTAATAAATTATTTTCGCACAGTATACGTCGCAATGAGCCACCACTTTTCTTTCCCACTGATTTACACTACACTTTTCTCGGAATTCCTGAAGTGATATCACTCACACACCGGTCCGTTGTATTTCCCTCATTTTCCATCTTCACTGATTGCACTAAGCAGGAAGCAAGGCTATATTAAATTAGAGTGGCAGCAGCGGGCCAGCGAATGAGCGAACCCACCGGATGTGACGTCACGCCCCAAATTATCCACTAACGAGAGGGAGTCGTGCTGCTTTCTAGGTGCTGAACCGGGAAATGTGGAATTATGGGTTGCATAAGTGACATTAAGTGGACAATTGAGGAGGACCGTTGTTTATTTATCACTTTTATGCCCCGTTTCTGCGAGTCTTCATAACAATTTGGGTGGGAAACGTAAATATTTTTGTCAGGACGAATAAAAGAGAGATGTCACAGAGATGGCTGGATTTGAGTTTTTTACAGTGTCGGAGGGGTGACAGTATTTTTTTTGTTTAATTCTTTTATTCGATTGCGTGATACAGTGATATCATATTTTCGAGGTACAATGTTTTATACCTTTTGTTATTTGTACTATTTTCTTCTAAAAAAAACTTTATTTTTTTAAGTTATTTATTAAATGTGACAATGAAAAGATCAATATGCAAGTGATGAGTTTCTTTTAAAGCAATTTTAGATTGAAGAAATATATTCCAAAAAAAATTAATTTTTAATAATTAAATACAATTATCAAACCATTCTTTTTAATTTCCTTTAATATATAAACATTCTTCTTTTAACAAGTTTTTTTTAAAAAATTTTAGATCTGTCGAATTAAAACTTTAAAATCAAAATTTTCTTACTTTGAAATAATATGTTTTTAATTTGTTAAGAAAGGAGCAATAATATCAGCTTAAGTGCAAGAGTACTTTTAAATGCAAATGTTTTATTGACTTGGAATAAAATATGAATTAGCAAAATGAATAATTTTTAAGAACGTATCAATAAAAATTTCTTCGAAACCAATTAAACGTAGAATGACTTTTACAAAAAAAAATGATTAAGCATCAAGTACGTAATAAGTGACTGTCGAAGAAGAACATATTTACTAAACCAAATTTACTAGTTACTCCACCAAAGTCAAATCTTGATTCTTGATAATAACTTGTACTATTTCACTGCTTGAGCACATCTTGAAAGTATCTCTGGCATACAATTTTTCAGCTACCTTGAATATGAAGCACTTTCATGAAAAGTTTCCGGATAACCAACCCCTTACTCCACCAAAATAGCATATTTTAAGCTTTAGCGAATTTATTAATATATTTAGCCCCATTTATAATACTTTAATATAGCAGGCTTTATAATATATAATTATACATTTTATATAGCTTTAATATAGCAGTCCACACCGAATTGTTATTAATATTTAGCTATCATCCGTTTTCACGTAATCCACGAATCTGTCAAGTCTAAAGATTGGCGGTTTTGCAAATGGTAGGCTTGAAATTTTTTTTTTTGGTTTTCTATCCCTGTGATTTTGGTCATTCGTGGTTAGGTCATTACTAAGTTTTGGCATATGTGATAGTAACCTAACAAACCTAAAGCTTTTATTAAAACTGATTCTTAGTTTTTCAAATGCATTCAAGTGGAAATTAATGCGAAATCATATAAAAAATCTTTCATACTAAAATAAAATCTTTTTTAAAAAACATTAAAGCAACATTTTATAATGAAAATCAAAAATTTACAACATATTGTAACATAAAGTTATTTGATATTTTGCATAAAATTAAAAATACAATAACACTGTCTCAAATATTGATAATGGAATCACATGAGTCGCAATTGATTTATTCAGGTTAAAACTTTTCAGGAAGTTAAATTAATTATAATGGCTAACTACTATCAAATATAAAAATATAAAAGTCCCAATCTTGATAAACTTTTCATGTCTTCACCCAATCTCCAAAACTTTTATTTATTACGTCCCTCGATCCCTTTATTTTAAGAATAATCGAGTTGTCGGAAATTTGTTTTCAAGTACAGTCCTTTGTTTGTTTCCAGTAAAAAAAAAACAGATAGATGACATCAATGGAATTACAATGACTGTCGCTGAAATCCAGAGCAAACAACGAGTTTATTTCCCAAACGGGTTTCTCGTCTCTCCCAAAGATTGTTTAGGGACATGTGTCACCAGAGCAATATGGCAGGGAGCTGAGCAAAACTTCTTGTGTTCGAGTATTGAATTGTATTATTTGTAGGAGTGTATACCTCTGCACGTTTATCATTGAGAAAGTTATAAAATGAAAGTGAATCAGTTCAATTTATTTTGCTGTGGCCTCTGATACAGCGAGGATCGTCTTCGGAAATGAGTGTTTTGAGAATTTGTTTGGCTTGAAATCGAATTTGATTGTCATCAAAAGTAGAAGTTAATATAAAAATAGATAAAATATACTAGCGATCGCGAATATTCGAATTGAATAGAATAACACCAATAAACAATGTTCAGTTATTTCAATCTCTCCTGAAATTGCAAAAAGTAATAGAATCATTTTATTTCTGAGGCATTTGCAGAATTACGTAACGTCTACTGTCATCTCAATTTTTTATAATCTAATAAAATGCTTTAAAAATTTTGTAGCATGCTAGAACAACTTAACTTATACACAGCTTACAGCTTACAGTCATTTTGACTACTTATATGTTTTTGTAACCTTAAAACTGATAGTTTTCTTTCTGTGTCTTTAATATTTAAGTTGACCATTCTTATGTGAGTCAATTTTGTATTGTTTCATTTTCTTAAACTCTCTCAAAGTTTACTTATTAAATATTGACAATAAGGTTTATGTAACCTTAACTGATAATTTAATTTGTGTTCCTTTAAAATTTAATTTTATCGTCCTTACGTGAATAAATTTTGTGTTATTGCATTTCTTTAATCTACTTTTAATGTTTACTTATTAAATATAGATAATAAGATTTATGGAAAAGAATTTCTTCCCTGGCATATATATTTTTAAGAAAAGTAACTAAGTTTTTAGTTTTTATGAATATTTTATTTTTTTGTGACGGTTGAATAATATTTATGTATAAGGACAAGTAATGCATACGCTCAAAATCTTCACAACATTATTGTTTATGTGGCACAATTCCCAGCAAGCTTTATCTGTCAATTAATTGTTTAATTTAAATTATGGCGATTGATGGCATATCCACATAATATTGACACTTATTTTTTTACTGCATTCAATATTTTTTAATGTGTAGTTAAACTTTTTAACTAATCTCATTCGTATTTAATATTTTAGGTAGGATGTTATTATAAATTAATTTTTACTAAAAAAGTAATTTTCTATTTTTAAATATTTTTATTTAACATAGGACACGTATATTTCTTCATTTCCGTTACTTTTGTTCTTTTTTACAATTCAAAACAAATTTAAAAAAGAACTTCGTTACTAAACACTCAAAGCAATTCTTTTACCATAAATTTTTCAAAGACCAACAAACAACAAAACAGAAACATACAACAACCATAAAACACTTTCTCAGCAGTAGGTACCTTATTTACCAGAGTTTTCCGAATAATGGACATGGATCTTAAAAACGCTGTCCAAAGAAATTGTTTCAGCAGAAATAAACTTACTGTTTTGTTCAAAGATGCTTGAGACTGGGTGATCATTTTTCAGCTGTTTTATGGGCCAAGACCTCCACATTCACACTATAAAGACACTTCTCCATTTAAGTACGGAAATTTTTTCGCTGGGAAAGTTAGACATTTTGTAAAAGAGTGGAAATGCTATGTTTTTAAATTCAATGTTCGTTCCCTAATAAGTAAATAAAAATGTATATTGGGTTGTTTGCTTTAGTCCCTAATTATGTATTATTAAGGCACGTTAAAAAGGCGTTGTTGAAATCCTGAGTTTATTTTTTGCTTAAACTTTTTCTGCTTCTTAGCTGAGAGAACTTATTAATATTTGAAAATTGAATTCATAAAATATATACACTAGGATATAAAAAAAAATCAAAACAGTTACTTTTGACCTTTTGTTTCTTCAATTTTCAGTTTAAAGTATAAAGTAGTAATTCTAACCAATATTTTTTATTGATTGTATATCCTTTATTGCATTTTATTACTATTTAATTAATATTTTGTATGGAATCATATTTCGTTTTTAAATAAGGGTAATGAATTTTCTTCATTTTTGTTGAAATTCGAAGGCTCAAATGACATTAACAAATACACACGTGCATCATGCCAACCATCGAGTTTATACAAATGACTAATATCAATATTTTTATTTTTAATGCACAACATTGCCATATTCCGCATTATATAAAGCCAACTAATAAAAATGCTTTCAAAAAGTACTTAAAAGCCATTTCCTTCACAATACCCACACACATTTCCTTCCACATATTGATGATTCAAATAAACATATTCTGATTTATACCGGGAAAAGCCTGCATTAACCAGGCTATTTACATTTCTATGCTTCAAAAATAATCTCGCATACAGGAGTAATAGCATTACCGAGATTTTTTTAGTGTATTGTCGTCATTACACATGCCATAAATAACGTAAAGTTTCAAGCCTAAGGCATAAAGCGTCTTCCGTTTTTGATTCCAATCCATACTCTTTCATCGGCCTAATCCCATTTACACGGGGCCTCTTAGTTACTCCGTTTATTAACCATTTAATGTTTGTATTTCCATTTAGCCATCGGCCACAAAATAAATATCCGAAAGATGCATCGAAAAATAAACATAATAACTGGTAAGGCCAATTTAAGAGTTATTTTTGGTCAATATCGTTTTAGATTTTGTAAGTTATTAGTAGTGTTATACCATTATACATAAATAACATGAATGTGATAATCTAAAGATTATTTATAATTATAGTAATTAAGGAAATAAATATGGAATTTAAAGTTTGATTTAAACACAAAAAAATGTGTTAGCCCCAGGTATAAAATCAAACTACTGATGTTTTAATTAAAATCGAGCAACTGTCATAGATAGAAAACTGCAAAAAAAAAAAAAAATTGTGTAAAATTATAATCAAACTAAGCCATAGCCAAAGTTTTAACCAAACTTTTGAGTCGTAGTTGAAAAACTTTGTTTGATGGTGTTCTTCATTTACTAAAAAAGGGTTATTCAATTAGTTTGTTGCAATAAAAAACAGATTTTTTGTATAATAATAATATCAGTAAATGTTTACAGTGACAATATGCAAAAAAGATACATTTTTATTTGAATAAAAGAAATGAAGGATAAAGAAAGATATAACAAATAACGTTAGGTTAATTTTCAAATTACAGTTACTTATCCAAGTACAAATACAAAAAATTGTTATACCATTATACAGTTAAGTTCATGGAAATACGAATCACGGGATACGGCCATGGAAACTCATTCTAACCCACCAATAAGATACGTCATTTTAAACGTAGAGTTCAAAATATTTTACAATTTAAAATAATTTAATACAATATAGGCTTTGGACATAATATATAAAAATAAACTGGTAAAAGGTCCGTTATTATTTATTTAACATCTTGGCGTTGTATATTTTTAAGCACAGTTCTCTTGCTGTTATGTGTTCTGGAAATGTGAAATTTGACTTTCAAATATTCCATGGCCATTAAAAATCCTTAAAAATGAAATGGTTGTATCGCTTTTCTCTGTCACTATAACTCGCCATTTGGGAAATTTGTGCCACTTTTTAGGGTGAAGGGTGATTTTGAGAGTCAGATTTGTTGTGCTCCAGAAATATTTGGATTGGGTATTGGGACGGATTGGCTAATGGAAATTTTCAATGTGCAGATTGAAAATCGTACATTATGCATACGGAAGTTTGTGGTTTTGCATTCGTAGGGTGTGGTTATACTTTTTTATAACTGGATTCTTAGAAAGGGCTTAAGCGTTTGAGGAAAAGAAATGTGTATTTAAAAATTTAAACGGGTTCGGAATGAGTAATTATTTTACAGATTTCTATAACTTTAAATATATAACTTTTTCTTCAATATGACTCAAATATGCTAAATGTGGTATATCTTTTTTTATTGATAACATTCAGCTATGAAATATAATACAACATTTTTTCTGTTTGTAAGGTATATTTCTCTAGATGGCAAAAAAGTAAATCTATTACAATGTTGGAGTTTTCCGTGAGAAAATATGTTAAGTAGAAGTAGATTTGATCGTTATTTTACTAGATCTATCAAAAAAGACAAATAGCTGTAAAAAGGTATTATCCCATCGGAAACTGAACGAAAAATTGTTCTATTTCCTTCGTTTATTGTAATTTTTTCCACAACACTTTCAGCTAATTCGAAAAATGTCTTGTTTTCTTTTAGATAATTTCATCTTCTGTTTCTATAGGACGACCTTTCATATCCAAGTTTGTTTGACATTCGCCTCTTGTCGAGAAGACTAAGTTTCAAATATCAGTAATAGTATAATCGGATATGTGGTAGAACTATTAAAAAGAAATCCAACCAATCACTGTACTCACCGATTACACTGAGATATACTTGTTCAATTAATCCTTCCCATCAATTAATCTTCACTCTCGATGACGTCAGCGCTATAAGTCCCTAAAATATATTTTACGTATTTTTAAACCAAACGTATATATTTAACTGTTAGAACACCATGTATCTTAGTATTTAAGATTATTTAACCATACTTGTGTTAAATGATTTACAAAATTTTAAAAAAATTCCTTAATTGTAAAATTTACTTTTAAGTAGAGATGCAGACTGTGCTATTGGTTACACGTGATTGATTTTCAGCTCAATTTTAAGAACTGTCTAACAGTGTTAACAAGCAAAAGGTTTGAAAATCCAAAAAAAAGTCAAAACATTTCATAATTTATTTATAAAATTAGCTTATTCATGCAAAAAAAAACTACGTTGAAAAGCTAAATATGATAAATATGTATTCTTATTTTTAGTTTGTGTGATAAAATTTTAAAACTATGATATACGAAATTAGCTCTAGCTCATTTGAAAAGATATTTAAGCGTTAACCGGCTTTTAAATAGGTTAGGTTAAAATTACTTCAAAATATATATACAAAATTAAATAATATTCATTACACACCAAAGTGGCTACATTTCTGTATGTAAAATTTATAAATTCTTCTTGAAAAGAAAGAAAAATATAATTTTTTTCATACTCTACCATTTACTATTTTTGTTCTCCACAAACCGATGTTCAATTTTTTCCCTTTACTATTACACGAGATATTTGTAACTCTAAGATGAAACACGACCATCTGCAGACGACATTAGGGTGTTGCCAGATCACCTAACCGATACTTCTGAGAAATTCTTGACGAAAGCGTTACAAACAGTTAACCGTCAAAAGAAGATTTTTTTGGTGCTTTTTCTCTTTTTCAGCTGTTGTTGCATCGCTTTAGGTCAAACTTTACAAAGAAACCCCATTTGCCCGAAAACTGTGATTCCATTTGTTGCTCTTTTTTGTTTCCATTTCCTGAAGAAAAATAACATGAGTTCTTTCGAAATTAGCACAAGCGTGTCGTCACTTTAGGACTAAAGTGGCATAAACACATTTTTAACATTTCCAAGCAAGCACAAGTACTGCAACTACAATGCTAAGGTTGCTTAACAATTGCATTTTGTTATTTTAGTTTTACTGCAATATATAATTTGTTTATCGTTGAAGCTAAAGTGATAAATGCTTCATGGTTTAATAGGATACCTGATTTTTTTTTATCAAATGTAAAATTGTATAACATTACAGAAGAAGTGTATAAAAGACTGAATGTAAATTGTTAATATAGATAGGTTTTTCTTTTCTAATATAATCTACTGATCAATATGCACCATACCAAAAGCAAAATATCAATGTATTTATCATTTAGTGTATACAAAATAGCCTAAAGTAAAAAAAAAACTGATCCTAACTTTTCATTTGAGTGCAATTTTTGTATTGGTCCATCATAAAGGGCACACGCAAACAAGAAAAAAAAGTTGACTTGAGTCCTGAAAATTTATTGAGCTGACTTAATAATAACTAGGTAATAAATACGTTAATACAACACGTAATTCAAAATTAGTTAAGGTTCAAAATGCACCGTTGAACTATTTTATTGATTTACGTTAAAATGCGGACACTCTTGTTTCATGCCATGTTACAAAATCGCAAAACATTAAATTGTTTTACAGCTTACAACAAAGGACTACAGCGTACGATTAGTTGTTGTATTTCGGGAGGGAGAGGGCAGATCCAAATTTTAGTGCACTGATTGTTTTTCATTAATTTTTTACTGTTTAAAACCATTAAAACAGAGCAAAAATATATTAAAACATCAGTATCATTTACAGTAGTGGATTGCATAAAAAGTATATTACTAGAACTGCTTTATGCAATCTTGAAACAAATAAGACGCAGTGTAACCAGATACCACAACAAAACTATAGCATAATCTTCATAATCTAGCACAATTTTGCATTAAGTGAACCTTTGGTTTTTAAAAAAATCCTAGACTTTTAAAGGTTAAGGTTTTAGTGAGTGTAAAAGTGGAAGAATCAAAAATAACGGCATTTCCGAAACTAAGTCATTCTTCTTCTGAAGTACAGATGTAGAAAATCGTTCTTTTCCTCTCACTTCCGTTTTGTGATGAGCGAAATAATAAATAAAAATTCGTCAAATGACGATTTGACGATGCGGGGAGAAAAACACCGAGAGAAATATGAGAGCTCATTATTTTGCACCTTTTGGAATAATTTATTTTTTATTTCTTCGATAAATATTTTTTTTCCTTTTTTCGGATTTATTAAAGTCGTATTTTTCTTTTCTGAAGTTATTAGTTTCATGACCTTAGGGAATTTCTCTAAAAACAATTAGGATTTTTATGACCGTTTTCTTTTGAACCTGAAGTTTTAAATTTGATTTAATTTGCAATTTTACATTTTAAATGTATAAATATATTTTTTTGTATATACAAATACTTGAGAAAATCGAGTATTTGTTTTTGCTGAGGTATTTACGTTAATAATTGATAAAACATTAAATATGCAGTGTAAAATAATGAAATCCTATTTTTATGATGTGCTTCCACTTTGAAACGAGATTTTTTGTTTATTAAGGTAATTAAAAGTTTATTGTTTAGTTTGAAAAAAAAAGTTTTATATATTAGATTTGTGTTTTTAACTTTTTAAACATACGTAAAATGTTTTGTACAAACGTATTTAATCAAATAACTGAACAGAATAATTGTGTCACATTTTTGAATCTGGAAAATGATGAAACTCATACAGTAATGTGGTTCATGGATGCTCAAAATGCTTACTCTTTTTTAATTAAAAATACTAGCATATGTTTATATTTCAAATGTGGAAGTTTAGTGCGCATATTTTTATTGAATGACTTGATATTGTTTTCATATTTCTCTAGCTTTGATCTGTTATTGACGAAGTTCACTTTACTGAATAGTTCTTAAACAGGTCCGGGTTGGTCATGGATTCACCCAGCACTTCATCTTTTTGGGGTCGTTTAAACATTTAAGCTTATCTTGAAAGTTGGTTTATACCTCCGAGTTAGTCATTAGGCATAGACAATTTCCAATATTTGCACCGCTGGCCAAAGATACAGTCTTGAAGAAGGGCACCGCTTTAAGTTAGGGTCAGGTAGACTTTATCTTATGGATACTTTATAAGAGTAAAATATTAAAAAAAAATTCTGCCAAAAAATACTTTATGTCTTCTTAGTGCAGAAATTATCAATTATAAATATTTTAACACTATGTTAAAGACCGGCGCGATACATTAAAAAAGTCATAAATATATAATCCCGTCAAATATGTTTGATGAAATGGGTTCATCCCAATACACGGAGAAAAGTTGCACATGAAAAGTTTGACTATGGACAGTTTACGTATAATTTATCTTTTATGATAACATAAAGGATCCTTTTCAGTCTTTGAAAAACGTAACGCTATTACGTTATCTATTTTGTTTACTTTAGATTTTCTATAAACTATTCGTTTAATTTTTGAAAACGACGTCATGGTCTTAAATATTTAAAATGTACCTTCTGATGGTTTTAAATATTAATTTTTTTAGGTAAAATAACAATGATATACAGTTAGTGAACTTTTTAAACTTGATTACAATTTTTGTAACTATGAAATGTTTAATTCAAATATGTTTACACATGTTTTCCAACCATTTTAATTCTTTTAAATTACCGAAAAAATTCAAAAAGTTTTAAAATAACAAAAACTATCTCGTAAGTGTCAAAAATAGTCATACCAAATTCATATCATAGATAATATAACAAAAAAAAACAATTCCCCAAAACAAAAAACAGAAAAAATATCAATGAAAATGAAATAAATAACTATATTATCTCTGTCTCAAAAACAATACCAAAATTCTTTTTACTAACATTTATTTTTCAAAACTCATAACATATTTTGACATTCCGTTGATATTCATTTTTGGCCAGCTTTTTAAGGATGGCTTCATGTCTTTCTCTTCCTCATAAATGATTTAACACTTGCATCCAAAAGCCGAGAAGAAATTTTCAAAACTGCATTATGTGTCGAGATGGAATCACAGCATTTTGATAAGCAATGACAATGCAAATCTTTAAAAATTTCCATCACCCACCATCAGATTCATATGGCTTATTATGTGGAAAGAGGAAAAAAAATATGGAGAATCTATTCAGATGCTGAAATAATTTCGTATACATTATTTTTTTGTTGTTGTTGGGATATTTTATGTGCATTATAAATTTAATCCTAAGGCTAGTGGTATTTTTGGGTATTTAGTTGGATGTATTTCACATCAGTATTTTCAATTACGCATTTTTTTAAAAATTTCACTGCATTTCCTTACAGAAATATTAATTCAATATCTTCTGAATAAATATATGCATTTCTTATGATAATGAGGTATGATTAAAGGGTGGAAAACATTTTTTTTTATTGTACATTAACTCTTTTTTTTTATACATCACAACAACTTTAAATGGATAAAATGGTGCGTAAAACTTCTAAACTAAATTCCTCGGCGCAACATCCCATAAGTGGGCCAAGGCCAGCCATGCCCATTTCAGCTTTCGTGACCTTGGGCTCTGGGGTGCTAGGCATATGACCCGGTAAGGTGGTCAGCCTCACGCGGAACCCCCAGTGTTAAGTTCCCAAGCATGCTCTGTAAAACTTGACATTTCCTATTTTAGTGTTTAAAATTTATTCAAATGTAAATTTTGTGTATTTTAAAGGTGAGGCATAATATTATCTCCCTATGCATAACAACACTCGAAAATGCTTTTCAAACTAAATTCGATATATCTACTTTGAATACCCCTTGGAATAAATTTTTGAGTTTAGTAATATACCCTGACATCTCACAAGAAATTCACGTCTACTATCTATATTTACAAAGCTGGCTGTACCAGAATCATATATCAGTTCCCCCATTAAAATCCCAAACTCCAATTACAAAAATCCGGTAAAAAGGAATATACCGCAGCGCCAATGTGGATATTATGTATCTATAATGCCCAGTTCAATTTATCACACTAGAGAGAAGAGAAATGTAATGGCCCGGCAGTGAAAATCCCTGGATAATACTTAGGTAACCGTCGCTAAATGGCTATGTCTTGTACGACACTTTTGGGGTCCATTCCTCATTTCTTCCACCAGTGATGTATGGACGCTGCGCGGGATATGTTTTTCTTTCGGCTTAGGCTTCGATACAAGCAAAAGAAGCGCAGTTTTTCCGGTTGGGTAGTTATCTTATATGGGTCCTCTGGGGTGAGCCATTAATCATATCCGTCCTGGGGGCGAAGGGGTGTTGAGATATTTCATCTGAGCCGAGGATGCCTTGTCTTGAGAAAAATGTATGGGTTTATTGATATGTATTGGTTATGGTTATGCAAATTGAAGATCGGTCATATTTCTTTGAAAGATTTACTAAAATAGTGAAAAAAAAAAGTATCAATATAATTTAAGTAACACCATGACCAAATGAAATATTTTTATGTTTAAAATAAAATCATTACCACTTTAATGCCAACCCTCAAGAATTTACACAAACTTTATAAGTAAATACTGCCATAGGCTAACATTTAATAACTAGCTTTATGTTCATTATTTAGCTAAAACTTTCACTAGGTTTGAATAGTTATCTTATATGGGTCCTCTGGGGTGAGGTATTAATCATATCCGTCCTGGGGGTGAAGGGATGTTGAGATATTTCATCTGAGCTAGCTAGGATGCCTTGTCTTCAGAAAAATGTATGATGTATGGGGTTTATTGATATGGATCATACTTCATGAATCTCTTTGAAATGTTTTCTCAAATGATAGAAAAAATATCAATGTATTTTAATTATCACAGTGGCCAAATGAAATATTTTATGTTTGAAATGTGAAATTGTTACCACTTCCAATGTCAACCTTCAAGAATTTGTAGAGGCTTGATAGGTAATTACTGTCATAGCCTGACATTTAATAACTAGCTTCATGTTTAATATTTAGCAAAAACTAGGTTTGGATAGTTATCTTATATGGGTCCTCTGAAGTGAGGCATTAATCATATCCGTCCTGGGGGCGAAGGGGTGTTGAGATATTTCATCTGAACTAGCTAGGATGCCTGGTCTTGAGAAAAATGTATGGGTTTATTGATATGTATTGGTTATGGCTATGTAAATTGGAAACCAGTCATACTTCTTTGAAACGTTTGCTAAAATTGTGGAAAAAGATCAGTATATTTTAATTAACACAGTGGCCAAATGAAATATTTTATGGTTTAGAATGAGACTGTTACCACTTATTCAATTCCGATCCTCAGGAATTTCCAGAAACTTGTAAATACTGTCATTGCCTAACATTGTATAGCTTGCTTTTATGCTTATTATTTAGTTGTTACTAGGTTTGTATAGTTATCTTATATGTGTCCTTTGGGTTGAACATTAATCATATCCATGGGGACGAAGTGGGGTTGAGATCTGAGCCCAGGATTAATGTATTGTGAAAAATGTATGGGTTTATTGATATATATTGATTATGGCTATGCAAATTGAAGATTAGTCATACTTCTTAAATTTCTTTGAAAGGTGTTCGAAATTGGGGAAAAAAGGTCAATATAGTTC
Source organism: Oedothorax gibbosus (assembly GCA_019343175.1). NCBI lineage: Eukaryota > Metazoa > Arthropoda > Arachnida > Araneae > Linyphiidae > Oedothorax > Oedothorax gibbosus. The sequence continues at coordinate 24,926 of JAFNEN010000538.1, forward strand.
AATTAACGTAGTTTCCAAAAGATTTTTTTGTTTAAAATGAATTTGTTACTACTTCAATGCCAACCCTCAAATATTTACAGAGACTTGATAAGTAGATACTTCTATAGGCTAACTTTAAATAACTAGCTTTATGTTTATTACTTAACTAATTTTAATAACTAGCATTTATAACTTGGTGCGATGTTTTATCTGAAGCTAGGATGCCTTGTTTTGAGAAAATTGTATAGGTTTATTGATGTGTATTGGTTATGGATATGCAAGTGGAAAATCAGTCGTACTTCTTGAATTTCTTTAAAAGACTATCGGGAAAAATGAACGAAATCTTTCAATTAACACAACAGAAAATTAAATATTTTTATGTTTTTAATTAAATTGTTACTACTTCAATGGCAATCATCAAGAATTTCCAGAAAATTTCTAAGTGAATATTTACATTTAAGCATAATTAATGTAATATATAGTGAATATATAGCATAATTACATGGGCAAATAACATTTACATAGACATCTAATAAAAAGCTATGTTTATTATTTACCTAAACCTAGAGTTGGATAGTTAGTTTATGGGCATTCCCGGGTGAGACATCAATCATATCCATCCTGGGGTAAAACGTATTGAAATACTTCATATGAGCCAGGCTGTCTAGTCTTGAGTAAAATGTATGGGTTATTCTTGTGCATTACGGGTGCACAAAGTAAAGATTAGTCATAAAATGGGTGCGAAATTCAGTAATAGAAATATATAAAATTAGTTAAGTGTATGTAAGCAAATTGAAACATTCTTAAAATAATCAAAAATTTCAAAATTTTGCAAAACAATGATTCTTTACGTAGATATTGCAATAAGCAAAGTTTTATAACTGGAATTGTCCATATTATTTAATTTAAACTGTATTTTGCTAGTTATATTTTATGGGACCTTTGGGGTATGGCATTAATTATATCCACCCTAGGGGGGTAAGGATTGTTAAGATATTTCATCTGAGTTTGAAAATTGGGATAAACGCAGTTTATTAAGCAAAAATTTATTGGTTTGTTGATATGCATTTGGTAATAGAAATGCAAATTGGAAGATGTTATATTAAAGTTTGGTTTAACAGTTGGACGTCATTGAATCATTTAATTGAACTGTGTAGTTAGGTTAAAACATATTTAATAATCGTGCTACTCATATGGTTTTTATAGGTATTAGTAACTCTTAAGAAAGGTTTACAGCTGTTTTTTTTTATTTCAGCATATGGTTCTTAACAATTTAACAATGCCATGTACCAACCAGCTATGTAAGTGTAAAACTCTACCCATTCACAAAATATAAATCACTCTCCCCATAAGACAGCCGTGCAAAGATCATTGTGAATTAATAGTGAAAGCCACTAATTTACCACTGTCTCATAGATGATTAAAAGTACTTAAGCTCCATTGTTGCCTGGCATAGTTAATTAAATGGAAGTAAATTTTCTAAAGTATACTTAAACCATTTATCATAACTTTCAGAAATAGCTAAGCATTGTAATGCCCAACGAGTAACACGCACATTTTCCCGCCATTTTTGTTAATGAGTTTACTGTGCAAACTAGAATTAACCATTGATTAGTAGGTCTGCGTGGATCCTCTTAACCATTATGGAATAAATTATGAACATTATTTTTTATGCTTGGATAAAATAAAACTTAACTACTGGGTAGTAAACGATGCGTAAACTCTACTTGTTGATGATTCATCTGAACATTCTTAAAGTTTCTTATTTATTTTATAGCTTTCATTCATTAATATTTTGGTTATTTTTGAACCTCATTTTTTTCGGAGGTGGGGGGGGGGGGGGATTAAAGCTTGTTTAGAAATAAACTTTGAAACTTTAGAGTTATAACCATAATAAAATACAGTGATAACGTTTTTTTTTTCACTTTTTAAATGTTAAAGATTGCGCATGTACGTTTTAACAGCATAACAGTAAACTAAGTTATTTTGTATTTATTTTTGTAAAAATGCTGTCAATATTTTATTTTTATCTACCGTTCATAAAAGCTTTTATTTGTTTAAAAAAATCAAAACACTTGATTCTACAGCTTTGTGTTATTTTGATAGTTCATTTTTTGAAAGAACTTAGTATTTTTAATAAGTGGAATGTTTCAAGTATTTGCCAATATTCAACTACATGTAGTGAATGACTTGTGCTTTCACTTGTGCAATAATGCTATTTTCTAACCCCACAACACAATTCAAAATACTCATGGAAAGATTGATTAGAAAAAAATCAAGAACTGCTATCATATTCGAAGATATTGTTGTATGCTACATTAAAGTTCCAAAGCCTTTAAAAATAGGAATCAGGAAATTTTGCCTGATGACATTATCTTCAAATTCCAATATTTCCAAAAATAGTCATTACTAAAATGTCTTGTCAAAAGCACTAGGTCCCCAAGTACACGCCTCTATCTTTTTCTAATTTCCGACACCCATGTTTCTCAAACTGAAGTGAAAACATCCAAAGATAAGAAATACCCAGCTAAACGAACATGCTTCAAACCGAAGCTTACAAGCGCTGATTATAAGAACTCTAAAATTGCATTAACTTCACACGAAGTGATAAGAGAAAACAGCAAAATAGGTAAAAGTGTGTTAAAGAGGAACTAGAATTGATAGGGAAGAACTTTCTTTAACTTAATTTATAGTTATAGTAGTAGAGTAGTGTGAAATTTAGACGTTAAATGTAATGAGGATGCTGTTTTTGTTTCTGTTGATTTTATAAATAGTTGCTATTAGGTTTTTAGTACAAATTAATGCCAGTCGTTTGTTTAGGCCATCATCTCAAGTCCACTATAGACAAACAACTTATATCATTATACGTGTCAAAAATAATTCTTTACAGTGAAGGAAATAGCAGGAAATTTTCCAATAGTTAGGTCTTAAAGAAAGGAAATATAGTTAATAACCTGACTTTTTGAAAAAAATATGTTTAAAATTTTCAATAAATGCATATTTTATTCTTTTTACAAGAAAAATGTACAAAAGAGGATTTGGTTAAAGATTATTGATACATAATTGTTATTTAAAACCGTAAATATATTAAATAACCATTTATAAACACCAATTCAAACTTATGAAACTTGCTTAAATCCCATAAAACTAACATTATTTTATTTTTTACAGGTATGTAAAATGTCTGGTGTTATATAATGTAGCTGAATTGATTTTGATTACTTGCTACTCATTTGATTTGTCCTTCCTACACACCATTCAAAGGTAAATATGTAATTATTGTTAAATAGAAGCGTTACATGATTCACCTAAAATACTTTGAAACTTATATAGAAAATAATTACCAAATCACAACACTTTAACACCTTTACTGCAAATTATCGGTGATGGCCGTAGGATACAGTAGGTCTCTTAGTAACTTTAGGTTCTAGGAATAAATCTAAGGTTTCTAAAGGTTATGATTGTTATTGACTACTTACATTATGTCACATAAATGTAACCTTTTTCGATAGCGTATTTATAGCAATTTAAGCTGTGTGTCGATTGTGACGGACTCTACGATTACGTTACTTAGCAAGGCTTTAGGGATGGTGCATTGCAAGATGACGTCACTGGGTGAGATTTGATACTTTAGCTGCTGACGCAGTAATTATTAAAAATCTAGTGGACAAGGTCATGACGTAAAAAGTTAATTTGTTTTGATCATTGTAAGCCTTTAGAGATAAGATGTAATTAATTTTCATAACTTTATATTGCAGAATAGTATTGATTCTTTATAAAATTATTTTAACTAATTTGTCAAAACTAATTATTTGAATCCATCAAAATAGGAGTAAGTAAAAATGAAGTCACGTTCTTCCTTGAGTGGTGTAAAAAGATGGAACAGCGTGTTATTTTCAATTTCTATACTATTAAATCACGTAGTTAACGACTACTTCTAACTGCTAGTGCATAATATAGAGAATGAAAGTTCTTTTTCAAACTTTAACCATTTTTTTCATATTAAAAAAGTGATTTTATGGCGTCAAGATAACGTTAATAAAGTAGTTTAGCACAAATTGTTTTTTCTTACAATATTGACAAAAACTTATTTCGACAATATCGTCGGAGTCAAAGTAAAAATGTGTTTGAAGCGAATTTCTCGTACGTTAAAAGTTTTTTGCGGGTTCTGTTTTTTAATATAATATTTTCATGTTTTTTAGTTTTTATTAAACTCATTAAAGCCGGAATTATCTTCTCCCTATGAATTTTTAAATAATTACAAAGGCCCGAAAAAAGTCTTCGGCGAGTAGCGAAACCTGTTATGGATATTTTAAACCATTACCAAGTCTACAAGTGCAACTATTTAAGAAAACTGATGAACAAAAAAATATGCTTTTATGACTGCAGTAAATCATATTTTGATGTGGCCAGATGGTAACGGTTGGCATTAATGGGTTAAAAAAAACGACATTAGGGACATGGTACTTATGTCCTAGATAAGTGATTAAAATTTATGCTATTGACATTTATTTTGTTATTATATACTTTTTTAAATGTTTGATAGAAAACATTTTAAGTGCAATATTTTTCGATAGAAAATCTGAAAAAACTCTAAAAATTTTAATTTACATATATATAATTTACCGCATTTCGATATCAAAGGTATTTTTTACTATGGTATATTTTTATTACTTTACAAAGGTATCTTCTCTTTTTTCGAAAAATAATAGTAATAATCCACTTGTTTTTAGTTTTTACAGTAAGGTACTAGTGAATTCGCAATGTCGCATGTCATAATTCCTTACTGTCAACTGCAGTGAGGTACTATTATTTTTTTCCAGGGCTCAAAGTTTTTATTTTGCACTGTATACTGCCTTTTATTTTACAAATTTAATAATTCAATTAATTTCTTATCAATTTTTGATTTTAAAAAAGGTATCTATTTCATATGTTAACTGTTAAAAAGAAAATAATGAATGAAAAAAAGCAGTCGAAACATGTTTTAGTGTTTTTATAGAATTTCATGCAGCTACGAAAACTTACATAAAATTCCAGAAATCTTTGTATATTCTTTATAAATAAGTTCCTTTAAAAAAATTCGTTATAAGTTAATAAATACTATTACTAATTTCTATAAAAATATAAAATGCATTAGTTTAAGCTAATAAATCTGATAAATTACATCATATATGTTGACATGCTTTAATGAACGTTGTCACACATATTTATCCACTCGTCAAAAATAAATAATAATTTAAATTGAAATAAGTTTTTAAAAAAATATCGTTATCAAATAAAATTCTTCATCCTCAGAACACGATTTTATTTTTGAACCGAAAACTTTTAAAAATTATCAAAAACTCTTCAATTGAAAATGTTTTTATTACTTCTTTTGAAAAGAAATTTCGTCGAAAAATCTTTATAAAGCAATCTTCTTTTCAAAACACATAATACTTTAAGAGCAAAGTTAGTCAACCCTGCTTCTTAAGGTTTCAATCATATACTAAAGACATCAATACTACTAGCTTTTCTTATGAAAGCATTTCCGTGAAATTTGAAATCAAAACTGCCTAACGTATAGAAACACTTCTAAATATCCGATTTTTCACTAAAGAAGAGAAAAAAGACATAAATGAAATTGGTTTCAAAACACAAGCAAACATGGTTTAAAACTTTTTCAATTCCAGGGTCTGATCTAAAGAGTTTAAGACCTATGTTCCGTTGGAGAACACTATTTATATGCTACTGTTTGGAAAAAATAATTTTAAATTGTGATACTAGATATTTAAAAAAAAATTGATTGTTCGGAAATACAAGCTACACAAGACCATCTCGGTGAAAATTCTATTAAGTATACATATTGCTAGTCATGAATTGTTCTATTTGAGGTATATAAGGTTATATTTACTAGGTGTTTTCAGATTGAGTTAACAATCATACTTTCGTGGCATTTGGAAATGAGATAACAATGTCTCTAGTTTACTATTACTCTGTGAACAGTTTAATTAGTAAACATCGCCAAAAACGCTATCATGTCTAAGGCCCGTTTCAAAAAGTGAATTTAGGGTTGCTTTATTATTAAACAGTTATTTGTTTACAGACAATATTAATTCTTTTAACCACTAACATACAATACTAATCGTAAAACAATATCACTTTAGGAACTTTTGTTATTGATGAAAGACTTAAACATTCTTGTTGTTGATGTCTAGTTCTATGGATAGGAATTCTAAAGGTCAAATAAGGTCGTGCGTACTCCACACAGCCTCAGCAATATGACGACAATTGTCGGAATAAAGAACCTCGAAGGGAGAGTTACTAATTTGTTGAATACTTGCCAAGATGGGCTGTATAAAAATAAGATGACAGGCCAAGTGTAGCAATGCTCAATAAAACTAGTAGAAACTAGAGTTATGGAAATGGTAACATACATTCTTTTATATGTTGCTAGTGGGTTCACATATGCTGATGTAAAATCATTAACAATTAAAATATAATTTTAATATAAGGTTTCTTGTACACACTGCGAAAACTTGGTGGAACGTTACTCCGGCAGCATGACGTAACGTTTTACAGTGAAATTTAATTGTGAATGATATCATGAATATCAAGTTAAATTTATTTTTAGCTCAATTATTTTCGCTGAGATAGACTCAAACAGTAAATCAAGTTTGAGAGATAAATACGGTAAAACATTAACACAGTTTAATATGCAAAAGTACACAAGTTGAGATTGAGATATTTTTTTAAAGAACATGTTTGCGACCATTTTCTATCGGTAGACAAGAGTCAAGACAATCGTTTTACTATTAGTACTTTGATAAATCATTCATTTTTTTAAGTATTGACGTTATGATAACTCTTAAAACAGAATGTAAAAAAAATGTATTCAATTTTTGCATTTTTCTTATAAAGATTATTATCTTAGGCTAATTGTAAGAAGTACCGATGCATCTAAAGTAATATTTTAACAAATTATCAAAAAATACGGTAGTAATTTCCCGATTTGCAGTTTGGAAATAATTTTGCTTTAGTTAAAATATAAAAAAAATTTAAATTTTTTTTTAACTTCTTTTGATATTAAATAACAGGTAAAAAACTAACATTTTCCTTTCACTTGAATATCCCTAGTCTGATCTTCCAATTTATCGATCCTTCCAAGCGAATTTAAAGAGACTTTAAAAAACAAGAAAAACTCCTAAGTGTTGCCAACTTAAAAGGTCAATATAAGGCCCCAGAAGAGCTGTTTCTAGATTTCTTCTTCACAGCCTTGTTATCTTGTATCTGAAGAATAGCAATGAACTGGTTGCCGTAATTAAATTCTTTAACACTGGATCGAGAAGTGTTAATTTAAATGAATTATATACTCAACAAAATGTTACATCGATTTAACTTGTTCAATTAAGTTTTTGTAAGTGCTTAAATTTGTTTAGGAGACTGATTTTAGAAGGGTTTTTTAATTAGCTGGTATCGGTAAAGGAAACAAGTTGGTGATAATTTTTAAGAGCTTAATTAATGATTATGTTTACTTTGTTTCAAGCTAAAAAGAGTTCTTCAGTATTTTATTTCTTCGACTCGATTTTTTCGATTTCTACCCTTATAATTAAATTTGGTTAGTATAAAAGCTAAAAATTGGAATTGAAAGGCACACTTATGTGAAATAAAACAATAAAATCTGTGAAACAGCATTTGGAAGAATGGAGTTATGGGTCTGGATATATGAAGTTATGGGTCTAGTAACATTCAAAAATCCACAAATTGTCTCAATACTATACCAAAACTATTTTACACACGGGTAATTTCTTTACGACCTTCGAAGGGTAAAGTGGTAATCTTGTATTCGTTTTCGTTAAATTTCTACGTTGGATTTATAAACAAAATATAAATTCTAATTTCATTAAATTAAAACTACTTTAAACTCAGATACAAGTATTTTATATATACACTAGCAAATAAATACCCGTTCTTCGCACGGACTAAAAAAAGTTGTAATTGATCCAAGTATATGTACAATTTTATCCATTACAGAATAATAGACATATGTTATAATTCCCGCTCGTTATAAAGTACTATAAATACTGTTACTTACATTACCTTAAAAATCCAAAATAAAAACATACGCGTAATAATTATCGTAATTTCCCTCATAAACATATAAAACCTTTTAGCTCATTTGGCACCTTTTTGGTAAGAGTTTGGCAAGAAAAGAGATATAGCTACAAACACACTTATTATTCAGCTCTAGCACGACGACCTTCGAGCAATCAACCAACATTATAGATTTAAAAAAATGGCTCATTTGGCGTGTTTAGGTAAGAATTTGGCGAGCTCGGCAACGTATTTGGCGAACATAATAAAATAAACATTTTTAATTTTAATTATATTCCTATAAGTTTTATTTAATTTCTTCTGCCGAATGGCATCACGAAAGGGAAAAAAATGTTCGGATTTGAGCGAAAGTGGTGTATTTTTTTCAGAATATTCGAATTTTCTCTAAAAATAGAACATTTTGAGCTCTTTAAGTTCAATATCTGTAACTTAAGTATGAACTACACATTTGTGCCAACTAACGAGTCAAACAAATGTCTAGTTTATGAGTCTATAAGAGAAATACACACACACACACAAAGCTTCATTTTTATTATTATAGATTTGCTCTCATTTTACAGATATTTTAAAACACATTTAGTCATTATCGCCATGGAATAACTGTGCTTTTGTAAATTTAGATAAACATTGATTCTTTAATGGGCTGGAATTTAATGAACTTTAACGATGCTTTTAAGTTTATTCATATGCCTCAAGTTTCAGTAACTGAAATAACTCAGGTTTCATTCCAGAAAATAATTAATTTTGGATATGTTTAGGACTGTGTTAAAACCACACGTACATAATTTCTTCTTAATGTCCACATACATTACAGATTTTAGTTATTTGAATCTCTTTCCATATCAGACATTTTCAAAGTGCAAACGCAACTTTTTTATTAATTATCATAATATTTAACAAAAAGCAAGGTTAGTCTTTTGTTCAATACACATATATTCCAATGTACAAGTATTTTATTTTTGTAAATTAAAGAAATTGAAATACAAGAGGTTTTAAATTATTGCGGTATAGTAATCAGTTCTTATAAAATGAAATTTCAGAAAGTGTAACCACCCTGTTGCCTTTTTATCATAATCATTTTAAATTCACAATGCGTTTCAATACAAAAAGATCAAAATAAGCTCGTGAAAGTATAACTTTTGTTTTTACTTTAAACTATCTATCTTTTTGATAACTATTTAAGCTTTGTTTTACGGTTTAAATACTCCATCTGATTTCGTATCTGCAAAATATTACCTAACCAAGCAACTCTTCTGTCTAAAAGCGCAGCAAAAAATTACTTTTACAAATGTATGTTTTCTTCAGAAATTTATATTAGTCGGAATTATTGTATAAATTAGTATTCCCATTAAGAGAATACCTTTAAAAATAGGATTTTTTATTTTATTTAGACGTTAAGTTAATGTTTCGAAATTAATGATGTAAAAATAACTATTTTACCAGAAAAAGTATATCTTTGATAAATGTATAGTTAAGCAATCTTTCAGAAATTTATTTCTATTTTGGGATGATTAATAGGTAAGTATTTTGCCAATAAAGGAATTTTTTAGTTCTTTATCCTATTCTGCAATTGATCGTTGGGTAACTATTTCAAAAGAAAAGAACAAATATTCAAGTTTTTATTTTGATAGGCAAATAAATCTTTCAGTATTAAATTTCCCGTTTTAAAATTGCAGGATTAATATTTTATGTATAAATTTTTTTGTGTGTGGTTTCTATATTGCACTTAAACAATGTGATTTTTTTAATATAGCTATGAAATTTTTTTGTTTCCGTTGTAATCTTTTGCATAATCTAACAAGAGTTTTGAGATTTAAGTATAACGTAAGTTTTATGTGAAGTTTACCGATATAAAACATAAAACATATTTTACTTACATTTTCTGTTTTTACTGAAGGTACTGACTAATTCATAAAAAATCATAAAAACATATGAAATACAATCAAATAACTGAATTTAATCAAAACTCACAGATTACGTAAAAAAAGGGTGAACAAATTGTTATAAATATACCTATTCTAATCCTGTGAAACAAATTTCTCAATATTTACGATAAGTTAAACTAATTGTACCACAAACCTACCTACAAATTATTGATGAAAATGTCGAAACATAATGTAGGTTGATTGTTTATAGCAGTCAGTAAAAGGGTAATAATCCCTGCAGTTTAAATACCCTAGGTTTAAATATTACCCGTATGTGTCCATATTTGCACCCCCTCCTTTAGCAATTGCTTTTTTACTAATTATCGACAAAAAATGTTCGCAACTCGACTGTCGAAAAACGAATAGAGGATAAGGAAAGGAACGCTGCTGAATAGACGAGCTGGCCAGAAGCAAGGAATGCCACATTTAACAGGTTGTATATTAAGACTTAAGGGCGAATGAGCCCGATTGAAAACGGGTCTCCAAACCAAAGTGCCTCTGTATTAATCCAATGAGGAAAAAAAATTCCAAACCACATTTCTCCGGCTGCATTTAATCTTTTTACCAAATGTTTTTTTAATAATAAATGTCGACTGACTTAATACAGGTCTCGATAATCTCACTTTTTAAAAATGTTTATAATATTCTATTAGAAAATTATTTATTGAATATTAAAAAAAACAGAAACAATTTCAAAAAGTGGAATTATAGAGACCTCTAATTCAGCTATATCTATCACATATAAAACAGTTTGTAAAAATATTCAATACTGCTGGAGAAATGAAGGCTTAGAAAATATTTTTCCATTGATTTACCATAGAGGCAATTTGGTTTGGAGAAAGGCAGTCAATCGTTCTCATTTGCTCTTAAAACCTCACATGCCGAAGGGCACACAAAAAAATAAAGAGGATTGGCCTAAAGTAAAAAATAATAATTTTACATGCTTAGAATTATATTTTTTTCGGTCCAAATTACAATTTCAGATATAACAAAATAACTCAAAATTCATACAATTATTTTCAAAATATGTTTAATGATATTCAAATGTAATACCAATTATTTCAATTCATTGAAATCGTTACCCACTTAAAAAACATTGTAGTTAGTTTGATAGTTTTCTAAGTGTAAAAAAAATCTTGATTCATATGGCCGGATATATATTGTCTTCCATGTAATTACTTAGGCATACAATTTTTCAGATAAAGTTTACCTATTAAATATTAAAACTTAGACGATAAACTTCGATTACCGTACCAAAGTATGTGACTTCGATTCTTACTTATAGCATATCTCTTCCTTGTCGTTTTCTAAAGAGAGTTAAGCAGCAGATTCCTGTCCAATATTCCCTTGTGTAGCAATACAATGTACCATAGACTTCCATTTTTTTACAAAAAACCATAAAAAAACCTGAACCATTTGCTCAGACAATCATTATTTACCAACTTAAAGTCCTAAATTGAAATTGAATTATTCTTTTCGTTTTTCGAATTCTGTATTATCAAAGTAAATACCGTTCTCCCGCGTTACATCCAAATAGAATTTCCAGTTAGGTAGTCTGAGGAATTTATAAACTCTTTTTTTTTTGTCTGAGAGAACAAAATACTCTTCTAGGAAGTTTTATTTCTAATGCATTTAGGGCCAAACATGTCATATTATTTAAAATTTCTTTAACATTTTATATTTTGGCATGTATGTTAGAATGCACTTATATTCTTATGCATAAAATCACAGAATATTTTGTGAATAATAAAACAGATATAAAAAACACTTTTTTACGCGGATTTAAATAATGTTTTTATGATTCTCAGCTAAAAAAATATTTACATATGATATGTAAATTTGTGAAATGATATATTAAAATAGGTACACTTAAAACATTTTCAGAATGTAATTCGTTTTTTTTTTTCAGTGTATTCATCTATACATAAAAAACGAGCCAATTCATGGTAAAATACAGGAAGACCCAAACGTTATAAAAAGCTTACAAGGAGAATATAAAAAATAAATATTTTCTTGTTGACTTTCACATTTATCTTATTAAAAAATATATAAAACCAATATTGAAATAACAATACATATTTAACTTGCATACAATAAAAGAAACTGCTTTTGCGATTTGACGACCTCATTCTTTTAAACATTATATTTTTTTAACGTTACCTCGGTAATTACCATATGTAGAAAATCAATACAAGGATACAATTATTTTTTTACAGCGTATCGGTAAAAGCCGAATATCGGATTCAAATTGGAAAATGAATTGATATTGAAACACAAGCTTTTAGAAATACTTTTTTGCATTTAACAGTGGTATTTAATGGTTTTCCGTTACATGTTTTATGTCGCTATTTTAATTGCGACGTAGCCAGACGATTCTGAATTGAAATAAAAAAATCAAAGAATAAAAAGTATTTTGATTCGACGTAATAAAAAAAGAAGACGTAATAAAAAAAAGAAGTATAATTCTCAGTATCTTTTAATTTCCACCACTTCCCGTGACAATTGCAGTTACCAAATATATCCCCAATTCCAATTTCGACCGGAAGTAAATTTACCTTTTAATACTTTTCTTGGTGGCACCGCTATAAATAAGGACTAACGTTATTGCTATTTTGAAAGGACGTAAAATATAAAGGATACATTACATGTATATAATAAAAATGCAGTTCAAAATAGAAACGTACCTACTACATTATGATGGTTGTTTAGAAAATTTAAGAATTAGAGAAAAAAATAATAATTGTCTTTCATTTATATTAGATAATTGTCATTTTAATTAAAAAAGAATCTGCATTTCATTTATTTTCATTAAAATCTTTTTGTTTAGTTAAGTAGTTTTATTTAAGAAATAAATTGGTAAATTTTGTCAACATGTTATACATTCGTAAGATAATATATACAATTAAATATTTTAACTTTAGCTTAAAGAGACCTACAGAACTAATTACTAGAGTTAATTACTAAAATCTACAATAGCGTGCGTTGAATATTTGTTTATAAACCACAAGTAAAGATTACAGAATAATTTTGCTTTTTAGACTTTCGATGTTATATTTTTGATTTGATATGTAAATTACTTATTTTAATAATACTAATATTCATTTACACTAATGCTCACTTTAGAATATTTTTTAAAAAGGGGATACCTCAAAATTGAATATTTTTTACGAACATAATCTTTACAATTAGTGACCCGGATTGAAAAATAAATATTATTGTAATAAACTTTTTTTTGCATGTAAAAAGTTTCAATAAAATATAATTATTCTATCTTGGACACGTTCATTAAAAATTAATAAGAAATTTGGGAATTATTTACATAATTTTTTTAGATCTATCATTTAATTTAAAACATTGAACCCTTAATATAATTTTAAGATTTTGAAACTAGATTTTTGTAAAAAGTTGGAGAATTGCAATACCTTCAAATTTTAGAAACACGTTTTTATCAGAATAGTAAAAACTGTATTTTTTTCAAGAAAATGAAAGTACTTTCTTTTTCGAAGCTATAAACATATAATTATGAAAATCTTTATATTAAAAAAATATCTTTATATTAAAAAGCGCTTACACCGTTCTCTATTTTTATTAAATGCTTCTGATTTGTTAGAAATGGTTCTAAAATAATTATAGCAAAAAATGCCTCTGTTTATTTAAACTCTTCTTATTTTGTAATTAACCTTTCATAATATACATTTCATATTAGTGAAACGTAACTTCTCAACTGAAAATGCCAAAAGCTATAAAAGCAGACTCCTAACATGTAACAGTTTCGTTCTAAGGAATGTTTCATTTTCAATAAGACACTCGTCATCCAGTAACATCGTTTTCTTAAGTGGTCATCCAATTTTACGATCATTTTAAAGATCCATGCATATTATTTGAATAGCTAATAACAAAGATCCTGGGACAGTAAAAACCGAGACTGATTCGAAAGCAAATCACTTTTTGAATCGTAAAATCTAGTAGTTAACTTTGAATTAGAAACTTATGGAGGAACTATTTAAGCATTCCCAGATTGGTTTGATTGTTTGTGCTGAATATGCAAATGGTATGTGATCAAAGTGATGTGAAAATTAATATTGTTTTTTTTTATTTTGCTCTTCAAATGTTGTATTGTATGTGAATGTTTTACTGGAAACTCGTTCCAAAAGAATTTTTATGTTGTTCATTTTTGTTTGACTAAAATACAGCCTTCATTTACATGTAACTAGCTTTACTTACCTGACGTTTCACGGGTGTACACGGGTGTTTGTTTGTATATAACGTTAAATTTTTATTTTACTCCAAAAGATAACTCGCCCACAAATTATCGGGATATTACCATCACACTCTCATGCTGATGTCAGTATTATTATTATAATTTTAAATTTGAATGTCTCGCTAATAGCAAAGCAAATATGCAGAGCTAATATCTAGAGCTAGAATAGTTATTTCGATTCCTGCCATGGGACATTGTAACAAATCTTATCCAATTCTGTGAAAAATATCTCACAATAAATTCCCAGACGTCATCAGACAAGAAACTTTTAAAGTAAAGGAATAACTTTCCCATTTTATTTTGCGTATTTTTACGTCTTTCCCGCATCTCTACGATATGCTGGTTCAGATGTAGATAGATTTCAGACAAATACATAGCAAAACAGTAAATGGTAACACAGTCCAACACATAGTATATAAAATATAAAAATTAGTATTTCTAAATGTTTTTACTTGATCTAGAAATAAAGTTATTGATATTTTTTGCTTACACTTTTCAAATGCGGAATTAATTGTAAATGTAAAGTTAAAAGTGTTGTTATTCATACAGTTTTACGTTTATTTTTATCATTATTTGCTAACCTTTATACGTATGCATTTATTTGTTTAGCGCATTGAATTTAAATTTATATTTAAATGCATTAATTGCGACGAAAATGTATGTTACAATTTGTGAAAACTATGCACAAAAATATCAATATTATTTAAAATTTTGTAAAAATTTCAAATCCTCACACACAATCAATTTGAATTTTTCAACAAAATGTATACAATTATCTAACGATGGTACATAAATAAAATCTGTTTTTATTTGTAAAGTTTGACACACAAATTAAAATTAACGATCAGAGAAAGACCATTTTCCCGTCATGCTATCCTATTCTACTAATCTACTATCTAATAATCCTATCTTATCTGCGAATCTTATACAAAATCTATCCTGTATCCTTCTCTTCCGATTCATCAAGCATTTTTCCCATCACTTGGATTTCTTATCAACCTCAAAGTTTATCTCTAAGAATAGTTTGTCTTCAGTGTTGAATATAAATGAAGATAAACTAATTTTTGATAAAAGAAATATTTGAATTAATTTCTCGTAATCCTTTTTCTAGTAAATTTTAGTATTATAAAACCGTATAAGATAATGAAAAAATTCGCATCACTTTTATATTTTTGCAATTTAAATGTTAATATTAATAGACAAGAATTTTCAGGAATTTCATCACCTATAGCTATGATCAACAAAAATATACTTTTGTATTTAATTATAGTTTTCTTGTAGTTTTAAGTTTTGTTTTAAGGATAACTCAAATGGAAGTCTTGTAGCCCATTTCTTTACGTTCCAATATGTTAAATAAATTAAAATTTCATTAAATTTAACGTATCTTTACATTAGACTGTGCAATATATATTTTTGTACAAATTTGTTTGTGTTTTGGTAGTAAAAATATTAAAAATGACGTTATTTTTTTTTGTTATATGTTGTTTTGTGCAATTGAACGGCACATTAAATTTAAAATAAACTATAATAATTAACCAAATACATTGTTATTACAACTGTTTCAGAATTTGGTTATTAAAACGTTTAAGAATATGCATTTTAAATGATTTTTGTTAGTAATTGAAGAACGATTATACATTAATCATAATTTCATTTGTTTCATATCAAAAATAACTCTTAGCCAATTGGCGTCATCGATCAAAAGTGTTTTTTACGCATCGAAATGATAAATTGCATGCAAAAACTGTTGTTACTGACATTTGAAGGAAAACATATGGAAGGGTTAACGAGAAAATACAAAATAAATCGAAAAGTGAAAAAAAAAGTTCAATATACATTGTAGACTTTCTAACAAGTAGAGTTTCTAACAACCTTTGAAATTAATTATAATTTATTTGACAACAGTTAAGAAAAAATCAATCTTTCAGTTTTTTTTTATTTGAATGGTATTAGCGTAACATCCATAAGAAAGTTAACAGTATTTTGTTATATTTCAACATCCTTACCTACCTGAATTCAATTTTGCTACCGTAAAGAAAGTACTAGAGGGCAAAAGTTCTAACTCCTTAAAAAAAAAACTCAAAGTCAAAATAACAACTAAACGACTCCCGCTCCACCTTATTAGTTTATGCATGAAAACCCAGTTGTCTGGAAAAAAGTCACAAAATGGCTGTGAGGAAAAACACTATCGGCTTTAGAGACACATTCAGCCAAACCTCGTCTCCGAAATTTGCATGTACTTCGTTCGGATATTGACACTGGAAAGCCCACAAGAATGGTAAAACTTGGCACGCAAATAGCGCTACACTTTTCCTTCAATCTCGTTTCTTGAGGGTGTTTTTAGTTTTTAAGGTTTATTTATATAGGTTTTTTTGTTCTCTCTGAAGTTGGAGGAATGGTATGCTGATTGTTTCAAGGGAAATCTTCACCCATTGAACATCAGGCACGCCATGCACGTAGGGTTCTGGAGACGGTAGAAATTCATGGATCGAGTTCGACAAAGATTTAACTGATAATTAAATGAGCTTTAGTAAAATGTGACGTAATACAATAATTATTATTATGGTGATTAAAAAGTGAATAATGTAACCCAATGCATCACTCATTACTATAGCAATCAAAATTATGTTTACTAAATTGTTTATTGATTTGCTCATTCGGAAATAATTTATAAAGATAAATAATTTATCAATACTCATGTATGTTTGTAAGTGTCTGATTATGTTTTAAACATCTTACTTTAAAATAATGATTTCTGTTATTGTTACCTAATGATTTTGACCATTAAATAGTATTCACAATTACATTTACTAAATTATTATTAATTTACTCATCCAGACATATTTTTATGATAATTTATCTATGATATTTATCTATATTATTTAATATTATTTATCTATATTATTTAATATTATTTTATTATGATAATTATCTATGATAATTTATCAATACTTATATTTATTTGTAAGTACCTGATTATTTTCTTACTTTGTAACAATAATTTTGTTATTAAATCACTTTAATTTTTGAACAAATGGATATTCTAGAAGATCTGACCAAACTTTTTATTCACTTAAATAACTGCCATTTGTTGAATCACAGTGAATTCTGGGAGTTATCCTCCGTTATGCCAACTACCATTTACTGTCGTAAGTCGTGTACTCTCTTATTGGAAGGTGATCAGATAATGCTTCGAATTTGAGATTTTACCCCACAATTCAAAAATATTGATGCAATTTTAAGAAACGTTTGCTCTGAGTGCATTTTCCGTGAGAAACGGTTTCTTATAAAATTACATTTTGTGAAATTTAAAGTTTAATTTTGAAATCTTTAAAGTGGTTTAAGTAAGTATAAATACGAATCTACAGATGGAAAGAAAGATAAACTTTAATTAAAATGATCTGTGCTCTGTTTACAAAAGTTAGCATTTATAAAAACCAATAAATACAGACATTGATAATGACTGTTTTTCTCTTAGGCAGAAGCTAAAACCAAATGTGCAAATGAATGTTAACTAATGTGCATACTTTTAAGACTAAATGTTACAGCAAACAAATCTAAGACTAAATGTCTCAGTAAAAGCAGATTAATGCAATCCTCATAATCGCCAGATCGTTGGTTCGTGAGCTCGGATGAGGGGGCAGATTTTCAGGATGTGAAAACCGTAGGCATGGATGTCGTATGATTATGGGGCATGTAAAAGATCTCTTGAAACCCCATTTAGCAGGGATTTAAATATTTCTCCATACGTTTACATTCACAGATACACTGGTGTGCAAAAATTAAGGTTTAGACGGTTTTTTCAATATAACTTTGTACAAAAGCTTTCCAAATCAACACATTTAGTACCGTAAGATCCCCAATACGTAAGGACATGAGTAATGTAAGCAACACTTACTAAAAGAGAAATCAGAGGGGTAAAAAGAAGCTTTATTGATTAAGTAGCATGGAGCGCAATGCGACTGAAGGCCGAAACACCCCTGTGATGGGTGTCCAGCAAGAAACATCCGGTCTTTAGTAGGGGATATGATCTCCCCGGACTGCTAGGCAGGTTCCACAGCGTCTGCCCATGCTGAGAATGAGGGTGTCAATGAGTTGTTGAGGCATTGCTGCCCATTCGTCTTGCAGCGCCAATCGAAGCTCCGGAATCGTTATTGGTAAGGTACGAGCTGCCAAGCGTCTGCATAGAAAATCCCATATAGTCTAGTCAAACTAAGGAAAAAACCCGTCAACCTTGACAAAATTGCTTCACAAGCATTTTAAATGGCATTCGTATCAGAAAATGGTCTATTTTAACATATCCAAAATCGGACAAAATCCGAGCATGGGAAGCCCCCCAAAAATGCAATTCAAAATGGCGGCCATTTTTCCATGTTATCGCATTTCTTAGTATCAGATTACATGTTTTCTAATGGCTAATTTTAATATGACAATAACTATAATAATAAAATAAATGTTTTCTATGTGTCTGGCTTATAAGCCCAAGTTTGCGGGTTGGAACACCGGCTGAGTCGTCAGATTTTCTGGATGGGAAAATCGTAGGCAGGCATGTTATATGATTTTGAGGCATGTAAAAGATCCCCTAAGTACCCATTTGAACTTGCGTTCTCTCGGCAAAATTAAATCTCGGCATGCTTGAACAATGGGCAGGATTAGGGAGTGATCTGGTGATAGAACAAGTGCTCATGCGGTCTATTAAAAGCAGGGGTTGGTTGACAAGAGGAAGTGGATTTACAGAAATGCAACAGGCAACTTGGCTTAAATCAATGCTTGTGTGTTCTCTTTACAACCTCGCAATGCAAGAATACACCAGTACTTCGTTTGAAACTAGCGAACAGCACAAAGAAGTTGCAGTGAGCAGGCGATCCAGAGATATAAGTGAATTCCAGAAAGTTATGGAATGCATGAAACCAATTTCCCCATTTTTCATTGTGACACATCTCTCCGGAATATTGTTACAGGAGTTACTGCTGATCCAATTTTAAATGTACAAGAACTACATTCCATTGGCACAGAAATAATAAACAAAATGGTTGGAAAACCGATACACATATGCTGCTAGAAGAAGCGACAGAGTGAAGACACTGGGGTCAGCATCTTCTGTTACAAGTGCTGGCAAAGACATTGACATAGATCCAGCCTTGTTGTTCCAGAGTATGATGACTGTTGCTACAGTTGGTGACATGAAACTTGTAGATAACTTAAATTATGAATTATATGCTTACCCGCCAGCGTTATTCGAATCAAGAACTCTATTAAGAAAATCTGACAAGCCTCAGTTAGCCCATGCGATAATGGAAAAGTGTGATAACTCGTGTGCAGAAGATGATATAGAAACTGAGGCAATTTTCCAGTGCGTTTTAGATGGTGGATGCCTACTTCATCGTGTGCCGTGGAAGACTGGGGATACCGACCAGAACATTGCGAATTCCTACGCCTACTTCACTTTTCATAATTATAGCAGAGCTATTGCTGTCTTCGATGGCTACGATATGTACCCCTTCAATTAAGGGCATGACTCACAGACGGCGCGGCGCATCAATTCCAAAATTTGCAAGACTATGAACTTTATTCCTGGTATGAAGTTTGTTGGACACAAAGAGAATTTCTTATTTAATGATACAAATAAGCAACGTATTATTATACTCATATCAGAGTGCCTTGACGAAAATTGGTTGCACTGTTCAACATGCTGGTGGAGATGCAGACTTCGATATTGTGCATTCTGCAGTATCATCATCCCAAATTAGAACTACCAACGCTATTAGCAAAGATACAGACTTGTTGATTCTTTTGTTACACCATGCTGAAAGCAATCGTTTTAAACTATACTTCCGGAGCGATATTAGACGTAGTTTATCTACCAACGCGTTTGCGATATTCTTGGAATTAAAGTCTTGCTGGATAGTGATATTTGTAACAACGTTTAGTTTTTACATGCTTTTACTGGTTCTGATACTACCTCAAGAATCTTTGGGATTGGAAAAGCTGCAGCACTGGAAAAACTGATGAAGGATATACCATTACAGGTGGCTGCAAACGTATTTTCCTCAGATACAAGACAACAGATTGACATTGAATCTGCAGGACATAAAGCTATTTAACTACTGTATGATTGCAAAATAGAGGATTCTCTATAAACACTTCGTCATCGAATGTTAGTTGAAAAAGTTGCAACAGCTAAATCATTTGTCACACCTGCACGTTTGCCACCAACAGAGTCAGCAGCAAAGTACCACAGTTATCGTACGTACTACCAAATCAGTGTTTGGAAATCAAGAGAAACATTGGTTTCATAGAAAAAGGAAATTGGTTTCATGCATTCCATTACTTTCTGGAAGTCACTCTCTTATATGTCTGGATCGCCTGCTCACTCCAACTTCTTTGTGCTGTTCGCTAGTTTCAAACGAAGTACTGGTGTATTCTTGCATTGTGAGGTTGTAAAGAGTACATACAAGCATTGATTAAGCCAAGTTGCCTGTTGCATTTCTGTAAATCCACTTCCTCTTGTCAACCAACCCCTGCTTTTAATAGACCGCATGAGCACTTGTTCTATCACCAGATCACTCCCTAATCCTGCCCATTGTTCAAGCATGCGGAGATTTAATTTTGCCGAGAGAACACAAGTTCAAATGGGTACTTAGGGGATATTTTACATGCCTCAAAATCATATAACATGCGTGCCTACGATTTTCCCATCCAGAAAATCTGACGACTCAGCCGGTGTTCCAACCCGCTAACTTGGGCTTATAAGCCAGACACATAAAAAAACATTTATTTTATTATTATAGTTATTGTCATATTAAAATTAGCCATTAGAAAACATGTAATCTGATACTAAGAAATGCGATAACATGGAAAAATGGCCGCCATTTTGAATTGCATTTTTGGGGGGCTTCCCATGCTCGGATTTTGTCCGATTTTGGATATGTTAAAATAGACCATTTTCTGATACGAATGCCATTTAAAATGCTTGTGAAGCAATTTTGTCGAGGTCAAATCATAATTTGACTAGACTAATACATGCTCGATGGGATTGAGATCCGGAGATCGTGCCGGCCAAGCCGTACCGTTCAATATCCTCACTCTCTAAGAGCTGTTCGGCAGCTACAGTGCGATGACATGGTGCATGAAAAGGAACTGCGGACCCATAGCGCCTCTAAAAAGACGCACATATGGAAGAAGAATCTCGTTACAATAACGGGTCCCGTTGACTGAACCTGCGTTGAAGATGTGAAGGTCTCTACGACTACCAAGCATGATGCCTCCCCAAGCGAGAACACCGCCAACTCCATACCTGTCCCTTTCAATGATGTTCGAGGGATGATTGCGGCTTCCCCGCTCTCTCCAGATGAGTATGCGATGAGAATCGCTACTCAGACTGAATCTGCTCTCATCTGTAAAGAGTACTCGTCCCCATTCATTGTCTCTCCAATTCCGGCTTTTCGACTTCGTCCTTAATTTTTGCACACCAGTGTAGATCATATTCATTGTATTCCTAGCGTCGAAATTGGTAGCGAGAGCCGTCTAGAATGGTGCAAAATATTTTGCTTGGTTTTAATTAATATGCTGAGTTCCAAAACGGTCTACCCTGAAAAAAAAAATTGGTTTTACAGAAAAAAAAAACATCTTTTTACAGAAAAATACTGTTATTTTCTTATAACAACTTTTTTCTGAAAATATAATCTAATTTAAGTAACAAAACAAAAGTTTTCTTCTGTTTTAAATCGTGTAGAGTACTGGACTGCAGCCAACCAAGCATTTGAACTGCTCCGTGTCGTTATACTGGATATCGAAAATTTCATAGTTCAAACAATTGGTCGGGGGTTTAGTAATCCTTGGTATTACTGTGGTCAGTGTGGTACCCAGTCAATGGGATAACCGGAGGAGGTAAAATTTCGTTTTTTATTTACAATTTGTCTGTTAAAAACAACTTCTGAGTAAAAATTACAAAATAAAAAGATTATTTTTGTAAATTTTACGATTTTTTTCTGGCACGCCAGCTGACAGCCTTTTTTGTAAAAACTGCTGACTTTTTTACAGTGTGATCCGCCAAAAATGCATCGCCGTTGGTGAAAAAAGTGTTAGTTAGAAATCTGTCCAACTAACCCTACTACCTCCTATACCGTGTTTGAATACGTAATGGTTGCTAAAAACGTGGGACTTGCATCTAGTTGCTGTGAAGGGGACAGGTCATCGATTTTTTGGTATTTCGGACACGTAACCGGCCTTAGACTTTTAAGGTTCGAGTGCGTATTGTGATGATGATAATTAAATGTTCCAAGGGATAAAACCCCGAGGTTTTTGATAATAATTCTGAGTGAGTGAAAAATGGTTGATGAGTAGGAAAAGAAGGATAAGGTTAATATTTTGGGGATAAGACAATGTTAAAATTGTTAATATGTCATACATAGTTTCGTTGTAAATAGTTTTTGGTAAAAAAAAAATTCTGATGCTAGTATTAAATAATTATTTTAATAAAATCAATGAACTTTTAAGGCTTTTTTCCAAAATTACTCGGTATTTCCTGTTAATGAATATATGAATTTTTTACACATTTACCAGGGTAGAGCATCAAGTACAACAAAAAAAAACTCTCCACTTCTTCAATATAATCCTATGTAAAAAGTGAAGGGTTCTTCCTGTAAGTGTTTCCGCACTTGTACTTAACTAACCTTAAAAGAGTCAAGTATGCCGCGAGTTCTTATTTAACTTATTTTCGGATGCCTCGAGGTTTCTTCTAAAGATTTCTGGATATAATTCAGTTAAAGCTATAATACTTTATTAGTTGGAAGGAGGAGGTAAGCGAAGAACTTATTAAATTGGAAAAAATACATGATAACGAAACAAAAATATTAGAAAGGAAATAGCAACTAGTTTTGTAGATAAAACTGATTGGGATTGAATCACCATGGTTAAAAATAACTGTGAATTTATTTTAAATTAATTCTCATAAAAGTACATGCGCATATTTTTTAGTATTTGTATTTAAAAGTTAAATCGCATTGCAGCAAACATTTAAGTCCTTAAAAATATCGACACATGTATTTTATAAAAGAGTTTTTCATATAAAAACAATAAGCTGACTTTTTTTTTATAAATATTACAATACTTAATCATCATCCTGTTTGCGCTATTAAATGAAAAATATAGTAAGGCTATGCAACAACGACAGATTTGATAATATAATACCAAAAAATACAAAACATTGCGATCTCATTCATTTAAAGCAGAATCAAATTTCAAAATAATTACCAGTAATCAACATTATTAATACACTCTTTTAAAATTACTGCTGAAAATCCACTGAATAATTACTACAAAACAAATAAAACTAAAAAAAAAACTATCATCGTTCCAATTCATTTCCTCCAAAAATCCAAAAGAACTATCCAAGAATGAATTAATAATATCCCGAATTACCTAAAGGATAAAAAGAATCGTATATTAAGGCAATCTTCACTGTGACTGTTCCTGTTGCCTCCCTGAATCAAATCAAAATAAATCACACAGGTCCCTTAACTGTCCTTTCAATTAGTTTGGCAGCGCACAATTAGCTTGTATCATCAATTACCTCCATTTTGAATTTCTTTTCCATTAGATGTTTAATTATTTGTCCTTGAAATCTTAGTTTTTGGAGCCTGAAATGTTTTGCTTGTGTTGCTGATATTTGAGGCTTAAATTTAGCTTATCAATAAATGTATTATTGTTTCAGAATGACTATTTTTAAGATATACTTATTTTATCATTTGTAGTAGAGCTTCATGGATTTATTAATATGACATACTAAACCAATAGAGTTTGGATAGTCGGGGTTTTGATAGTTGGTGTTTACCAAAGGTGTGGTGGTAAATTATTTAATTTTATTGTTTCTTGAATAGTAAATGTAATTCTTTTAAAACAGCTTAAGTTGTGACATGTCTGGATTACCTATATATACTTTCTTGGAACATATGTGCTCGATTTATGTACCGTATTTTTCTATATTGAGTAAAATCGCATACACTTTTTCCATGTCTTGGAAGTAACTAATTTTCTTCCGACTTCATTAGATATAAACTTTATTACTTTACTCATAACACTTACAAGACGTTATAAAAAGTTCGAAAATCGTGCAAATATTTTGTTTATGATTTTTAATTGTTAACACTACTATAAAAAGAAATTAATACTGTTAAGCATTTTTAAGCATACTTAAGTAATTTAGCTATTTTATTTTAATTTAATATTATTAATTAAGAAAAATTCTTTGAAAGTCATAAATATAAAAAAATCACTTCTAGTAAAATGACACTATTTCAAATTTATTCGCATAAAAATGTGTATATAACTTAATTCTCTAATAAATAAATCTCTAATCTTATAATAAATTAATAATTTGTTATTAACTTAAGTAAAAATGGTTCATGTAACATAATAAATGGCTAATTTTTATGTCTTTTTTTGCAAAACTTAATTCAAACCTAAAATTTCTATTAGAAAATACTAAAAAGTATGTATCATATTACCTTATTCCCCAACTCAAACTCAACATAAGGTTCTTGCCCAGCGAAACCTTAACCTGACCTAATTGTCCTTCGGAAATCATAACCTGATCCTATAACCTCATGCTATTCCTCCATACCAGAAGTAATTATCTGTGTGATCACATAATGGATCTAAACACAATTGAGCGGATGAACAATTAAGATTTATTAAACTAAAGTATAAGAGTCATTTAAGAAAACATGGAGAAAGGGTTTGGTTTCAGGATCTCAGACGGAGAGCGAGACGAGGAAGTCATGCTTCCATCCGAAAGACTAGATATCACACTTAATTTTTTTTGAAAATAAAATTCCAAGCACGCTATATGATATGTCTGGGGCGAATATATTTCATGTAAAAAAAATTACAAAAATATCAACTAAACTACAGGTGTCAAACTTGCCACATTTTCTAATTTCATCCCTCTTTATATAAAAGAATCATTATTTCTAAGAAAATGTGTTCAAAATATAAGTGTAAAAACTACATAATATTCATCCGTCTAACGACTCTCCCTTTACCCAATAAACAACACAATAACTCACACATTATTATTACACAAGTAACCATACCTAACACAACAGAGAAAATGACGTAGCCAGTACAAAACAAGAACTCACAATCAATATAACCAAAAACAACAAATTACTCGTGTATCGGTCTTTCCGCAATACTTCTATACCATAATCTCTATTTTGTGTTTTTGGGGGACTGTTTGAAGGCTGAGAATGAGACAGGTGTCCCAATAGCGGCAAAGGGCAGACAAAACATTCTTTGTATGACGTAAGACTTGGGAAACTTTGGTATAGTTATAGATAAAAGTTTCTTCATGTAAGACGATAGTTTGGCTGGCGTGCTCAAAGCGATGGGAAGCGTTAAGGACAAGTGATGTTTCGTTCCACAGTCGATCGTAATTTAATTATCCTTCTAAGTGAAAAAGAAAAATCTAATTTGCTATTAATAATATTGTGTTACCTTAGAAACCGTTATTACGTCAGGGGGTATTCATATTTCAATGTATTAAGGATTACACATACAAGCATAGTAAAAGTGTTACAGAATTTTGTGTGTTCAGGATTCAATGTATTTTTAAGTAATAATAATACTGGCAATATAGATTTAATATTTTAGAATTATTGATATAAAAATGACACACACATAATCCAATTTGAGAATTAAGCATAATCATTTTTAAATTTTATAAATTAAAAATGCGATGTAATACATAATTTTAAATATTCAAAACTAAAACATTCGAGACAGCAATATAAAATTCGTAATCATCCCAAACACAATATTTAACGCATTATTTGTTCGCAACAACTACCACATAATCTACGAATATTCCATTCTTTCAACATAAAATCGCAATGAACTCTGCAAACACAATAAAATTCCACCCACTAACTCCATTAACTAATTAACTCAATCAATAGAAAGCGAAGACCGAGAAACGTTGCGCTGTCCTCGCGTCCGAAATATTCCCGGGTACTTTCGATCTTTTCCCGGAAAACTTACCCCGCAAACAACACGGCACACCCCATAACAAGTTCCTGAACTAGTTGGATGAAACTGTATCTCGCATATTAATAGAAATAACCCTTTAAAGACCCATTTGTGAGCATCATTGATACTTTCCTTAACGATTAAAAACTTGAAAGTTTTTAAAAATATTCGTTTTTCTTGTATTCTTATAATTAAATTTTTCTTGTTATTCTTCTCTTCCTACATAAATAATTCATTATTAGGGTCTTTATATTGTCTTATACTTTGTTTATTTGAATACGTATTAGCAAAAAGGTTATTTTAGCTAGACAAATTTTTTAGCCAGTATCGTGAAAAGTTTTAGCTTGTACATTATAAATAGTTAAAACTATATATTCTTAATCGTTATCAGTTGCTCACCTTCACCACCTAAACTAAAAAACCACGTTCTTCCATGGAATAATATTTAATTTTCAGTGTACATTTACAAATATTTCTATAATAAAGAAACCATTTAAATATTTTGTAAACTTTTATTTAGTTAGAAATATTTGAGGTCCACTTCGCCGGAACCAGAATTGTGATACCGGTTAGGACGTTTCAGGCTTACAGTCAAACAACGTAACGAATAAGAAATAATTACAATTTTTAATCAATTCATTAAATAAAACTATGCTAAATAAATGGTCTAGTTGTAAAACTAGAGACATAGCATCGGGTCTGTTCATTGTCGACTTTTATTAATCGTAAAATCAATTGGATGATGTCGCCAATAAACAGAATCTTAGTTATACTTTGGAAAATGTGATTTTGAAACTACACCTTTCAGATATAATTTTTTTCTGATTCTCAAATTTAAACTCAAAACAAAAGTTAGTTAAAATTATAAAGGGAAAATAACAGAAAATATACTTAGTTTATTTTTGTTAGGTACTTAATGATTTGACACTATTATATTAATACCAAACACAAATAATAATCAGGTAAAAATAATATTTTTATTATAAGGTTCAGTAACTATGGGTGAAAAACACGTGCTACACTCATGTGTAAGTGTTACTAGCTCAAATAAAGGCAAACTTTTTTTACTAGCAAAACACTATTTTAAATTAAGAAAGAGTGAAAGTGAATATAAGTGATGAATGGGTTGGTTGGTACACATATATATTAACGTTTGTGTGCTTGATCAGAGACCCACTTATAAACCTTCGTCAAGTAAGACAGACATAGACTGAATTTTTACTGACACAGAGAGAGAGAAGATACACCCAGAGCAAAGGTGGGAATCAAACCCTCAGCCGTTACAGCGCGCAGACTGCTAGCGTAATGGTCTGCGATCCAAACCACTAGACCATCCGGGCCCCCGAATACAAGGTTAAACTATATAAATACAGCAAATGTTAAGTTGATGTATATCTAGGTACAGAAGTTCTAACGTTTATTCTACAGACGACAAAGTTACTGTTCTAGGTTTTTTAGGCAGCCCTAGGTTCAAATCATAACAATATGTTACTTAGAATCATGTCAGACAAACGCTATGGTTTCTCCAGGAATGCATAATGAACTTGGATACTATGGAATTGGATTGGAAAGCAATAGAACCCGCATGAGGTAAAGATTTGTTTTGCTTCTCGGGGACTTTCAGCACAGATAATTAAACTTTCTCTCCTCCAGTACGGTTCAAATTGTCTGTTACATTCATTAGGTAGAGGCCAATGTTAAGGGACTTACTTTTCTGCTAAAGTTGTTAGTGGGAAATTGGCAACAACATTCTTTGATAATAAATGCAAGAACGCATGGAAATGCCTTTGATGGTGTTTAATAATGCAACAGGGTACAGGGTGCATTTGTATGCTTAAGTAAGCTTTATTGGGATGCAATTGCTTGTGTATCTGGATAATGGAATAGAAATGGCATGATTATTGAAATTATTTCCAAAACTTTTGGCAAAACCGCTTCTTGCAAAGATAAAATACCAATGTATATTTAAATATTTTCCTGTGTGAAACCAATATTCTAATTCCATAACCAACAACCATACCATTTCAATAAGTTGACACAGTATTATTGAATTTTTAATTGTTGATTTACTATAATTATGCTTATTACATAAATCTTTTAATACTAACCCTTTTTAATGATAAATTAATATGTTTCTTATATTAGATTTATATTAGATTTATTTGGGATCAACCTTGCTGGGCCTCTGGCCTGTTGTTGGTCAACAATTTTTGTATTTGTATTTCTTCAGGCTTACTTGGAAATTATATGCTTATTGATTCACAATACTACTTATTTTGAATACAGCTGTGTGATGTTTTAAATATTTTATTCGAAAAATGGTTATATATGATTACAAAAATTAAATAACCTTAATAATATATAATTTAATAAAAAATGCTGCCTTTTTTAATTTATCATTAATACTAAAGTAGGCGTAAATTTAAAACTCCGTTAATAATTACTCTTCCATAATTAATAAACCATCAGAAATGTACACGTTAGAGACTCTACCACGCTCACAATTAATCTTTAAAAAATGACAAAACTCTTCAAACCCCACACTTACCAGATAATACTTTCCTCCTCATGTAAGTAGGTGAAATAATTATTGATCCACAATTCTACTTATTTTGAATACATTTGTGTGATGTTTTAAATATTTTATTTAGAAAATGGTCAGATGATTTTCAAAAACAAAATGATACCTGAACATTATATGAGTTATCAATCTCAAATACATTCTTATTTTAATTTTTTCTTTATACTTAAGAAGACTTAAAGTTAAGCCTCTGTTAGTAATTACTTCCCCATAATTAAGAAACCTTCAGAAATTTACACGTTATTGACTTAAACCCACAACTAAACTTTTTTTAAAAAATGATAAAACTCTCAAAACTACATACTTTCCAGGTAATACTTTCCGCCTCATGTAAATAGAAATCGCTAAATGCTTCAGTAACTAAATACATTGTTTCATCAGCATGAAAGAAGAACTAATATTTTTTTATTATTACTATATTCCCCATGTTCTGCAGCGGGCAACTTTGTACAGGCCAGACATAGCGGAGCCTTACTAAGTTTGGTTGATGAGGTATAACATTTAGTTGCTTCTCGAAAGATGTTCAAGCTTGACTGCGTTCTTCTGGTAGAAAGAGGAGGGAGTTGTTTTCTCGAAGATGATAATGACAAGAACCATCTGTTGCTTTCACTCGTTATTTTGATGTATTCGTTAAATGCATAGTACTAGTGTATTTACCAAGGTTCAGAGAGGTCATTTTATACTCACCACGTCACCAGCCGTAATTTTTTGCACCCAGTCAAATGACGAGGCTGACACTTTAGCTTTACAAGCTCATAAACAAAAACAAACAATCGATAATTTATTCGTTGCTGTTTACATTGTTTATTTGTTAAATATTAGCATGCTAAGTAAGAAACATAAATAATAAGGTTCTTAAAAATAATATTTCAGTTATGAAGTTCAGTGACTGTGGGTGAAAAAACCAGATGAACTACACATTACATTTAATAACGTTCCTAATTGGTATCATGGGAATAAATAACGAGCATACATAATTAACTATCAGTAACCACATACACATATATTTGTTTATAGCATTTGCTTTTTTATTTAATCAAATTTGGTCTTTATCAACTAAAATTATCCAATTATTCTTAATTAAATTAATGTAAAAGATTTATTTCAATTGTTCGTAGTTTATATTTAAGCAAATGATAATATAAATGCCTAACTGCGGATAACTGGGACTAATTTCGTTAGAGACAAATATTTGTGCGTTGTCTAGCGACATAGTTTACCGTCGATTACAGGAAACAATTTAATCACCTTGTTTTAGTTCTGATTTGTATACCAATATGTACTTTAACCCTCTGAGGGATAAGCAAGTTGTCAAATGGGTGAACTTATCACTACATGTGATATTAATTTAATTTCTTAACAACTGAAAAATTGATTAGTTATTGTTTAAATTTTGTTTGTATAGCAAATGGTTATAAATGATTGTTATTTACTTTAAATTAAAAAAATAATAATTTTATAATTTATATTTTTAAAAAAATGCGTGCGTAGCTGGAACACGTATGATTGTCAGACTGTTAATAAGTCTTTAACCTTCCAGTGGTTAAAGACAACTTGTAAATTTGTTGTTCGCACAAATTCATTCACAGTCGTAAAATAACAATAATGTTCAATAAAAAAAATTCTTTGTAAACTTTTATAAAAACACAAACCTTGGGCTGAAGTTATCCTACTTAATTTTACCTCACATGTAGTAACGTTTCTATTCAACGAACACTTAAAACATCCTTCAAAAACTATTAAAAATAACCTAAAGACATCAAAACTGCTAACAGTAAGTACCATTTGCCTATCCTTCGTTGATCTTTCCTTCATCTAATGAGCCTTGAAGGAGACCTTCTTGAGAGAGAAGGAGGGACCATGGACTGCACCACCAATGGTCCCTATGCTTCCGGCCATCGTTTTTCAAGGAATGCTGTTGATACTTAAAGGTACTTTTATAGAGTGTACTTAGTGTTCTGCTTAAAAGGATCCTTCATCTCATAAGAATTTCAACGTTTTTGTAAGTTTTTTTGGTGAAGATAAATAAGTAGGGGTCAAGTCCTGCGGAGAATTCCCCTCTAGTCTTCA
Organism: Oedothorax gibbosus; assembly: GCA_019343175.1. Classification (NCBI taxonomy): domain Eukaryota; kingdom Metazoa; phylum Arthropoda; class Arachnida; order Araneae; family Linyphiidae; genus Oedothorax; species Oedothorax gibbosus. The sequence goes on from JAFNEN010000538.1 coordinate 55,863, forward strand.
TCTTTAACATTTAAGTGAAATAAGAAGAATGTGAGGATATTTTCACGTGTAATTGCCCATTTTTTTCATTAGTGGTTCAAATAAAATAGGTATTTACTTGGTGATAAAGGGCACAGGATATAGGCCGTGAATCAAATATAGGTTATACTGGATCTGTTTATTATTCTTGTCGGTTTGTTGGCTCGTTGCCAGCAAAGATGAAAAATGCTGTTTCGGATGGTTCATGTTTTGGTGCTTGTTAAATCTTAATATACATTTTCCAGGTGGTTAAAATTTTATTCATATAGAATTTCCAATATTTGAAAATTATATGCTTCAAATTCAAATCTGAGTCTTTTAAGAAATTGTTCTTTAGCAAGTGCTGCCGTTTCTTGCATGTTATACACTAATAGTTTGTATTATTGTCTATAAAATGGTAATAAACGCCTGAAAACAATCTAATACAACTTTAACTATAGTTTTTTTGTTCTTTCATCTTTATTAAGTTGTATAACATTTAGAATTATAAGAAAATATCTTCCAATGGAAAAACTGAATCAATTCTTATTTCATCAAGAATACTTCCCCGAAATCCATTATACTCTAATTTGAGGAAATACAACAAGAGATAAATAATTGAAATCTCTATATTTCATAACTGCTTACTAAAATCATCGCATCAGGGACGTTTGCAATCCTAAAAAAAATAGTTATTTTTTACGAATATTCATAAAAAATTTAAAAATTCATTAAGGCACCCAAAATTTAGGGCTTCCCAGAAAATAATTAAACATGCTCGAATGCAGTGAGCTAAGGATATTGCAAAAAGAAAATTAATTCTTTATAATGGTGGAGGTTTATTGAAAATGATATAGTTCTTTGGTAAAATGGTTTTGGAAAATTTTATGATTTTTTTTAATTTTTAATTTTTTCAGCTTGTGAATGGTTAAAACCCTAAGGCTTTTAGGTAAATTAATGTAGAGCTTCAAATTTTTTTCCTGTGTTGAAACATATATGTTTAACAAAAGTTGGTATGGGATAAGGTCTAGTGTGAATAGATTTTAAAAAAAAATGGTGAAGTTGAAAATTTACAAAAAATCTTATTTTATGGCCATTTTTATACATAAAGCTACATAACACTTTTTTTTTAACTGATAGGTCCATATCCATACCAACTTTTATTAATGGATGTTGTGGGAACATTTTGAAAAAAAAATCCATTAAAAAATTCTTTAAATTGTAGGAGGAGTATCATTTTGAAAAAACGTTAAAATTTTTAATTTTTTAAAAAACTTACGTTTCAATATTTATAATTTTTTCGTATATATTTATTGAATGTTAGTTCTTTGTAAAAATAGTTTAATTTGAATGCTAGCGATAAAAATATTGGATTTAATTTTTTGGGTACCGCGTTCCCTTAAGTCCCCCCCCCCCCCCCCACACACACTCCCTGAATAGCCTAATTCCAAGCCCCAACAATCACAATGGAATCCGACATACGCGTTAAATGCAGCATGCATACGAACTATGCCCGGACTGTCGTACAGATTAAGGATAATCAACAACGGTGGATCTGTACTACCACTAAACAGACTTACTGGAACGCGAGTGTTAACTCACAGTGTTGTCCCATTCGGAATGAACGTTCGTAGTTTCCAGTTCTGATTTTGCGGGGCTTTTGAGTCCTTGTTTTGGAAGCGGGTAAATGGAATGGTGTCTGGATTTATGGTCTGGTGTAGGCGTTCGGATTGGGTGTTTTGGGTTTGGATAGGTGCAGAGACAATCATCATGAATCAGAGTTAGGTAAGTAGTTCAGCCGCACTGCTAGGGCTTTAATTGGAACTCGTAACAAAGAGCCGTGGTAAAGTTTTGTAAGCACAGTTATTCGTACAATGATGTATTCTTCAATGAGTGACGCTGTGTGATAAACATATATGTTCTTAAAAGAAAATACATAATTTAGTTATTTTTGTAAAGTGTGATTAAGACAAAATTTCAGGAATGTGGCCACTTCAAACAAAGTGCAACCATTCAAATTTTATCCATAGAAAAGCTAGTTTCCACATAAATTGTAGCATCCAAAATCATAATTCGCATGTATGAAAATATCAATAAATTATGTATGTGCATACATTATTTAACAATGTGGGATATTTTTTTTCTAAAATAATGATAATCAAATATAATAGCATATTTATTGGGTTCCTTTTTTATCCCTTCTTTAAAAAATAGTGATAATTTTAATTTTGATAAAGTGTGATCAATACAAAATATCAGGAATGTAGTTACTTCCAACAAGTTGCTCATCGTAATTTTATTCATAGAAAAGTTAATTTCGACATATATGAGCGATTAGAACGAGGTAGAGTGTAGTTTGTTTGTGAGATAGAAGACTATGTGACGTTAACATAGGTGTGGTCGTTCTAGTTTATATGAATTGGTTGCCGGGTGGTTTATTTGTGGGGCACAAAAAGTTTGATGTAGTTGTGACGTCACCGCATGCGTGGCCGTTTTAATCATCGATTGCATAGTCCAAATCATAACTTGCATTTTTATACTGCCAATAAATTTTTTTTAAGTACATATTGTATTAAACTATGTTGTACAACTATTGTACTAACAATTTTTAAAATAAAATGATGAATTACAACATATTTTTTAAAAACATATTTACTACTAAATTCTTGATCCCAGAACAAACATACTGGTATATTCTTTGACAGTACTTAATACCAACCTAACACACAAACCAAATCCCCTTAACTAATGACTGGAAAATTCCTCGACTTTTGATGCAACCAAGATGAGAAATACCAGAAACTGTAATCTATCACGCTCTCTCGCCAAAAAAAAGTCGGAAACAATGCCACGGAGTATTTCTTTATAGATAAGATTCATTCGGTAGATCCCGTCTTTTTGCAGGTTTTTGTGCCGCTTTGTGGATGCGCCGCGTTTTTCTTTGGGCTTTGTCTCGCGGCTAGGCTAATGATGATCTACCGATAGGTTTGGATGTGGAGGAAAATACCTTATAATATGGTTTTTGACTTGTTTCCTTACTTAACCATTTATTGTTATGGATACTAGTGGTCGTGTTGAGTTGAAATATAGTCGCAGTAGAAAAACACAAGGGCTATTGACGACTGGCGTCATAATTAAAACCACAGTCAAGTGACGAAACGACACCTGAGTAGGCACCCAACGCATTTTAAGGGCGACATCGTAGGTGGCGTCAGGACTTTGGAGGTATTATTTCTCAGATATTGTTTTGGGAACCTTTCGCATACATGGAGAGTTTCTTAACCGACTAGGCTTATCTGTCTCCTCGAGTCGTTAATCAGACTAATTTCACTTAGTGGGTCACTGATATGTGGACCTAGATAGTTTAGGAACTTAACTATAAAAGTTTCAATTTGGACTTACCCCAACTGGGATGAGAATATCAACTACAATACACGTCATGGGCATCCTTTTCGGAAGCTGAAATGGGAACATAAGGCTTTAGCCTTTGATAGGCTGTTCTGCCACTGAGTTTGGTTAGTCATCGATGCGCAGTTCTTACTAAATATTATTAATTCTTTGCTGAAACATTTTTAGAATATCATTTATTCGTCTCGAAATTTAAAATAAAAGTCAAATCTGCACTAAAAACTTAAAAAGAGTTTTTTTTGTCAATTTTGTAATGTATTTAATTATTGTAAGCACTGCAGTTTTATAAAAAAATGTATCAAACATAAAAAATATACATATTTATTGTTTACTTTAAGACACCTTTAAATGTACAAGTTGACTGTTACATAAAAATTTTTTGTTACATAGGCAGTATTTCAAATTGCGTGAATCTTTGTTAACTTCTATTTTCTAAATATTTTATTAAAAAATTTATTCGGGCACTGAATCAAGAAAACAAATCTAAGTAATTTCTTCAGAACAAGCAGAAACAATGAGGCACTGTTTGCTTAAAAGCATTGCGTTTTTTATACCTGAACTAAGCTAACGATAAACACTAAGGTATTGTTAGAAAGTATAAAGAAAGGGATTTTCCTTAAGCTTTAAAGATAACTGTTTGGCATTAACCGCTGTGTGAAGATTTTGCTTGTGAAAAATAGGCCAAAAAATTATCTTTTGTAATGGTGAGGATTTTTTAATATTAGTTTTGTGACAAGTTATTTGGATGCTATGTGGATTTGGAAATATTTGTTTGGGTTTTTGGAACATTTATATTAATCAATTATTCTCCCCAACAAAATCAAATCCCCAATAAAACCAAACTACTTTTTGTATCTATTTATTTTTCTGTACTATTTTTTTATTCAAGGTTTAAGCTACTTTATTGAATTATATTCACCTACATAACCAAAATAAGTAATGTAATTTGAAAATTATAAATATTTTAACTGGTTATTGGTAAATTGATTGTTTAATTTGTTTGAAATAATTTTGCAAAAAAAAATGAAAGCTGAAAACTTTTGCTAGTTTTTAAATTACAGATTTAACAATTCATATTAGATTGTATTTGTTGAATGATCTAATATTTCTATTTAATTGTATTTAGTGAATGTATAAATAAATTTTCTTTATAATTGCGTCTGTTGCGTATTTAATTAATAGTTAAAAAAAATGATTTAAAGCAATGGCTTTAAAATACTACACTTAAAATATATCATGTTATTTTTTAATCAATCATTTTTTTATCCTTTGCGTTTCAATGCCGACAAAACATATTACAGGAAATTTCTAATAAACATTTAAATGAATATGATTTTAATTATATAAGTTAGTAAAATTCAATTATTTTTATTCAACCAAAAGTAAATATAGCATATTTTAGATACGTATATACCTAATTTAACGGTATTTCTCTTTGTAGCTGTATGTTTACTATTTTATGAAAAGTAGTTTTTATTTTTATGTCTGAATATAAAGTATAATGAATATATAGATTCATGTTGAAGGAATGAATTGCGAACCATTTTTATTTAAGAAAAAATTATATTCCTTATCTTACATTCCTAACTCTTATGGTTTCATATCTCTTTCAATGTGGTTGTAAATGTTTACTAAAAAAGAAAAAAAAACATTAAGATGCTTTCTTGATGGAACATCAAAAATAAGGTATTACAACCAATAAAAACTAAGTATAAAAGCATGTAAAATCAATATAGATAGAGAAATTTCTGTTGGTATTTTAAAGTATGTTGTTAGCATTCTTGCATACATTTATGGATGTTATACTTTAATGTAGCAAAATATTTAAAATAAAAACAAAATGCTTTTCATGGGAAATATTAAGATACGCGCTAAAAATTTTATATATGCTTAAAATAAAATTTTAGAAATATAACTTCAAAGAAAATGAAATAGCTTTTCTTTTGTAAAATGTGTTATAAGTATATTTATTTAGTACAGTTCAAAATATAGAAAATTAAACTCGGTTTATTTTTTATAAGTTGTAATACCTTTTTACCAAACAAAATATAATCGCGTTGTTGGATTTAAAAGCAAATTTACCAAAAAAAAATATTTTGAAATATTTTAAAACTAATGTATTTATTTGTAATAGCTATTAGAACCGCTTTTTTTGTTATCTCCCTTTAGTTTATTGTCGTGTGCCTCAGGCCCAAGGCTTTGGTTCAGAGTAAATTTGGCCCAAGGCTTTGACCTTAAGATAATGAGGCCTTTGGCCTTAAGATAATGAGGGGAAACGTATGACTTCTGTTCCGAGCTTTGCACCATCACAATGTAATTTTAATACGTTGATGGAAAGGGAGAGGGCATTTTCCTCCAGACAACCAACTATCCAAGGTATTTACGCTATAACTAGCCACATGACTTTCGGACACACAAATTCGCGCGCGTCGAGCACGTTCTTCGCATGTAATTGGTACAACACTCATATCCATGCTTTGCCCAGGATTCGAACCCGGAATCAATCGCTGAGCGATTGGAACTCAAATAGTTATGAAATGAATGTGTTGAATCTTGTTGCACAAAAAAAGCAGTTTTGTTAAGAGTATTTTAAACTTATATAAAGATAACAATATAAATCTATTTTGTATTATTAATTTGTTTATAAATAGTTCTCTATACAAATAAAGTAAGCCAAAATTTCCTAAACTTACATCAAACATTACATATATTATATTAAGATAAGAATCATGTATAATAAAATAAAATATTTTTAATACCGGTATTAACTTTTATGCCTTACCCAGGAGTCTACCCATTAACTGTAACTCTTAAACTCAGAACCGGAAGGACACATTAACTATCAATTTACCAAACTAATTTAATCTGCTAGTTATTATCTCTTCCATTATCTGAGTACACTGAAACACCTTTAATGTATCTTAACCCCTCCCAATAATCACAGGCATGATACCTTCTTCAATAGCCGCATAATTATAAGCCGGTATCATATCTTATTTTCAGTGATGAGCAATTACAAACCATAAAGGGACTCTATTGATGTTAATACGTAATCTCCTAGTTGTGGTACACTTAAAAGTAGTTCGGGTAGCTTTATTTGAGCGTGAAATTATTATAAGGTTTATAGGGAAAGTATTAAGGTATTGTGGATGTGTTACGAAACTTTATGATGACTCGACTACGCTGTTTCATTCAAATAATGACGCCTTTATATATATTGCGAAATTTATGTATTGTGTGTTATGTTTACAAAATGTATGCAAGTTGTCTAATAACATATCTCGAGATAAATTTTATACTTTTATTGCATATCGATGTGTGGTGATTAGATTAATTAATGATTATTCTAAGGGTTAAGCAATGGGCAAAAGTGTATATTTGTTTTTACTGCATGACTTTTAAATGTAATATTTAAGAACATTAACTACTTCTTGAATTTTGAATTTGGTTTTACCTAAATATAAATCATGAAATAAAGTCTTTAAACATAAGAGTTTAAAATAACTCATTCATGATATTAAAATTTATGTTTTTATTAAAAAAAATTCTCGAGTGTTTAACTCGAAAAAAATGTGTTAGCTTTGGTGTTGTCTGTTTCCTCATACATTTTACTACATATTTCTTTTAAACCACCATAGTTATGAATAACAAAACAAAAAGAAAGTATAATTTTATTTCTTTATGCGTCCAAATGGCTCCTTGAAACAAACTTTTCTTAAAAGCGTGCAAAATTTTTAAACTAGTAAAAGAGATGAATGTTTTTTTACATAGATTTTCTTTTCTCATAAAATATAAATCCAGACGAAACATTTTACTGTAAGAGTAAAAAAATCTTTTTTTCAGATTTCAAAATATACTTTAAGTAATACGTACATTTTAGTAGCTTGAAGACCATAAATATATCTTTTTAAACTCTTACTTCATAAAATGAGTAGTAAAATTAATAAATCATTTTGTGTTTGAAAGTAAACAGATATAAAATGTGTAGATATAATAAATGCATTAAATTTAGAAGCCACTGCATATTTGTGTGGTTACTAAATTTTTGTAATATATTGAGGCTTTTACAGTTTTAAATTTGCTTTTATTATATGGTTGTTATTTAAACGTATTTATGAAAGAGAAGTATGTTATTTATTGAGCTATTTAAGAAAAAAGTTATGTGTCTGAAGATATTTTGATATTTGAAATGTTCTGTAATATAATTTTAAACTTAGGGTAATCACAAAGATACATTTTATTCCCTTATATATGCGTACCACACGTACATTCTTTTACATTTATTAAAATAACATTTTCATAAAACCTTATTTCTATCCAAACATGTTGTTTTTGAACCCGCAGCATCGATACATCGAGATATTTACAGCTTTAACTTTGATTCTATCTCTTCGGTTGTTACTTAAATGTTCTTATGAAAGTGATGTATGTTTTTCCTTGAGGAACTTAAAAAAAGCGTAGATATTTTTATATTTGTAATATTTTGCAATATACGTGGTTTTTTTTTCAACCTCCGATGGGCTGTAAAGAAAAAAATGGTCACTATACAAAAATGATTTTAGTATCATAAGTAAGTTACAATACAGCTTATTTCTCTACATAATCCTCTTGACGAATAAAGCATTTGTCATATCTGTAAACAAGCTTTGAAATACCCTCTTCATAAAATGTAGAAGCCAAATGAGAATTGAGAGCAGCTATTCGTTTCTCGCTGACGGTAGAAAGAAACAGCGCAATAGAAATTCATCGAATAATGAGTCAAGTGTATGGAGACAACTTTATGAGTGATGGCGTTGTTCGTGATTGGTGCTGTAAATGTAAAAGTGGCCTAACTGATGTTCATGAAGAAGGGAGCCAAGGAAGCAAGTCTGTCGCTACAGACGACATTATTCAGCGAGTTGACCAAGTGTTTAAGGAAACTCGAAGATTCACCATAAGTGGATTACCGATAAGCATAGTGGGCAGTGGCTAGGAGGGTAGTGCTTCCAAATTGACGCGGAGCTGATGTAGCGAAAGAAACCGTCACAACTACCTTCAAATCATTGGCGGCTACATTTTCTGAAGAGGGTATTGCAAAGCTGGTTCACAGATATGACAAATGCCTTAATCTTCAAGGTGATTATGTAGATTAATAAGCTGTATTTTATCTTACTTTTGGTAATACAATCTTTTTTGTATATTGACCCGTTTTTTTACACCCCATCGGAGGTTGAAAAAAAACCCCTTGTAATTCCTAACTTTTTGAATAATCAAAGATATATTTTAATCCTGTATTTATGCGTACTAAGTACTTGCATTTACATTAATTCAAATTCAATTTTCATAAAACCTTATCTCCCTCAAATCAGTCTTTTTGTACCCACATTTAATCATTTCATCCCCAACGCATAGAAAATTCTATCATCTTTGTAGGCTTCACAAAGCACCCTAAAATCAGACGTAAAATTCCGGAAACGGTAGACTATGAATAAACCCTCTCAAATTCCCCCACTACTTTCAAAAGTCACATTTACCCTTTCCCCTTTATCTACTAGGCCCGGTTTCTATACAAGAGAGCAGGAATTACAGATATATTATCGGATTTTCGTATCGTTAAGCGACCATGTTGCTTTATTGATTGGTGAGCGTATGCGGTTGGGTGAGTTATTTTTTGTTTGCCGAATAACTCACAGCATTCTGCCTTGCTTGAAAGGACGGCGATCATTTAGATTGGTCCAGATATGAATCAGTTTTTGTTGAAAGGACTTAAGTCATAAATTATATTTTTTTCAAGAAATAAAGATAAATACTTCATTTTAAAGAATTTTTTAAACATAATTTGAATGTAAAATTTATTGTTTCATAATGTGTTCAAAGCTTTATCTAAAAATGAATATTCTTCAAACAATATGAAACCATATATAATTTATTTCAATAAAAAAATGACACGCTGTTTTTAAATAGGGATTCATATCTAGTTTGAATCATTATATAAATTATATTGATATATCTCCTGGCCCAGGATGTTAAACTACTTGTGTTTTTGTCAATTGTTTTCTATTTCTTGTTTTGTCAATTATTATCTATTTTCTTCCCTAAATCCAAAAATGTTCAAAAAAATTGTCAAAGTTTCAATTTTTTGATTTTTTTATTTATTGTTTTATAAGTCTAAAATTTTCAGTAAAATCCATAAACAGACTTCGGAAACCCACTCTTAAGAAAACAAGATCACTTTGTATTACTTTTTAGTAGACATTTCATCATGGTCACATATTGGTGTAAATAGAAAATAAATTGAGTTTATTGTTCAATGAAAGCATACAAAAAATATTTCGAAAACTACTTTTAAAATCTTAAAATTCTGCCCACTTATATGTTTCAAAACCCCAGTAAAATAGTACTTTTCCAAAAAACCAGACATACATCGTATCATCTTCTTACAAACTCACCCAAAACGGAAATGGAACATTGCAAAAAGTTCCATAAAAAATTCTATTTTATCTCTTCCTTGTTCTCATTTCTCTTCTTAGCAATAACTTTCGAATGGCCCAATCCAATCGATTCCCATGAAAATACTCCGGTAAAAAGGAACAGTTTTGGGAACAGCTAAGGTACCGATTTCCTGGAACTTTTCCTGGTTTTTTTCTCTTGAAGGACCAGAAGTTCCGCATTTGTTATAATGGAATTCTGTTTGCGTGACATCGGGGACCTCATCATAGCCGGTGTCACATTTTGGAATTACGTCCGTAGAGAACGTCCCCAGAAAACTTTTTCCTAAAGTGGAATATAGCATGTGAGTGGAAGTCAACACTCGACGGGTGTAAGATATGTTTTAAGTAACTTAATAAATAACGATGCGGAAGTAATGTTAAGTGGATTTCCTTTAACCAGTTGCCTTTTTTCGTGCTCGTGCTTTCAATAATGTCCTCAATTATTCCTCTTATACAAAGTGTTGAATCATGATTTGTATTTTTTGTAATATTAACAGAAAAGAATTTTTAAAGAAAACTTTTATCAAGTTTTCAATCTAAATATTTTTAAATATTAATCGTGGAAATGATACTGGCTCGTAGTAATTCTTTGTTTCCTTAAATTCATTGCATTTTTATGTGTACTATCTGTCGGGCATTTTTATATTAAAACATTACAGGTGGTAAACACTTTTAGGAACAGCCAAGGAACCGATTCACTTAATTTTATTTTTTGATTTTGTCAAATGTCAAACGCTCCGCATTATCATGGTCGGTATCACATTTTGGGATAACGTTTGTAGAGAAGGTCTGCAGATTTTGTCAGCATGTGAGTCGGAGTCAACACTCGATGGGTGTAAGATATGTTTAAGTAACTTAATAAATAAAGACGCGCGGAGAAGTAATGTTAAATGTGTATCTTCTTTAACCAGTTGCCTTTTTGGTGCTCATGACGTTATTTCAATTATATCCTCAATTATTTCTCTTATACAAAGTGTTGAATCTTGAGTTTTTTGTGATATTGAAAGAAAAAAATTACGAACAAATTTAACACGTTTCACCATAAACTCTTTAAAATTTTTATCGTGAAAATGATGCTGGTTCGTATTATATTTTTGCTTACTTAAATTCATTATAATTTCTTGTGTATTCTCGGTCGAGCCTTTTTTTTAAACCCTACAGGTGGTAAACTATTTTGGAAAAAGCCTGATTCATGATGTCGTCAAATATCAGACGTTCCTCATTCATACAGTCAGTGTCACATTTTGGGATTACGTCCCGTAGAGAAGGTCTGCAGAAAACTTTTTTTCTTCTTGTAGTAGAATATCTCCTGTGAGTCGGAATCAACACTTAACGGTGTAAGATGTGTTTGATTAATTTAAATAAAAACACGCGAAGTATGTGACACTTGTCCTTAACCATCACTTTTTTGGCTCATAACGTCTTTAAACTATTTCCTCAATTATCCCTCTTATACAAAGTGTTGAATTGTTTTTTTTTCTAATATTAGCATAATATCATATTTTTAAAGCATATACCATAACCATACACCAATTTAACAAAAACCTTTTGAAATATTAATGCTAGCTCGTATTGTTCCTTTTTACTTAAATTCTTTATGTTTTCATGTGTACTATAGGTCGTTTTTTTCTATTAAAACAATACAGGTGGTAAACACGTTTGGGAAGAGCCAATTCACCGTTTTACTTAACTTTTCTTAATTTTGTGAAATAACAGAAGTTCTGTATTCTCATAGCCAGTGTCACATTTTTGGATTAAGTCCGTGGAGAAGGTCTCCAGAAAACTTTTGTCTGTATGGAATATCTCATGTGAGTCGGAGTCAACACTCGATGCGTGTAAGATATGTTTGAGCAACTTAATAAAGAAACGGAAGCAATGCCAAGAGGATATTCTTTAACCACACACTTGCTTTTTTGTGCTCATGATGCACTAACATTTTATTCCTCAATCCTCCTCCTTATACTAGGTGAGGTGTTGAATCATGATTTTTTGTAATAACAAAATACCATTTTTCAAGGAAAAATTGAACAAGTGTTCGCCATAAACTTTTTGATATATTTTTCGGGAACATGATGCGATATCACTAGCTTGATTCATGAAAAACATGCCGTTTAGCACTTAGAAGACATATAGACAAGTTTTTTATTATTTAACCGATATTTTAGACGAATTTTTCCCGCTCGCTATACTTTTTCAATTGATTCAACGAAAAAAAGTTCTCAGACAGATTTTAGACAAGAACTAATCTCAAATTATCTGTTTTAGTCAAAAGTTAGTTGGAAGAAAATCAAGACGTAAGTATATTTTATATCACATCATACATATATCACATCATACATATAGAATTATTATTCGAAACAATTCTACGGCATGTTCAATTATGGTATGTTCTGGGGCATAACTTAAAATAATCCAAACAGCCAAAGGGGAAACTTTTGTTTTCAACTCGTTTGAAACCACATACATAAGTTGGTTCTCTTATATCACTTTTGTTAGACGTTTGGTTCATATTTTTAACCGCGATATGCAAATATATACACGCATAAAATAAATATATTTAATATCAGTCTGACATATCTAGATTCTACGTGAAATCTTTAAATTTATGCCGTACGTTTCGTAAAAATAACTGAGCGTAAAATACTATGAACACATGGGGAAATTCTCACTCAATTATAATTAGAAACCTTTTAAGTTTTGCTTATAAATAATGTTTAATTATAATAGTTAACAAAATCTAAGCTTTAATTATAGCTGGTAATACAGTAGATTGTTATTTTCACTGGAACTAAATTAGACGTTAACTTTTGCAAACTAATGATAATTAGCAACGATACCATTAATTAGTTTTTTGGCTCTTGAAAATTAAAAGTTATAAATGAATGTTGAAAAATATTTTGAATTTTCAAAAAATAGAAGCTTTAGTTTGTAATAACTTACTTGTCGTTAAACTAGCCGATTTCTTAATTTTTTTTCTGAAACATGCGTTTGTCCTTGTTACTTCATTTGGTTGAGATATTTTTTAGATATAAATAAGATAATTAATAGCAAATTTATTTAAAAAGATTTACTTTGAATGTAAATGATGAATGATTGCAAAAATAATAAGCGAATTTGATCTGCAGTTAATAGTTTCATTTTATATTGGGTTACACCACACATGAAACTAGTTTTTTAAAAATTTTATTTTTGAGTGTATAGATTTTTTATTTTTTGAAAAAAAACACTATTCCAAAGTAATTTATTTTCCAAAAATATAGTTTTTGACAGCAAATAGTTAACGTTAAAGCATTCTTAAGTTCCTAAAAGAATTCTACAAATATATTATTTCTGTAAAGTTTTTTCAAAACAAATTAAAGGTATGTTTTGCAAGTAGTTTAGAAAAATTTAAATGTTTATTATAGACATTTCAATTTTGTGGAATTTTAAACGGCAAACAATAAACTTAACAATAAAAATCTTCATTTGAAAATCATATTACTTTTGTAATTTTCCCTAACTTTTCAATTTTTTCATTAGTTTTATTGGACTATCTATCTTTAACTTTGCTATCACTTAGTTGCTTTTTCTCTCTACTACGGTTTGTGTGCTTAAAAGCAAGAGACTGCTGAATAGTTTTTAGAATACCTCTCCTGGTGCAGGACATATGTATTTTAATCCACATCTAATAACTAATTGCAATGGTTTATGACTTATGACTTTCTTGGTGGGGGGCAAGTTCGCCAAGCACTGCAGCCTCAGGTCCATTGTAATTGCGATGGTTTACAGCAGGCGGTGGGATCGTAATCCTATTTAATACTGGTAATTATTGTAGAGGATTTGTTGAAGAACGGAGCTTCAACCAAGTCATTCATGTTCTTCGGGGAATATTAAAGTTGTTGGATACTTTTCTAATATTAAGTAATTCCTTATGTATACAAGAGCAGTCTTTATTTTTTTCACAAGTGCACGAGCTTATATAAGTTTTCTTCTTGTTAACAAAATTAAGCCAAATTTTCTTTTCCAAAATAGTAAAAAAATATGCAATGTAGGCATCATGGAGATTTCCGTCAGTCTATCCATACCCGTCTTATAAACAAAGAATTTTTGGTGAAAATATGTTGAAATGTTTTTCCAACCAATTTAGCAGTTTGCTCCCGCTAGAGGCTCATTTCCAAACTGAGACTTGTATAAAAACACGTCCCATTGGAAATCTAGATCTGGTCGCCCCTACATTAATTAATTTATTTTTCGACTATCTTAAAAGTACTTCTATTCGTGTAAGATTTATCTTTAAACTATTTTGTACTTCTATTTTGCAAAGAATGTATCATACATAAAATAGTTGTTTGAAACAATACAAATAAGCACAACGTGATACTAATATAAACATTATTTAATATTAATATTATTGACAAAAGAAATATATTATATAAAGGCCTATGATAAAAAAAAACCTTTTTTACCTGACTTTAAAACGATTATATTTGCTTGGATTTGAAATTGTAAAAAAAAACCCACGTTCTTATTTTAAGTAATCCCATTTCATTTTACCAATATTAGTATTGTCATATTTGATCTCTAAGGACAATATATTATATCATCGTTATTCGTGCTGTTTAGAAAATTTAAAAAAAAACGTTAATGTATATAATGCCATTATAGTATAAATGATGTGATTTTTTTTCAGATCTGGTTGCGTTTAAAAACATTTCAAAAATGCGTTATGCACGTAAATTATACAAAAATAAGTGTTACTCTTTTTTCATCTTTTCTCTAAATGTTTCGAATCGGGAACACATTTTTTAGAATGTTCCCGTGAACAAATTTTAGCACGAGCAAGTTACTAATACGACTATTGTGTGAATTTAAACTAATAACACTAATAAATTATCTAAAGATAACTTATTACGTTTTCTCCTATTTATTCTAAATGTTTCAAATTAATTACAGAGACACATTTTTACTAATGTGCACATGCATAAGTGTAAATATGAACAGTTATTAAAAAGTGAATTAATCTGTTCACATTTAAAAAATAGCCTATACGGAACAACGGATGGAATACTATATTTACTTCCAAGTATATCTAAACAACCAAATTATTTTACGAAAAATATCATGGGAAATGTGAATATGATTTGTTCACAAGATTATTGTGCATATTCATTATTGTGATTAGTTTTATGTCTAAACTAATAGCACCACATAAACTAACACCAATCTATGTCCAAATTGTGTAAATATTTCAACCAACAATCACCTTAAAATCCATATATAAAACGACCAAATATAGTAATAATTCAAACATTCATCTTGTATTCTGGAAATCGGCCCAAAGGGTGTGTCGGACCCAGGACGCCACAACTAATTACGTAATGAGTTTACAATATCCCGTGCCGTGTAATAGTTAATGATACAAACTGGCAACTTTTCGGTAAGCAAAACTTTCCTTGCCGAGAAAAATGTTGCATTATTAATTGGCATATACCGGGTAATGAAATTGTTACGCAGAAACTAAGAGCAACATTGGTTAAGTAGCTAATATTTATTCATTGGCGGACCGTCGTTAATTATTTCGTTGTTTCCGAAATCGGTATTAATTTGTCCGGAAAGGGTAATTAAATAATTTGTTAGTTAGTTGCAGTGAAAGTAGACTTTCCGGAATAAATTGATCAGTTAAAATATTTACAAAAGATTTATTTTTAATTTCAGATAGTTTTGCGCTGTGTTTGTATTTCTAGTTTTCGGTTAATTAACTTTCTTTTTTGTTGTTAAATCTTATTTGCTTTGGAAAAAATATAGCTGTTGGTGGATGTTGGAAATAAAGAATTTGTTTTAAATGCACGTTCTATTATTATCGTAAGACATAAAATCAACATTTTCAAGTAATAGCATTGTTGTGTACTTTGGATAAACATTTATTTTTAAATCATCATAATTGTAATAATAGTAAAAATTTTAACAATTTTGATAGCGATAGCTTTGGCTCTGGAGGGTAACTTTGCACCAAGTACTTTAAGCTAATAACTTCTCATCAAGTACACTCTTTTAAAATATTTTTAATTGGGGGCAACTCTTCCTTGACCCATACTTGACCTATCAGTAATAAGTATTCAATAAAAAGTCAGTACTAGGGTTTTATACTTTAGTCAAATTTATGCTTCAGAATCAGAGTAACCCCATTCTATAGTACAAAATTATAATTTTAATTTTTAATTACCTAATATGAAACATGAGGTAATGAAAGTGTTGCGATTTTGTCGAAAATACGAAATGGAAATGATCTGATTTCTACTTGTTTTGGAAAATGCTGATCCTGAAAAAGTAATGTTTGAACATTGGTACTCCTGTCTGTCTGATACCACTCTACAGCTCGAACTGAAAGAGCTGAGAAGCAAAATAAAGTTTTCTAGAAAATCTCTCATACATGCGCACAGGGTAGCTGCCATAAGACTTTTTACGTTTAAAAAATATTAAAATTACCTATATTTACCTTTAAGGTATCTCCCTACCTTGAAAATGGCAAATTTTGACAATTTTCACAAATGCTGTTTATTGTTTTAAAAAGAATCGCTATTATTAATGTTTATAAAACTGTTAAAATTTTAATTCTACGATAGTTTAATCAAAAGTTATGGCTATTTCAGTAAAGCATAATGTGTCCAATTTTACCCTAACCAAACCGGAAGTGGAAAATAGAAATTTATACTATAAACGCTTTTCACAGAAAAACGGTATTTTTCAACAACAATGTTTTTCAAAACCTGATATCTCAAAAACTATTTGATATAATGCAATGAAATTTTCATTGCATGTTTATTATAAACTAAACTCATGTGTGTTTTGAAATGAGTTATAAGTAAAATAAATGATAGAATTTATTTTATGGACTTTTTAACATTAAAATTTGCTATATTTTGGAAACATTTCTATAAACATGGCTTTGATACCATGTATTTCCTAAAATATTAAGAGTTTTGCTTAAATCTCATTTCAAAACATGTAAGAAGGTCTAATGAATGACTCTGCCTAATATTTACGTAACAAATTAATTATTTTTAGACTTATGACGTTTTGCGTAAGGCTTATATTTAAGGCAACTTTCTTCAAAATTTCCCTTTTATTTAAAAAAATAAAATTTTATTTTCATTGTTTTGGTCAAATATTCCATTTAACATTATTATTCATCATTACCACTAAAATAATTAGTTAATTTTAAAGTACTAAAACATTAGACCCCTCAAGGTAGAGAGCTACCTTAAATGTTTTGATTTATTGAGTGGTAATTGAAAGTGGTGCAGTGTTAGACACCCTAAGTTTTAAATTGAAATTACATTATATCTTTCAGCCATGGGGGATCATTTAACATAATATAAACACTAATAAAGGCAAATGTCGCATAGTAATGCCATTTTACAAAAGACCATTTAACTAAAACAAATATTTACATTGCACTGTGAATGTCTAACTAAAACTAAACACAATGTTTCAATTTAATTTTTGAGATCTAAAGACTGTTAGCTAATACAACAATAAAAGAGCAAATTTGTTTAATACTTAAAATCCCAATTCTCCGAAAACTATATTGATTTATTTTATAAGAATTTGATGGCCTTTTTTGTTTGATGAAAAGAAAAATCACTTTAGATTTTAAAACGGCAGCACAAAATAACAAAAAAAGATCAGAAAATGTTTGGTTACTGATAAAGGTCACCGCTTTTCCGAACTATAGTCGTAAGAATTTTCTCTTTCTGAGAAGCAATAAAATAGAAAAGTACCTCGGGGTAATTTGGCAAATCAGTTAGTTTATTCTCAAACCTGAATTCATGCGCTGCAATTTCGGTCCTGGTCGATTTTTCATTTTGCCGCCAGCGTGCAGAATATATCCTAAATAAAAATTGAGAAAATATTTTAAGCAAAAAGGTTTCAATTTAGTTGAGTTGCTTTGTTTTTGTTGCTTGGCTGGAGGATTATTGTATTTACTTCTTAGGCAATTTAATGACCTGAAAAAACTTAGATTGCTCTGTTTAAGTTTTAATCAGATTCTAAAGTTAAAAATGTTTAATTATGTTTTTTTAAGTTTTACTTTTAAAATTAAATCAGCGTTCGCGTAGTTTTCTTTCGGCAAATTGTGTTCCAACGTATTTTTTTTGTACTTGCAGCTATACAATTCATGTATGTCAAATAACTAATTAAATTAGTTACTACGTAAACTTTCATTGTATATTTGTGAGTGTGCTTTTAAGTAAAAGTTTAAAATGGTTAACTCTGAATTTTGTTAGCTTTTAAAAATAACTATACGAAGTAAAACTATGTCTAGTTTGTCAATTATATACACAAGAAATTATTTAAAATTTTTACTTACTGTTGTATCACTGACTGTCGCTTTTGTTCAATAGTGTAATTAAACTTTAATCTATAGTAATCAGACATGTTACTGTAACTGCTATTGCATGTTCTGGCCATTCTGGAAATCTTTGTTGATGCATTTGTGTGATGCCGTGAATAAAGTAAGTCGAATGCATCGCTCGTTTTCGTTTTGTCTTCGTGATTATAATCGCACCTACTACTCTGCGAATTGCATTTCACTACAAGTACATTTAGCTTTGTACACTTTATTTTACCTACTCTGGAATTGCAATTTAGTTCACTTACAAAGGTACATTTTTAGCTTTTGTAATTTATTATTATATTTTTGAATTTACATAGCTTCCAATACAAATACCAATGACAGTTTATAAAGTGAAACTATTCAAGTATAATAAAGTCATCTCTACACAAGACTCTAAAATAACACATTTCCAATTTTTAAACAGATTTACCACCAAATAAAGCCTACATAATATATACTAAAAGCTATAGTATATGTATATTAAAAGGCTAAGTTTATTAAAAGGGGTTTGTTCACTCCAAACGCGTCTTAATACATCATTTTTGATGGAGAGCGTCCCCATCCATCAACTTTTCGGCACCTTCAGAATTGTCGTGTCTCTGAAAGATTATGCTGACTTCCGACTTTGTGTTCTCGCAGTTTTAGAGGAGTTTATAAGTCAGTGTTTCTGGAATACATTACCGAAATTCCGTTAATATTATGGAAAAAATATTTACAGAAAAATATTGTTATTCTGTTTTAACAGTTTTTTTTTAAATCAACTGTTTTCCGTAAAAAAACATTTTTATAATAATTTTTTACCACGTACAGAGTACTAGACTGCAATCGAGCAATTATTTCAATTGTTTGGGAAAAAAACTTTCGAGTTTTCTTCACAAATTGTTTGTTAAAAAAACAGTTTTTGTGATTACATTATGCATTGTTAGTATAAAATACATAAATAATCTCTGTAAATTATATAGTGTATTTTTCTGACATACGACATTTTTTTCATTAAAAACAACATACTTAAGTGTGTACAAGAAAACACACTTAAACATTACCGACAGTTTTATTGAGTAGCTTTACACCATAAAATGGAATATACTTACACGTAAAAGAAATGTGCTTACAGTAAAAATATGAGGAAAAAGGCAAATGCCAACATTGCTGCATTCTCAAATAAATCCTTGAAAATTAGTTTGAAATATTTAAAATTGTTTGAATAAATATTTCACAAATAACAAGTTTTATGAAAAGAATACATAAACTATTTTCCCGGAAGTTCAAGCATGAAGTCGTTATTTACTCAGGATTTTATTTGCTCAATACGTATATTATATTTGTAATAAAAACGCATCGTTAAATTTATGCATTGAATTTATTGTAAAATAAAAATTTTCATTCGAAACTTTCATAAATATTATACTAACGGAAAAATGTGCAATTTCATTTTATCCCACATATATTTTTCAGGATACATTTTTATAATTTTTAGAATATTCAATATAAATTATAAGAAAATAAAATAAACAAACACATTAAACTTTGCAAATAATATATAGTATTTGTTATAAATAAAACAAAATCACATAGTTTGTTCATAAAATAATTATTTATGACTTTCGAAATATATTTTACGCAATCACATTTATAACTCAAACGTTAAATTTTGCAACTGATACATTGTTTTTATTGACGAAAATGAATGCATATAGATTTTCTAAAATATAATTATCGTTGGATAAAAGATATCCGCGAAATAAAGGACTGTTACTTACAGTGATTGTCATAAATAAACGTAGAGGAGCAAACAAATAACTTATTTCAATAATACCCCCTACTTCTTACCTTGTCATAAAATCCAGAATATAAATAGTACGAAAGTGATAAAAACATTTCAATTTTTTTAAGTTTATAGAAGCATTCTAATGTACCATAAAAAATACATCCAATGCCCCAACTAATATATGCAAAAAACATACAAACACTCCATTGATGGAATAATAAATAAATATGGAAAATGCAAATTACTTACAATAACAGATTTTAAGCAACAGTATTGAGAATACCTGTTTCGCAAACAGGATCATTTTAAAAACAGTTTTTTTTTCAATTTGAAATCCGTTTTTAAATTTATGTGTGTTTAAAGAATAAACTCCATCTACGTTTATAATGAGCTTGATTTTTTTCTTTCTTCTGCATATTCGAATTATAAGATATACATTTAGTTTGCAGACGATACCATAAATAAAAGGCTTCAGGATTTAAACTTGCAAGTACTACAATTTTTGAGTATGAATTGTTTGACTATGTTTATAAATTTAAGAGTTTTGAGACGCGTCCATATATCTTCTTTTAATAGAGCTTAGAAAATCATAAATTAATGCTTATCTGAATATTTCAATTTTTATTATTATAAGTATTTGTTCAGTAAATTTTACTGAACTATATAAAAGTATATATTAAAAATGCAAAGTTGTACTTTCTTTTAAATTTCCTGTATAAAAGCGTGTGTAAAGTTATTGCATAAAACTTATTGCAGTACCCAAGTTTTTTTCGTCTACAGCTATATAAAGAAAATTTACATCACAAAATACACAAAATAGAAGTACGTTTAAAACTTATTCATTTGGTGTAAGCTTACTCCTATGTTATGGAGAAAAGCTACACCAAATTTTTGCATTGTTGTTTGCACTTAAAAAAAAATATTCAAACCAATTTATCAATTAAACTTGGTATATACTGAGATATTATTATTATTATTATTTAAAAATATAATAAAGAATTAACCTTTTTACTCTAGAGGAACACAAACGTGGACCTATGTAGAACTCATTTCACAGCTTTATTTTAAAACATTACTTAATATTTACTTTTCTAGTACAAACTAGAATGTTTCCATTACCGAAGCAGCTGATTTATTATTGTATAAAAATGACGTACTTGTGAACTCAAAACGCAAAAAAAATGCGTATTTTAACATCTCAAAACCACTAAATTAACTTTCCCCTCAGCAAATAGTAAACATTATTTTTTTTACAAAATTACTAAAGCTTACTGTCAATTATTAAAATGCTTGAAAAATATGCTTATGTAATGAATATATGTGAATGATTTTTTTTCTCTAAGAAAAAAGCTTAAAAAAACATTATAAATTTCAAATGCTGATATTTAACTAATTTACTTAAATAACTTCTAAAGTTGTATGAGTTTTTTCTTATTGAAAATGTATACTTGCAATTTAGAAAGTATCTACGTTTGAAAGATATTCTTTAAACACGTAACAAAGTTTATAATTTCGCAAAGAAAATAAATTATATTCGTAATAAAAACTCAATTTTCTTTCACGAAACAGCAATACCAATTTGAATTCGAGAAAACTTCTTCCATTTCAAACAATCGTTCCAAAAACGTTCTATTTTCCTGAATCTTATACCCCACTTGTTATAATGAGAAAATAAACGTTTTCTTCACACATATCTTTCTTCAGTAAGATGATTATTCTCAAATTTGACGCCAGAGGCCCGGAAAAATAAAATGAAATCTTATTGTATCAAGTGGAAGGTAAAGATTCCCTTTCCCAGTGCTCGATTTAAAACGACAGCACTTAGCCATTGCTTTTATATATTGGTGGGACCTTCTAATAGACCCAGGGGGAAACACGGGGTGTTTTTTTTACCGCCATTTCCCGCGTGTAATGAAAACTTGTTTTGTCTTGAGATCTTTTATTTTTGATCTAAAAAAAGGAGATAGAAATTGTTGCGAGATAAAAAAAAATACTTTTCTTTTCACCAAAGAAACGTTTTGCTGAAATTTATTTTTCCCGGTTGTCTTGTTGCGGGGGAATGCCACGTTGTTTCCGTTGGCAATGTTGGAATTTAGAAAGTATCTGTATCGATGTAAGTGATTCGTATAATTAAAAAGATTTCAATGCTCTTTAAAAAATGTAGGTACCTGATGAACACCTTTTTAGTGGTTTATTAAAGGTTTTTAGATTTTATATAGATTATCGAAGAATGTAACATAAAGCTTTCATTGTTGTTAATTTAATTTTAGTTGAATTTTAATACCCTGTCTTAATCTTCATTAAATACGGAACAATAATTACAAGGTTTTTAAAGTCCACATTTTAATTGGTCCGAAATATGTTTTTTAATATACTTTAGTAATCGGATTCCACTATAAACCAATGAAAACATCGTTTTTTTTTACTTTTTTAAAATACTACTTAAACCTTCCGGTATGTTTTTAACAAAGTTTCAAAACAATTGAAAAATATCTTTCACGTAAAACATCTTTAATTTCAACTTCTCATCAAATGTTTCACTAACATTTTATTCTTCAAATTAATTTTGCTCAACCCGGCACCATACCCGTATTTAAAATACTAAAACTCCCAAAAAAATTTAGGGAAATTATTTACATTTTTTTAATGTACATAATAGTCTTTGGAACAGAATTTGGGATGGATTAGTGGAAATATTTAATAGTTTTTTTTAAATAAAAAAAAGCTTGAAATTTGTATTTTTTTATGAAATTCATCTGTTTATCCACTAACTTTTTTTCCCCAAACTATACCTCGCTTCAAAATTTAATCCCTAATCTTATTAAGAATGATTCAATACTGCTTAAAAAATTACTGTAAAAATTAAATCTGAAATAGAAAAAAAGCCTTAAAATATGCTTCAAAATATAAAAACAATGTCTGGTAATTGTAAATATTTTTAAAAAAAGTTTTTACATAAAATATCTGTTTTTGGCCAATATACAGCTACTTTTTAAAAATATTCATAACAATCTCAATTTGAACACAAAAAAACAACATTTAGGGTACCGAGGATAAAACATTCTTTGCAGCTATATACTGACAACTTTTAAAGCTGTAAATATATTTAAGCCACTTTTTTCTTAATTTATTGTGAAAATAATTTTTGCTTATCTCCTTAAAAATATTTTCTTAATGAATTTAAAAAAATAACATTTAAAATAATTAAAATGTTCAGGCAAAATAAAGCAAGAATCGTATAAATTAAATTTTTTATTGATTGAATAAAAGTACATAAATATCTTAAATATCATTTTCATTGTGTAATTAATTATCCATTTCTGAATGATTAAGGTACTATAATTTATTTGGAGCTCTATTTATTTCAAAATCTAAGTTTTTAAATGTTAAAAGATACATTTAATTACATATTCGACACCTAATCCCTAGATGAGTTATAATCCTATAAAAGCAAACAGTTCATTAAATAAATAAAAAAGTTATCGAATCCTTAGAAACGCAGAGCTATGTACTTTATTCTTCTATTCACGCTTACATATATTCTTGACTTTTGTGTTTCCTATCGAAAATAAACGAAGACACATTTTATGGTTCGCACGCAAGTTATTGCTTAGTGCTGCTGTAAACAAAAGTCAGCCTGTCAATGGCTTTCCCAATGGAACGGCGAAGTAACTTAAAAAGCCAAGATTACCAATAGGTTTGAGTTTGGTGAAAAGATGTTCTTTTCTTAGAGTATTATACGACTTAATAAAAAGTATTATTCTCAGGAGAAGCAAGTGCATAGTTTATCAATAGATATCACGTTTGTAAATAAAATGTATATTTAGTATTTAATGTATGGCTTATAATGATATAAACTTAGCGTTATACCATAAATTATTACGAGACCGGGTACAGTTAAAAAAAAAGTTATGTTCGAAATATTGTTTAAATATTCTTCCAAATTTTAAAGTAGTTTAATACAACTAATGTAAAATTAAGTTGCACAAAATACGATGATTGTTTCTACAAACTTAGTTTAAATTGGCTAATGCAATTATTTACATTGCAGCGGCTAGAATAAACAGCATATTCGAGTTTGCGCGACCCTTTAAATTATTAAATGCGTAAATTATAGAGAACTAAGAACCATGAATTGATAAAAAAAATAATCAAATATATTCTAAAACATGTTTTCTTAAAAGAAAATTGATTGAATTTATATACAATCTATTTCTATATACTTATTAATCATTCTAAATCCATTTCTAGTAGACTAATTGAAGTATTTTCTGTGATTTTGGACGTGTAAATGCATGCTATGGCTTTTTACATATACATTATAGTGAAAATGTCTGTAGGACACTATGATATATCTAGCTTTAAGTGGTTAATGATTATCGAATCTCCAGCTAATAACATTATTTATTGTGTATTAATCACGCTTATTACAAATTTAACAAGATTAAATTGATTTTAGTTATTTATGGTTGATTAGTTTTGATCTATATTTTTTAAAGAAATTCATAAATTGAAATACATATAGTTTAAAAATATCATGATGATATAAGTTTGTGTTACTGTTTCTCAATTTCGAACGAGCTGAAAGTTATATCTGACAAATCCTATACCATCTCCTTATATAATCTCGAGTTGCTGTAATAAAACACTTTACACAACTAGTGTGCACAAAAAATACCGATTGAGTAATTAACTATTTTTATTATCATATTTTATTTTTTTCTAATTACTAAAAAAATATATCCCTTATATTTTATGTGATAAAACTGCTTTAAAAAAACCTTTAATATATAACGGTTTTTCTTTTTTCAGAGTACAGCGAACTTACAGCAGTCGTTGGTACAGAGATCAGCATACCATGCAACGTCACAGCATCTCTACCAGACGACCAAGTAACCCTAATCCTGTGGTACAGGGGCGACTCGGGAAACCCCATATACAGTGTGGATACTCGCCAAGTAAACGGAGTATCGCCAAAAAAGAATGCCAACAAGCAGCTGCAAGACAGGGCAACTTTTACCATAGGCCGGACCACAGCCAACTTGAATATAAAGCCCGCCAAAGAAACCGATGGAGGAGAATATAAGTGTAGGGTGGATTTTAGGAGGTCGAGGACACTGAATTCTGTGATGAAAGTCATCATTGTTGGTGAGTTTATATTTTTTTTTAATTGGCTATAAGGGCAGATACTAACCAAAGTTAAGATACTTAAATCTTAAAGCAATTTTCATAAAACTAAGAGTAAAAATATTCAAATCTGATTATGTCGCATAGTCAAAATGGATCAATGTAAATCTTACTCACATTTGAGACTTGCAAACGATCATTTCTGAAATTATTCATATACTTAAGAATGAAGCACCTGGTGTTCATTTTTATGCCTATCTTTGTTTCAAAAAGGATTTAAAATCGACCTAATATGCATTTTTTAGTATGTGCTTGTTTCAAAATCAAGTACAAATTTACAAATGAAGTACGCAGTTACCTGTGAATGTCTTCTACTAATTCCAGTACATTTGTAATTTTAAGATGAATGGTAGTAGGGGGATAAGTATCCGCGCGCGCCTTTTAAAAAAAAATCTAACTCGAATTCAACAAGGAAGCCATTCGTCCGACTATTCTGATGAAACAAAATACATTTGAAGAATAAAAAATAAATGTAACAGAAACTGAGTATGTCTGATATTTCAGAATTCAAAGCATTGGGTGGTCATATTTTAAACAAAATGCTTCAATTCTAAATGAAATCATTGATTTTCCCAGTTTTAAATGAGTTATTTTTATCAGTGTAGTTTACGATGTAGACAAAATTAAGGTCAAACTGAATAGCACCCTCATTAATTATTTAATTAACGTAAAGTTTAAAGAGTTTATAATGATGATCATACTTGTCAGTTTTTCATATTCTCTGTGCAGGACATTTAGCATTCAGAACATAACCCCAACAAAGAAATTGGTAAGAGTGTCATACTTACTAAGTGTGTACATCTTTAATTAAATATCTCCATGAATGTAATAAGCTGCCTGAATTACAATGTGTCTGACCCTAATTTTCTTCTATTCAGTTTGTCACACACAAAAGAAAGTAAAAATAATCTTATATTAATTTAAAAAAAAAGGCTAAACAAACTCAACTATAGTCTACCAAACATATTAAACAACGTCAAGTGTCCGAATATCCATCTGACAACTTTCCCAAAAGACAATCGATGTTACAAGACACACCCATTCCACCTTATATCTTTACTTTTCCGTAAAGGATTAAAGTATTGCAGAAAAAGAAATCTTCCAAGAATAGGTTCAAGGAAGAATCGAAATTGATGTTTGTAATACCAATTGATTGATGCCAGATAGTGGGTATCGGGTGTCTAGAAAGAAAGACGAAAAAATATCAACCCCCAAAAATTAATGCAATAACTTAGCAAAGAGAATCAGGGGGTGTCAAGGAGGGAACTGATAAAGACCGGTTTCTGTGTTGATAGTAAATGAAGATCTATAGTAAAGAAGGTGATATTTTTCCTGATAGTTCTGGGATGAAATGGTATTAAGTTTCAGATACTGTAAATGTGTTTTCCAGCCTAAAATTTGATTTTTTTTATTAAATGTTGTAGAATTTATTTATCTTTTAAATAAAATAGAACACATTACTTCGTAACTCACAAAAAATTTAAATTTCCGAATTTCTTAAAAATGGACAAAAATCTATGCATAAATATAATTATTTTTTGAGAAACCTACATCTATTTCGAAAATCTAAATTAAGGTTTATTTTGAAAATTTGATCTAAAAGCAATTCAAAATGAAAAATAAAGTACTATAGCACCAAAACAACAACAGTTATTTATAAATTTTCTAAATGTATGTTAATTTATAGAAAAACTGGTGCTTAAAATACAGAAAAAGGAATGTCTTACGCTCAGAAGGTTAAAGAAAGTATTTCGTCGTTTTATATTGTTTTTAATTATAATTACATCAAATATAGTGACATTTAGTTATAGAGCGATTTAATATATACTTTATGCATAACTCTCATATGCTCATTTCTAAACTGTTTAAAATTATGACAGGATTTTTACCATCTTGGATAGCATTAAAAACTTTAAGAAGAATTTCCTGAAAGGCCAAATATGATTAATTCAGTTATACCCCCTTTAAATGTCAAAATATTCCAATTTCCATCGAGTAAAACATACTTTAGGAAGCTGGCATTTTTAAATTTCAATTATTAGTCAAAAATTTGCGGAATGTATAGATGCGATTTCTATCCCACTTGACAGAATTTGACTTTTTCTGAAAAGTTTATTTTTTTGAAAGGGAGGCTCCTTTCAATTTTTTTTTTCAAAGATACCCGCATATCTGAAATAAATTACTTCTTGGGGAAATAGCCCTATCGTCTAAAAAGTTAGCGCTGTGGTTCTTGCAAATAACTAACTCGATTTATCAATGTCAGTAAAACTCACTGTTGACGCTAAAAAAAGCAAGAAGAAATTCGCTTTTTTTGCTCAGTGATTTCATTTAAACGTCTACGACAAAAATTCGGGGAATGCAGTTGAAAACAACTTTTATTGCCTGGAATCGAAAAAGAAATCTAAAATACTTTGATAGCATTTGGTAAATTATAAATTTAACAGTTAACTAAAAAAAAATTAATTTTGCAATAAATAAAAAACAGTAGGTTCTATTTAAAATACTTTAAGTAAAATATTATTATATTTATATTGCATTTTAAATTTATATATTTTAAGACAAGAACAACTATGAAGGGTAAAACTATTTACGAAATTCACTTGCCTAGTTTCAATAAAATACACAATATATTCCCAATACATGTCTTCTTAAGATAAAAATATTTTCAATAGAGGTTAACTACCACAAAAAATAAATATTTTTAACTTTTAGCCATACCTTTACATAAAATATCCCAAGAAAAAATATGTTGAGATTTCAAAAATATATGGAAGTCTTTTGAAATTGCTTTAAAAAGAGTATTTTGACCGAAAATTATAATTGGCTTCAACAAAAGATAGATATCCCCAATGAATTTTCAATTTTTGAGTTTCACAATCATAATATCAATAACGAATATCAAACTACAGCTTGGAGCCTGAAAAATTAAATGACATAGTTGTCAAAAACGAATAAAGTATTTTCTGTTTTTCTCAGCCGAGTAAAATACGCCAAGCGTAATACTATACATAAGTTCTTTGTTCCTTAACATTTGTTGTTTAATTTTTGTTTTTGAAGAAAGATATTTTAAATCGCATGATTCTTATACAAAAAGGTAATTTTTATGTACACAAGATGAATCTCAGATTTATATTTATTTTTTAATAATTATAGTGTCGATGATATTTCCACAAAATATTTGTCGACTTTTCGATTCTTAGTAAATACTGTAAATTTTGACTTTAAATGTTCCAGTTTTAAAAAAAACTAATAAAAATAACATTATATTAAACTTTAAATAAAATAGGCCAATTTTGTAACAATTACTTATTACCGATTGTAGACTTAAAAATTAAAAAAAAAGAGTGCATGTGTTTTTGTGTACCTTTCTGAATATTATCAGGTAAAAAATATTTTTACTTTAAACACGAAATCATATTCCCTTTTAATGCAAGACGCTATCTTTAACAAAAATATTCTGTTCTTTGAAATCTCTTACAGTAATGCCTAAAAACCAATACCAATGTAAAGAATTTCATGAGAGAAATATAAAAAAAACACCAAGTGACTCATCCAAATAAGAATATATTACAAAACTCCCAATCAAGCTTCTTCCACCATTTTTCAAACCCAATAACGAAGGGCTCATATTGGACCAGCACACAATGGAATATATTCATCATCTTAAAAGCGCATTCTTGTTTATGTATCGCATCCTCATCTATCTATCTTTTCAATAAACACACGAATCCTTTTCTTCTCATCATCTTCGTCTTTAGTTTGGATGTTGGGAAACGCAGTTTTTAAAAAGCAATGTTTGTTTGTTTCTGTTAAGTTAAGAATATTTGTATTTAGTTTTTGTAATAAACTTGAAATGTATTTGTGATCTTAAGAAGGAAACAATTGAAACGTTTTTTATGCACTTAACATGGAAAGTGAGATGTTATTGAAATGGTTCATATCAACTGTATTTTACCGTTTCCAAGTCATTGAGCTTGCTTATGTAAGAAAAAGATGTAGTAATTTTTTTAATCTTTTATTATTATTGTACCAAATGCCTTAATGGAGAAATATATGTTAACTACGTTAGTATTTTCTATATTAAGTGAATACAGGAATGTTGTGTCTAAGCAATAAAAATTTTGTTGCACAAGCTCTTTTTTCTAATTAGAAGATTTTAAACATTGATAAATTTTCCTCATGTGGGGAACTACATTTTATGATATTTCATTGCAAAATTATATGATTTTATGGGGAAAAATATATTAAGTTGACAAAAAATCGCAAGCGGTCCTTTTGGTTATGTGGAATTATGTTTCAGTATATCAAACAATAAGATAAATCAATATTTTGAACTATATTTGTTTTTATTTTTTAAACGGTCTTTCAATTACCGGCATATCATAAATTATTTTTATTTTTAAATTGTCAAGTCCTGTGATTAAGGAGCTGAGAGTATATAGTTTTTATTAATTCGAATAAAAGTTGTTTAATATTTTCAAAAAGACTCGTTGAAAAATTTCGCACGCGTATTGTCAAATTAAAACCTAAAGTTTTCAAAATTCATTCTAATTCATTGGTTCTTCAAAATTCGTTCTAATTCATTGGTTCCACGTAATTAATTAATCTAATTAATTTTTTTAACAGAAATTGTACAGAATTATGTTCTCATTTGCAATATATGTTATTCAAATTAAGTAATTCATAAACTTTTTTGCGTAAGGTAAGTTTTCTTTCAAGAACTAAACTTCTTAAGAACGGGTAGAAATAGGAAACAATGTTAATGTATCCCTATTTCCTGGCCTAATGTTCCCAGAGAGATGAAACCCGATAGTAGTTTCTTCCGCCGATACAGCAGGAGCCCACTGTATCGATAGGCGAATCATCATCGTCTCTCCCGATGACGTATATCGATTGCGTTTCCGGATGAATAAATAAATGTAAAATAGATCCAAGTACTCAGGAACATTTCCTTGCATGCTTTTTCTTTCATTGAATACCAAAAGGAAGAAGAGTATCGGGAAATGATCCATGGAACTTGGCGGCATTGTAATTTAGAGAATCAGATGAGAATGCAATGTTGCTGAATCTCCGGGACGGAATTCCGTCTGCTCTATAAATCATCAGCCCAGACGCTGATCATCACTTAGTGGGTCTATTCAATTGCGGAGACTCGCATTGGATGAATATGCGATTCAGAGAAATATCAGAATAAGTTTTGGCATATTATGGTAATTGAAAGGCTCACAGTGGATGGGTGTGACATATATATGTGAAAAATTAACCCTTAGTAGTTTGACTGTAACCTTTCTCGTTTAACAATCCAATCAATATCAATATTGTTTGGCAATATTGGCTAGAAAACTACCGAAATCATGTGGTGTTAGAGGGAACTGATTATGTGATAATCAAAATATTGTCTATACAAGCAGATATAGAAGACCAGAACCAAATATAACCAGATACATACATACCAGAATTAAGAATGTAACTCATTGCGATAGCATAATTATAATGACCTCGAGTTAAAACACAGTGTCTTTTAATGAATTAGGTGAATTACACTGTTAGGATCGATCGTCCACATTTTCTCTTTAAATAAAATGTGATAAAAATACGATAAGAATAGATTTATATAAATTTTCAAAAAGCACTAACACAATGCACTATATTTGTATTCATTTAGGGTTTTAAGTTTATTATGGTTGTTTATGGTTCAATGGAGACCAGAACGGTCTCCATTGAATTTTTGCCCCTAAAATTTTTTTACTGAATTCATGTGAAAATTAAAGGCTATTTTTGAAACTAAAATTAAGATAAATCTTTTAACATATGACTAATATTATAAATAGGTTAACAATATTCAACATATCATTTGTAGTTAAATTACTTTAAAAAAAAGAAGTGTTTCCGAACGTTTAATTGAAAGTTGAATATTTGAAGACAGAGTAAAACTGAAAACCTAAAAATTTGGGAACATTATTATTTAGGTTTCGTAATTTTTAGAAGCAATATAAAATCTTAATTTCCGTTTATTTCAAGCTAAATTGGTTTTTTATAAAGTAATTGAAACATGTGTCTTACCCTTGTTAGTCTCTAAGAAAGAAGAGTTATAAAGAATACCTCCGGAAGTAGACAGTAGGTTCCTTAGCTTCCACACTACCTTTTTAACGTAGGTAGGTATTATAATCGATTAAATATATGTTATTATAATGGAAGGTATTATAATCGTTAAGTTCGTTCGTCTGTCACCCACTTTCACAGAAAGAACCACAAGTCCCACAGACAAGTGAGATACGTCATTTTGAAGCAAAAATTCAGATTAAGCTACATTCCAAATTTCATTAAAAATTAAATTAGAAGTTTATTTAAAATTTAAATAACTAAAAATTTAATCTACATTGAAATAACATGCAAATTCCATTTTTATTCAATATTTTCACTGTTGCCATCCAGAAGTCCCACAGACAAGTGGGATACGTCATTTTGAAGCAAGAAATCAGATTAGGCTACATTCCAAATTTCATTAAAAAATTTAAATTAGAAGTGTAGCGGCCTCAGTAACCCACAGTCTACCAAAAGGATCCTCAAGGTAGAGATGAGTTACCTCGGCTTATATACTACTATTTCCGATGTTATTCAGGATACTGGTTGGAACGCAGAGGTAAATCTGTGCCCTCTAGCGAGTGGATGATTGATTGAGGTTGCGTGCGTGTGGTAACCGCCACACCACTCCCCTCCTAGAAAGGAGGTTAGTAACCGTGCGCAGGATGCTTCGCTGTGCTGCGGTTGTGTGTCAGCGTTGGCCGTTGAGTTGCGGGGAGCGTTGCGTTGCGTGCAGCGTTGAGAGCATTAGCAGCGAGTAGCTAACCGTGGTTGAGCGCATCGTAGCAGGGGCGTCGTTGGAGTTAGTGACGTCACGTCCGGGGGTCACCGCAGTAGCAGCCTCACTAACCCACAGTCTACCAAAAGGATCCTCAAGGTAGAGATGAGTTACCTCGGCTTATATACTACTATTTCCGGTGTTATTCAGGATACTGGTAGGAACGCAGAGGTAAATCTGTGCCCTTGGTAAACGCCAATTTAAAATTTAAATAACTAAACATTTAATCTACATTGAAATAACATACAAATTCCATTTTTATTCAATATTTTAACTGTTGCCATTTCGTTAAACGTATGAGAAACTGTATTTAAAATAAAAATAAAACTTTTGAAAGAATATTTATTTATGCGATATATATAGTTTAGTTTGGATTGTTGTAATATCACAATAGAGTTCTTTTGATGGTTCATTATATATGTATGAAGAAAGGTGCATAGAGAATTCTAACTTGGCATAAAAAATATGCACAGTTTCGCTCTTATTTTTAAAGCATCAATCGCACTAATTATATATTTTACGAATTGTAAATTAATTTTACAAACGATAAATAACTGAATTTTCGAAAGAAATGTAAATGGGAAATTGTGGCGACACAAATATATTTATTAAAAAAGATTACATCATTATTCTTCGAACTTCAAACAAATTTAGCAAATGATAAAGTCTAATTATTAAATCTGAGAAAGAAGATTAATGAAAATAGTTAATTTTATCGTTTAAATGTTTAATTACAACTAGCTAAAGGCTCTGTTTGGCGAATTTCTTTCTGGTGTATAAACAGTTTGTTTCCTGTTGAGCACAAATGTTGCGTGGAAGCGGCTTAAGTGACAGATTCTGTAACAAACCTACTTGTTTCTTTTGATATCCAGTTGCAATGTGACCGCGAGTGTGATTGATTGGGAGTTGTTATGTTGCTCCCAGGAACAGTATGTTGATGCGGAAAAGCATTGGTAACTTCAATTTAGAAAAATAGCTTAAAACATCAATAACTTAATAAGTAGTTTATACTAATTTTAAATAAAATGTATCAAATTACTATATGTTTCTGCTCACTTATTACTTCAGAAATATCTAATATTATTTTTATGCAACAAATATTTCGCAAATAATTGGCATTGAATAAATGTAAGAATAGCTAAACTATTCAAGCTAAAGTTTGTTTTTATGTATGATAATCTGACCCACAGAGGCCATGCATCTACACTGTTAAAAATTCTGTGATTGGTTTCACCATGATATTGGTTCCTAGTAGCTGCAACGGCTGAATGGTGAAACGTTCCACCATCATTTTTGGTTATCGATTGAACCATTTCTGAGGTTTTTGTTTCCAAATCCAGAAAAATGGTTCAACCAAACACCGAAAAAAAGGTGAAACATTTCACCATTCAGCCGTTGCAGCTACTAGGAACCAATATCATGGTGAAACCTAGCACCAAATTTTTAACAGTGTAGTTGATGTAGAGCTTTAAAAGTTTGACAAAAAAAAACGTTATAAAAATTAAATGACGAATGTTTAGAAGTTTCTGATTTTGCTATTATGAAAATTATGATTATTTTTAGTCAATCCTAATAACTTAACTTGGGAACCATTGTGTTTGGTTTGCATCTGTATTTGTTAATCTGGTCGTGTCTCTGAATAAATTTAATTTATATAAGCATACAATAATAATTAAATAGTTAAGTCTAGCAATGTGTTGAAAAAGAATTTACATAACATAGATATAGTAAAGCGGGTACTTTTATCTAGTAACTATCTAAACATATCTATATGTTGTGCAATTTAGATAATTGTCTTTAAACTATAAATCGCAAATAGTATTATAAAATTTTATAGTTGAGGTTTTTTAAACACTTTGCTAACTCCACCTAATTTGAAAATATTTTTTATAAAAAGTATTCACATTAAGTAATATTGATATGAATTTATTAAAACTTAATTTACAAAATATAGTTGCAATTGTTACAAGCAGACAGCAGTTGCCAATTTCCCAACCGGCGCATTTCATTTAGAAACAATATTAATTTTATTCAGCTACGTAATTATTTTCTTAGATAAACCATTCCCTCTTCTGTAATAATTACAGTTAAAGTTTTAAATTATTCATTGAAATTTAACTAATTTAATGGCAGAACCTTTCTATTTTAAATATTTGACCATCTGTAACTATTACTAATTCAGTGAAAAGTTTCCGAAAGGAGAGGAAATATACAATGTATTGTCAATTAATAATGAAATAGTATCCAGATTAAAAGTGTTTAAATGTCAAAACTGTTTAGATATTAATTTGAAACATTGCTTGCGGTAACTAATAGTTTATAGTTTGTAACGATATTTAATTTAACTAATATTTTGTATCAATATGTTATATGCCCACTGCTTTGACACTTATAATTTGGTGACACATTACATTATTAGCATTATTTACATTTTAGTTAAATGATTTCATGAAGATGAAATTGAAAAGAAAATTTATGTTTTATAGCTGGGCTATTTTTAACACTAAGCATAGATTAATAAATAATGCTAGTGCAATTAAATATTTTTGTATTGTATTATTACAAATAAAGAGAAACTAAGTTTAAAAAAAAGCCCCTAAGTTATCGAGATATTTCCCAGCATTATAGAAAATATAGCATGTCTTTTATTTTATTAAATGTTTTCATTTATACAATTGGAAACTACTTTATTCATAAAACTTTATGTACATATTATCTCTAAAAGTGATTATCGACCAATATACTTAAATATATCTGTGAATGAAACTTCTATAGGAAAAACTACTACAAATAAAAACTTCACTCCAAACTTAAATTGTTAAAGCCGTATATCATTAAGTTCGAAGGACTTCCTTTGTCGTTTGGCCATTCTCATACTTAGTTAACACCCCCTTCGTATCAGCAACTAAATGGTGGAGGATTGTTTTAAAACCAGTAATGATGTTTTCAGCTACCCAAGTCGATTTGACAAAATTGTCAACCGTATATTTTTTTGAAAATAAGTTTTGATAGTTCTGAATTTGTAACCTTACCTTAATGTATTTCTGCAAATGGAATGTTCTTGTATCATTTGTATTCATTTCTTATACAAAATGAATGATTATTTTTTAACTCTGATTTTATCTATAAGATATCAATTCGGTAAATCTATATAATAGTAGTCAAAATAATAGGCAGGAGAAGTAGGAAATCACTATATCTAGAACACGGACTGGGAAGCTCAGTCGCGGTAACGCATTCGCCTAGCATTCGGAAGGTCCCAGGTTCGGGTCCGGGCATCGCCAAAATAACTGCCGACCTATAACGCCCGTGCAGCCAAAAATGTCCGACGAATAATACCCCGTGTGAGGGAGTGCACGTTAAATATCCTTCAAAGTCCTAACGCTGCGAACGATGTCGCCCTTAACGGTTGCGTTGAGTGCCTTCTTAGGTGTCGGCTCGTCACTTGACTGTGATTCTAAAAATACGACGTCTGACGCCAATAGCACTCGTGTAGCTCTCGTGAGACGATAATTCAAACTAAACTATATCTATAATAGATACGATTGACTGTTCCTGTAGGACTCATAGATTTATATATGAGTCCAATATATTTATTATTTAAAGGAATATTATAAATGAATACAGAAGAATAACATGCAAGCATAATAATAAATTTGACAAGGACATTCGTGTGACTGAGGAAATTCTCTTTGGTTGAAATCAGTGGAATAAGCAATACATCGGTCCGTTTATTAATTACAAACCGAAATTTAAAACTCCAGTTTTTCTTTTCCGATCGCTTGGACAGGGGTGATAGATATTCAGCACTGATTCATTTATTTATCGCAACCAAATTTAATCCTCTCATTTTAATTTTCAAATCTTTATATACTGAGTGTAGGTTATTAAAATTTTTTAAATCAAATCTCAAATGAAAACCGTTCATTTTCAAAACCAACTTTCCTCTAACAAAGTGTTGGTTACAGCCCTTCCAAACCAATATTGAGACTTCCTCAAGAGTAGTCGAAGGTGGTTCATTAAAAAGCCCTTATTTAAAAACTCTTCTTTTAAGACGCTTCTGTGTTTGGAAAGACGCTCAATCTCTCTTTTTACTTTAAAACAAGGACAAATGATCGCAGAAACTTAACGAATGTATCTCTTCTGGAAATATTCATTAACGGCAATTATTTTTAAGACTCACTGGACTTCAATTGTTTGCATTGCAGGCGACGAAAAGTCTCGCAGTACTTTAAACAACTCTGAATGGGAGGTTTTTAAATATAAAATGTGCCGTAATTGCATTTTCAATGATTCATTGAAAGATATTTGAACGAAATGTAAATAATGTGAAGTCTAAGGATTTACCTTTTACTTTTATTCTCCGTGTTTCCGAAGGATGGATGTGGTTTATTTTGTCTTTTCAGGATTTAAATAGTATTCATAGAATTTAAAATGAAAATTAGGAAAATGAGTTCTTTTTTAATAACAATTTTCTTCATGTTTTTCATGAATGCATATCACTGTATACATGATTTTTATTTGATACATGCATCAAATAAAATTGGCCAGGAAAACTGAGTTACAAAGTAACAAGGTCAAATGAAAAAAATGTTTGCTTTGTGGAGTTTTACCGCTCAAAAGCCAGATATGAGGGAGCTCTGTAGCCCAGTCATCAAAACATTGTCCTCTCATACAGAGGGTCCCGCATTCAAAACCAGCCACATCCTATGGACGGATATTTATTATCTTCGGAGGTCTCCTGGTCATCTAAGGGGAGAAAAAAATAATAAAATCGACTTATTATACTCTACAGGTTTACGCTAGTACACTGGAGCCTAAATCTGTGGAGTCCAAAGTCATGACGGCCTTAGCGTACGATGTCGCTCGAAGTCCAGTTGTGTGCCAGTTCGTCCCCTGAATGCGGTTCTAAATTAAGATGCGTAATTTGGATGTGTTAAAACTCCTTGGAGGATAGAAACATACAGTCGGGAGTGTTTAACCTAATCTAAGTCAGATATGAACACACTCTTTCCAAACATTTAT
This sequence comes from Oedothorax gibbosus, assembly GCA_019343175.1. NCBI lineage: Eukaryota > Metazoa > Arthropoda > Arachnida > Araneae > Linyphiidae > Oedothorax > Oedothorax gibbosus. Next base: position 92,954 of record JAFNEN010000538.1, read on the forward strand.
TTTAATATAACTTTTCACAACGAACACCCTCTGCTTCATTGTGATTACCACCTTTACTAAGATTGCATGGTGCGGTTACATGCACGTATTCACGTCCAATCATGTTCACTTGTCCGACCCACTTTTATTTGCTTCACTTGTGGCAAAAAATAACTATTTCCTTTTCTTTTGCACAATTTTATACGTGGTAGAACCCCAATCAGCCAACAGACCTTTCTTTTGATCCGTATTGCTTTGTAATTCGGATCTCGATTCTCCGAATCACTTTTCTTTGATTCGCCCTTTATTAATGAGAATATTACGACTTATTATTTAGTGATATACAATAATGAAGAATATATAGACAGCAGTTTCTTAAAAGAAACAATTTTCTTAATATTTGTTTAATTTTGAATTCTACGAATACTTTTTAAATTCTGAAAGAATTTAAAAAGTATTCATAGAATTGACAAAATGAAACCAAATACATACTTTTTTAAACAAATAAGTAAAACTTAGAAATGAATTAAAACATTGTTTACTTAAGTTTGCTTATACAGATAAATAAGTATAAAATAAATTATTATGGAACTAATTTTATAGAGAAACTTAAAAGTCAAGTACCTTATTATTTTTTATTACTGTTTAAGTATTATTAAAACATTTCCGTCTAAATTAATAAAAAAATATATTAAAAAGTTAGACAATGGGAAAAGTCTGTAACACATAATAAAAATTGAGTAAAACTTTAAAAAGTGTTTTTCTTTTTGTTTCATATTGAAATTAGTTGCTATAAATACGTTTGGGAAAATAAGGGTTTATAATTTAAACTTTATAAGTGAAACATGAAAGCATACAACAGGCTTTTTAACTTATTTACAAATAACGTAATTATATATAATCTTATGAGATCTCTGACTAAGTAAAAAATAATTATAAAAACAATGCTTTAGAAAAATTAGTGAGTAATTATTTATAAGAACATTCAAAGTAAAAAATACAATTACAATAAAACAAAAAAATACAAATTCGTAATCTACATTATTATAGCTTGTTGTTGTAGTTTAAAAGATATTTACTTTCACATTTGTTAAATCAATTTTTATTTATAAATTATATTATATATCTGAAATTATTCTTTTTAACATAATTAGAAAGGGACATGTCATATTATTATAATAAGAATTACTGTAATGCGATTAAAAAGGGGAGAAACATGTGGTGTGCTCTATTCGCTCTAAACTTTCTAAACATTAATTCTTGTTTAACTTAACCTAATTTTTCTTTATTTTCAGTTCCCCCGAAGAATCTAACAATCAGGGACAGCAAAAACAACACAATTTCTGGAGTCATCGGTCCTTACGAAGAAGGAGCCACCGTTAGTTTAATATGCGAAGCATCGGGAGGTAAGAAACAAGTCTCATCTTAAAACAAGGAATCTTAATGGAATTAGCATAACTTTTCCTCCTATTAGATTGAATTGAATTGACATAGATGTAAGTGATGATTGGTCGGTGTCGTGTTTTTTCATGGCTTGTATATATATAATTTAAGCAAGACATACATTCATAAACAAACACGATACAGATTTTTGACTCATTTCTTGTCATATTATGACTTATGAAGGAACGTAAATAGGGTTTATAACTTTCCGTTGGATTTTGGGAGACATTTCAGATGAAAGTCTGTCTTCTTTCTCCATGGATACATTCATGCCTTATCCGGGATTCATACCCAGGTTCACTTGTTATCAAGCAAAGAACATAACCCATACCATTTGGGTTACGTTTTAAGTGATATTACTGCCGTGGGCAGGTAAACTGCAGTAATCGCAACAATGAGTTGTACCATTTTTGATCTGAAATAAAAAAAAATTCCAAAATGTTTTCTTAATTGTTAGAGTAAGTGGGAGGTTGCAAAATTGGTCCAAGTCATTATGGAAGTTACTGCAGTTTACCTGCCCACGGCATTTTATACATATACAGACCTGCTAAAAGTAGCTCTATTGTGACATTAATTCAACCAACCAACCTGTCTACTCTCGTCTACTAACCAACCTATTTAACTCGGTAATAATTATTTTCCGGATTTCGGGCACCAAGAACACCAAGCACCTTGAAGTAAAAGATGATTCATAACGACTTCAGACTACATATTTGATGCAATCCTTGAAAAATGCCTATAGCAATACTGTTCACATCTAAAAGTAATTTAGACCAACATATATTTCTTTATGACGTATGGTTTTGTAAATTAACTACTACAAATGTTTTTCGTATATTTCAAACGTCCAACTTAGTGGCTGAAACAATATATGTACCCAATATAAGAACTCCGCTTGTCAAAACTGCCAGTTGCATCTTTATTAAACAAAAAGCAGGAATCTGGAGTTCTTTCCATAGCCTTGTTAACTGGTTGAATAAGTTGTTTTAAGTAAATGTTGTAGCAATGTTTATCTTTTAGGTGAACACGTTGTAAATTTGTTTGATGTTTTTAAGTGTAACAATGTTAGTCTCAAAAGTTTATTTCGTGTTTAGATTTAGTAAATTTTGGAACATTTCAGGCTGTTTTCTTATACTAGCAAAAATAACATAGTAAATTAGTTTTATACTTCAATGAACTCATGTTAACATTTTGCTCTTTACTCTCAGATAAATTTAATCCAATGAAACACGCATCCAATATGGAATATACTGGGAACGATATTAAGATTCTTTACTGTAAATGTATACTTAAAAAATAAGTTTGATATAATTAAATACTTGCAAAGCAAATGTGATATAGTGTGGGAATATTATGCTAATTTAATCTAAATTTGTAATTTAATTTTATTTTCACTACTTAATAAATATCATTAAATAAAAATTTGATCTATGATACGTTTCAGGACGACCAACACCAGTATTATCATGGTGGAAGGGTTCAACACTGCTCGATGATTCGTACACGCCCCTTGGCCGAGGTTTGGTGAAGAATGAGCTTGTTTTAATAAATCTGCAGAGAGAAGACCTCCTTGCGACACTGTCTTGTCAAGCATCAAACACAAATTTAACCATTCCTGTGTCTAGTTCCGTAACGATTGACCTTAGCTGTAAGTAAATTTTTCCTACTAAAAATTAGAAAAAAAATGCAAAACAATACAAAATATAAATTAGTTTTTTGTTAAAAATACATGTTTTTTGCATTGTAATTTTTTTGGATTGTAATAATTATAAGAAAAATATGATGTTACACAAATGACTATATTCAAAAAGATATTTTTCTACAAAATGAAATTTTTTTTACATCCTTTCATTACATTGTATTTTATAAAAACCTTTATTATTTTAATGTTAATAATAAAAATTATGCTTTCTTTATTTGAAAATACTAAGTAATCTCTAAGACTAAACATAAAATAGGTGACACTTTAAGCATAATTTTATGTCACCTGGATTAAAGAAGCTTATTATTTTACTTACGAATGTGCCTGTTACGTAGATTTATGGGGTTTAAAAAAATAACCGACCCTAGGTACACACATCTCTTCTATTTATTCAAAATTATAATGTTGCACAACATACATATTCCTGGGCATCTAATTATACACCGACTTTAATGTAACATCTATTCAAGTTTGCCTTTTCCGTTATTTTAATATGGCTTGTGATATCCTATTCCCGAAAAAAACCGGTTTTACCTTAATTGGATTTATTAGATATGAATATGAAAAATAAGGTTATAAATTGCATATTATGCTATAGTAAATTTCAATTTATGACATTTGGACTAGGTAATAAATCTTCACATTTGAGCCATCTAATGACAAGCATTTGACACAGTTAATCAAAACCTAATACCACACTCTGCATCTTCAAAGAACCTTCGAAGGTGTCCAATTACACATCCAAACTCGCAGATAACCGGCTTTCGGATGATCCAAGCTCTCTTCAACATCTACCTCCTTTAAACTTCCAACTTGAGGCAAAGTGTATTTCACACCAAAGGGAAACCATGTTCAATTTGCATGGTTGAACAGAGGTCTCGTAAAATTCTAAAGTCCCACAAATCCCGCTGTGAAGTCCTTCATTTGATGACTTACCCTAGGCAATTAGTAGTAGAGATGTAGCATTGCAGACTCTTTACCCGGAACAAGTGTCCTATTAAACTGTGTTTTTTAAACTGCAAATAACGGTAATTTAGTTATATACTTTAAAAAAGCTGTAAAAATGATACTTATTACAAATAATATTTAAAATTGCCCAGTGCAGTTGATTTTTTTGTGCAATCCTCTTCTAGTCTGCGATTACCTAACGGTCAACAAACTCGTCGATCTTGTAGGACTCCGTCAGACAAGGAGGATAAGCAACAACAACATAAAAGTTTGAGTCTGTTTCAGATGTATTCTAATGTGAAGCAAAATTTTAAATTAGTAATTGGCTAACATATTTCACAAAGTAAACCATCAGTTATCTGTTTTTTTCTTATTCAAGTTAACAGAAAGTTGATGAACTGGAGTTATACTTTTAACTATAATAGCCCAATTTATTTAACCCATTACCGGCCAAGTACAGCACGAATATGAAAATTCAATTTTTCAGAAATTTTATTTATTCAGTGGCTGTAATCGTCAATAACATCTAACCAAGAAACTAGTAAAAAACATCGAATTTCTCACATTCATATTGTTTCTACATTTCTCAACTTGTCTTTCATCGATACAAAATGTCAGTCACTCACAATAATACATTTTGAGTGGCCTGCTAAGCTCGAGCTGGCCTAATATCAAATAAATCCATATTTGAAGTTGCTAAGGATCTTGTTTTAATACTATACCTTTCAACAAAACAAAATTTCCTAAATATTTAGAAACATACTGTTCCTGCCAATTTATATAACAGGTACAAGAGTTCTATCCACATTGATAGCATCCCCGACTTAGGATTATCTTTGGGATGTGTGGCTAATGCTTTACAGTCTATTGCCCAACGGGGGTTTTCGACTGTGATGCCACCTTGCAAGAGGATTCCTTGGCATTTGGCATGAGTTTAATTTATGCAGTTTAAGGATGGACCTCCGTTCATTTCGAGTGGAGGAAAATGAATTAGTGGGTCCAAAACTTGAGGGCGATTTTGATGCCCTACATTTCTCGAATATTTGTCTCTTCGAAGAGGATTGCGTTGAATAGAGATAGTATGATAGAAGAGGGGGATGAGTCTGTTCTATTGCACGAAGAAAGGTTTGTAATTGGGTATTTTTGAATAAGTGATATTTTTGTAATTGGGAATTCTGAAACAGAAGACATGGTTAAAAACGCATACTTGTTTACATTCAAATTTAATGAATACAAATATCCAATATAAAAGCCGTTGCTGCATTGTATAACCAAATAAAGTGAATATAAATTTGGACTTCAAAATAATAACGTATCCTGACAGCTTTAACTCTATATCGCTAAACTTTATCGCTTTAACTGTAACATAAAACTTTAAATCACCAGTAAATTGACTTTTTAGAATGAATTGTTATTGTAATTATGTTGTACAATGATTACTTACTGAATTAATACCATTTGGAAATACAGTTTTCAAAGAAATCTATTATAATAACTCAATGATGTACAGAATTATGTACAAGCAAAAAAAGTGTTCCAATAAATGTTGCCAAACGTTTGAACCCATCACCAAAAAATTATATTACGCCATATACTTTACTGTTAATCTCAAAATATCAACCTTACTAATAGTCAAGAAAAACTTTTACGCCAATATACGTGAATTAACGTTTCTAAAAGCATCCACCCTACTTCAACCACAATCAAAAGTTAATGTGTCAATTATGGGTAGTTACACCCAATAGTAATCTTGAGTTATTAAATCTATAAATTAACTGTTGAAATTTTAATATGGTAAACATAAATCGGTCATGTACGTTAGTGAAACTGTATAAAAGTATATTTTTAAGTTTCCCCTATGATGGAATTGTGGAAAATAAGTATACATTTACTAAAGTCTACTTTGTATACTTTTGCTGGGTGAAGTTTTAAAAAAAGTGTGAACATTGTTACTTAGAATTGCCATTTGCCAATTACTTACTTATTACACTTTCAGTATCTCCTCAAGAGGTCAGAATCGCGACACCCCAACGACCCCTGTCATCAGGGGAGAGTCTGGAAGTCGTCTGTTCGACATACGGAGCCCGACCCCCAGCCAGACTATCTTGGTGGATTGGACAAGAGAACCTCAACAGCAAGGCCAAAGAGACGACTGCTGGAGACGGCAATTCGACCATCAGTAGGCTGCAGTTCCGTCCAACCAACGAAGAACATGGGAAAATGCTGGTGTGCAGAGCTCATAACCCGGAGACGCCGGACAGTGCCTTAGAAGACAGATGGGAGTTGAATGTGTTGTGTGAGTATACACGAGTTTTTCGTGTTAGAAAGTTTAATGAATAAACTTAATTAAGGCGTAAGAATACTTATTAAAAATTGTTATGTGTAAATATTGAAATTAACTTGAGTTATTTTGAAATCTCATATATTTTTTTAAATATCGTTAGGCATGAAATTATAGATTTTTATCTGTGTATTTTTATCATTTTTTGTAAGACAATGTAAATGTGGCTTGTTTTATCTAAACACATTGATACATAATATGGATAGCATTTTGGACATCAAATGCCTGTAGTAAAAGTTATGCCCTTTTTACTTGCGTTAAAAATGTATTCTACATCAACTAGTGAATAATAATAATTACTTTTAGTGTTAACAAAAATTCTGTCTGCTCATTGAGGGAACCTTTATTTACAACAACATAATAGATTAATTAAATTTTTGGAGGAGAAATCAATAACTATAAAAAACTATTTAGAATACAACGCATTTTTACCCTACTTTTCTTTTCTTAATTCGAAAGAATTAAAAAAAAAAGAAAAAGTAGGTATTGACATGTGGTCGATGTCCGTCTGTCTGTCTGTTCGTCCGTACCCCCCTTCCAAAATCGGTTCTATCAATCGGATCTTAAAAATTCTTTTTTTCTTAGGAAGCTATGACCTCAAAGACCCAACTTTTATACTTTTTGTCCGCCTGTTTGTACGTCCGGACGGACATAAATCTACTATCTGTCGGCGAATTTCCCTTTGAATTAGCATTGAAATTCAATTTTGAGTCATTTAAATCACTATTGTCAAATTAACAATAACAGGAGAAACTTTATTTATTTAAAAATATTTGAAGCAAAATAAATTTTTTCCTACTAGAATTTCAGTAAGTATTTAAGTATTAGGAAAGTAAGCTATTTTCGTTCTTTAAGAACTTCTTGTTTTATAAATATTTTCAATATGACTTACACTTATCTCTTTCGACAGTTTCACCTCAACTATCTCTCGCCCTGGGTGCCAGCCAACAATACGAGCACATTCGCGAAGGCAGCGACGTCTACTTCGACTGTAACATCCAGGCCAATCCCCCAGTTACCAGCGTGTCCTGGAGGCTAAATTCCAGGCCTCTGGAACACCAGCCAGCAGCTGGAATCATCATCAGGAACCATTCATTGCTGCTCCAGAGCGTTGGTAGAAGGCACAGAGGCAGGTACAGATGCATCGCCAGCAATTCAGAAGGCGAGGGCGTCAGCGAAGAGGCAGAGCTCATGATTCAGTGTAAGTAAATACTTAGTAGCACGCTATATCCTACTACACTATCCTATCAAACTTCGAAAATATTAACATATATCGTAATAATATCCTACAAATATCGGATAAATATCATACGATATTTGGGCAAATCCCATGCTCCAGTGTATGTATATGCATAGTAGCGCATAATATCTTACGATCACTTCTCAATATCGAACTGATATCTTAATGTAAGAATTATATCATGCAGACATCGGAAAATTTAATATGGTATTGTGTACTAGAGCGGTTGTGTTCGATTATTGGATCTTTCTAAATTAGTATGCCCTTTAAAATGAAGGAAAGTAATATGGTATTTTTTCTTACGAATTCTACGCATAACGTTTTATAATGATAGTTTATCGTATAAAGGTTTTACTTTTCATAAAATTTTACAAATTTTAAGATTTTAGTGCGCTTTTGTATACACTGTAAAACGTTTCTGTAAAAATACAGCATATTTGACGCATATCCACATCGTAATTTGCTGTATTCTTACAACTCGTGCTGTAAACATAATTCTAAAGCACTCCTATTGTAGTTTCTCAGCTTGAGCACACGTTGCGGCCTGCTATGGCCCTGGCCATTGTTCTTCTTTTCTACCAATCGGGAATTCAAACTGGAATTGGCTGAGACACATGTGCTTGAAAATTACTGTACACCTTACACGCGTTAACCTTACACACCTTACGCGAATACAGACCACGTGCTGAAAAACTGACTGCATTTTTTTAATATGTAGCTTTGACTACCTTAAAAAGAAGAATAATTTTCAAAAAGAGAAACATACTTCTTTTTAAACATACTAAATTTCACATACTACATACTAAAAACACATACTAAATTTCAAAATGGATGTATAAGTGTATTACTTTTAGTTTTACTACGCTTGATCTTTTGAACTATGTATCAAATCTAAAATAATTATTTTTAAGATGGGGATAAAAAAAATGTATGCTCCAACTTTTAAACCTAAATATGTGTTCGTATCACTTGTATCTTCATTTTCAGCATGAATCACTTTCGATATTTAATTTATAGAATATCCATCAGTCTCCATAAATTACTGTACTTTCTTGCTATCTTCAGATTCGTTTAAGCATTTCCAAACTTGAATTAACCTTTAAGTTTATGTATGTGTGATGGAGGATTTGGTATAACTCAACGAATATAACAGATAATTTTATTTAAATAATCGTTGTTAGCTCCAGTAAAAAATAAAGAACTAAATAATATCCTAAGTAAAAATCCAGCTACATTTATTTCACTTTGTAAACAATCATCAGGATTTAACTTCTCATTTAAAGAACTATATTGAGATAACTTTCTTTCCAAACTATCAAATATTCAATACATTTTCTTTAGAAAAGATCAAAAAGCTCTTTTTTGTCTCTTATCCCCCTATCCAAAATTAAACCAAGTCTATTAGTCACATTGATTGGAAGAGCCGTCACTAACTCTTTTCCTGTCTTTTAATCAATACTTCTGATCCAGACATTAATAATGTATAAGAAAAGAACATGCGTTCTTTCCACCTAATCTCACAATATAAACTGGCAATCAGAACATATTTTTAATTAAACCGATGTATATTGATGTAATACTGTCTAAAGCGGGTTCTAGAATAAATTAAGTAATAAACCCCTGCTTTTACAAACATTTCAATGGATATTTCTTTAGCTGATAACATGGTATCCCTAAATGTTGTGGAAAAAAATCGAAAGTCTGTGACATAGTCAAAGATACTCCAAGAATCATAGTGTAGCTACTAATGTAGTGTGATGATAATTTTGTTTATACAAACTTTCTAACATGACGTATTTATTACTCCATTTACCACAAAATTGATCCTTTAAATTGCAAACAAGTATTTACCATATAATTAACCAAATTGCCTTCGCATAATGTTCTGAATTTTAGAAATTGTCAAAAAAATATAGTTTTTATTATCAATAAAAATTATTTATATACCTCAGCAAATATACATGTTGATTGGTAATTTTTCTAAAGAAAAAAAAAAGTAATTTATTTAATCAAGTGAGAAATCAATTTTATAATACTAGAAATATCACGTATTGAATTTTGTAAGACATACAACAGAAATGAAATAAAAATTAAATGTTGATAAATAAATATTTTGTGTCAAAATCACTTTCTGATCCTTCAAATATCAAACTCTATATATCAAAGAATTTTTCTCAGTATCACGTAAAAGTTAGCATTTTTATTTGAGGAAAGTAGGAGATTTTTCTTCAAATACATCAAAAGAAAGTTCTATGTAATATTTTTTTTTTTAAATTGCATTCTCTCAACCACAAAATTATTATAAAATTTAAGAAATAGAAAATATTTTTGAAATTGAAAATGTTTCATACTATTTGTTGACGCGCAAATGGTTCTAATTAATAATTGTGTTTGAGAGGAGAATTTTAAAAGAAGCAAACATTTTTTAATTCAATTGAAAAGTTCTTTGGGTGTGAATTCTTGCGAAAACAAAGTTAGTTGCTAAGTTTAAAGTTTTGATAAAAAAATATTTAGTTTTGTGCTTCATCTTATTTAATCTCAAATTAAATAAATTTTTTCAACAACCCTATAAGTCACATTTTTTTCAAACTTGAGTTTTTGATGTTAATTAATTCATCCTATGTAAACACACATTCTTTGAAGAAATCCTGTTATTCCAGCGGTTTGCACAACCATGGAAAACCAACGAAAATAGCGTTTAGGGGAGAAAACATATAAGTTACCGACCTTGTGTAATTGCCACAAGAGGGCGCGAAACACAGATAATTTTTGTTTTTTCATAAATCCTATTGGTTCATAAATTTAAAATTAATGTAAAAATAAAATAATGCTTTTTTTGAACTCTCAAAAGTTGTAATAATGTATCCCGCTCAAAAGATTTTTGTTAATTTTTTTTGTTCTGTAATTTTTTGTTGGATGTGTGGTTGCTTTAAAACAGTTTTTCCTATTTTTTGTAAAACTTTGATTCTTGGATTATAGAACTTTTGTGAAAATTGATTCAATTAATATAATTGTTAAAAAGTATGATCATGTAACAGCTGTTTCTCAATCATAACTTGCGTTTTACCCCATCTGTACTAGACAGCGGCTGGTCATTTTGGCTTCGAGCCGAAACAGTAGAAAGTATTTATAGAAATCCGACAGAAATTGTCTCCGAAATGAAAAAAAAAATTCCCTTTTTCAGGAGCCATAAATAATGTATTTTCTAATGTTTTTCTCTTTTTTTGCAAGGTTAAAAAAATAAGCACGGGTAGAATTTAAGTTTCAGGTTAAATCTTAAAATGAACACAACGTCTTGAATTGAATCCGAAATGTGTTTTTGATTTTGGCTGTGTGGGAAACGGGTCACTAGCGTTGAAAATACCTCTTTTTAGATAGAATTTTATACACTGGAATTTTTATGTGTTGGGATTGAACCGTTCTATATAAAAAGTTTAAAGCTCTAAATGGTAAACCTAAGTTTGTGAGAAGTAATACTTTTATATCTTAGTTGTAATATAGACTAGGACCTTAATAAACTATACATGGATAGTTTTGAAAGTTTGAAATTTTTTAGATCATAAATAATATTAAAATTTAGACTCCAGTGGCAAAACTAACATTTTCAAAAGTATAAAGTACATGATCCTCTCCATTTATTGGGACTTTTGATATTGATAAATTCAATTGGATGAAGGGGACATACCCTATATTCTAGCTATATCTTGGAGAATATGAGTTTTATAACTAGACCCTTTATATTATCACTTTTTGACTGGAGTACAGGTTTTTGAGGTAAATGGTGTTGCAAGGATAAGCAAGAGTGGTTTGAATGAATATTGTTAGCTCAACAATGAGTTTTGTACGACAACATTACTTTTTGGTAGAGCTACTTAAAGTATACTTTTTACAGGTAGAAACACTCTAAGTCAATTTACGAACACAAAATGTAATCTATATTCTTTGCCTAACTTTAATCTTAATTCGTCGACAAAATTTAATATCTGGAACGCAAATTAAAAAAAATCGTTAAAAATTTATAAAACGGTTTTCGCTAAACTAAATCCATACTTTTATGTTATGCTTTCGTAAAATATGTAGTTTTTATGAAGCTAGAAAACATTTGGTGCCTATGCATGATAAAACATCATACTGCAGCAAAATATTTATGAAACTAAATAATTCACGTTATCTTGGTTGACAAAGTGTTAAGTTAAAAAAAAAATAGTTCAGGAAAAATGTGTCTATGAGTTTAAATTATATGATAAAGAAATCCTTCAAGACAATTGAAGCTCTGACTTATTTTTCAATTTTACCTGAAAGCTGACGTGAAATAAAATAGTTTTTCTAGTCGTACTTGAAAAAATAGATTTTTTAAAGTTAGTTTTTATCCATTTTTCATTTACATTCCCCCCTCCCTCCGTTTACTTCAGTGAAGATTTTTATTCCTTTTAATTACGTTTAAAAATATCTAAAAACATATAGCTAATGTACATATATGGCAAAAGCATATCCATAAGCATATATTGATTATGGTTAATATGGACCTTGAAGTATTTTCGCTTACATCCCTTTACTCAATTTGAGTCGAAAAGTGAATTATTGGTCAAGAATTTATTCTTCTGTTTTAAATACTTTGGATTTGAATATCACTTTTGGTAAGAGTATGTCTAGCTTACCGGAATATGTTTTAATTATATTTAGATTTAATAATTCGTCATGCAGCAAAATCGGACAATACTGTTCGATACTAAACAAAAACTGCCGTGTAATACACACAAAAATCGTGCTGATATCTCGCGCTGAGAGTTTTATCGACATCCTAATGTCAGAATGATGTAAGAGATGTGTCGAAATGATTTTTCTAGCGTGCTATTAAGGTATTTCATGTGTGTGTGTGACAAAAAACTTATAGTACACTTAAATCCCAATACATTTTCTTTCACAGTCTCTCCCGTGTGCATATCAGGCCAGAAACGGGCCTACGGTGTGGCCAGACATGAAGAGATCAACATAACCTGTGAGGTGGACGCAGACCCAGATGATATCCAGTTTCGGTGGATGTTCAACAACACATCGGAGACCATAGATATCATCACGTTCGTCAGTTCCGCAACACAGAGCATAGCTTCATATGTCCCCAGATCTAAAATGGATTATGGGACACTCAGTTGTTGGGGAAGGAACAGCATAGGGGTGCAGAGACACCCGTGTGTATTTACAATTGTTCCTGCTGGTAAGCCTAATTTTAATGTATTTAAAATTTATATTTAATTTTAATATTAATGTTTATATGTGTTTTATTATATTTTGGCATTTTTTTATTTGCAGTTTTTCAGTTCTTCTTATGTAGGGTAAACTGGGGCACAGTGATGCAGTTTTTCTTAATTGTTTTGGTGCCCAAACACATTTTTTTTAATGTGTTGTCATCAAAAGTTGTTGATAGTATTATTAACTACCAAAATGGCTGTTTTATATGATATATATGAATGTAATTAAAATTAAAAGCCATAAGAAGTCTTCTGTATTTGTGTGCTGCAAGAGACTAGGATCAATTGATGCATCTGACTATCGTTTGAAACTTTTGCTACACTAAGACTTAATAATCTATGCCAACATGCTAACGACAGCATTCTGTAATCGTTCTTTAAAATGTGTCCCTATCATCTTATCCTTGGAAAACACTTTGTAGTGTTCGTCTTAAAAATGTATAGATTATCATTCACTGCTATATAAAAAAAATATTCAAGTAGGTATTTCCTTAAGCTTAGGTTTAGTGACCAGGATTAGAGATGCTATAAATTAATCTGCTTAAAAATAATTAAAACTAATATATGCTACGATTGCCTGCAAAGTTTATATTATCACTACTACTGTTTATATTGAAAAAGTATTTAAATGCTTACATAATGAGAATACTCAAAACAATAGCTTTTTACCTTAAAAATTCACAAATACATTACATCAATTACTTTTGTAATAAAAAATTCAACGTAAAATAGTTCGAATAAAAATACAGCGACATAAAAGTTTACATCCATACAAATGTATACATCCTTTTATAATTTATGTTTGCAAAGGCACTTAAATAAAAACTTAAGGTAAACCATTTAAGCTAAAGAAACACTTTCAATGGCATTCAAATGCTAATTCAAGAGCTGCCGCATAATTTTCACAAATTTTCCATTTGAATAACTTTGCTTTGAAAACAAATGTAACAGAAAACTTGACATTATTCAAACTAGCAATAATTACGAAACATCTATTTGCAGTATTTCTTATCAAAGTTTACTTTTCGAAGCCTGTTTTTGTTAAATATAACTTTTACGCTTTTTCCCTACTACTTGAATTATTCATGCACAGCTTCATACAGGAATTGAAAATAAAGTGCCATTAACTTTGAGAGGAAATGTATTGTATATTCCCAATACATCTCTAAGCAAACGCATATTGAGTAGAGTTTGAAGGGAGCCATTTCGGTCTCCAGTTACTCATAAAAATGCATTGGGTATTTAGAAAAGGGTGTGAGATATATATTACTTAGGAATAACTGTTACCCCTTCTCTTGTACTTTTATTTACAAAAAAAATCGGCTGATATTAATCGTTTGATAAACTAATGCTTTCGAGGAAAAGAATCCTTGCAGTGCAAGTTTTTATGAAAAACAACCTTAAAAGTACGATTTATTATTTTAAGGAATGTGGACAATGTTGTTAAATGGATCTAAAAAAGAGTGGCATACTGGGGCTGGGAAAAAAACCGATCCACCTCTCGTTTATCGGCTGCTATTGATCAGTGCATTTTGTGGAAGAAGTCAATTTTCAGGAAATAGCGTAAGGAATTGAGAACTGGCAACAAAAATTGTATAAGGGGTCGTCTACATATTAAAATGAGTACCAAATTCGGGATTTTGGTTCAACTTGATCTACTTTATCGATTTATGCAAAAAAATTGGGGTTGCTATTCATGTTTTATTTTTTCTTATTTAAATTTAAATAAAAAATATTAACAATGAAAAATTGATGAAAAAGATTTTGTGATTTGTTTTTGGAAGATTGAAAAGTATATTATGAAAAAATAATCTTTGTTTAATTCATTTTATTTGTGGATGTATGGATAAAAGTTTGTGAAACTTTTTAGCATTATGGGCGTTCAACTTTGAATGCTTATATCTCAACCAATAATGCAAATTAACTTTCTTGTGGATCTAGGGTATTTTGAAGATGCTAAACATTTTTATATAAAAAAATTGGATGTTGCCAATGGAATTTTCAAAGTTGGTACACATTTTAATATGTAGACGACCCCTTATAAATTTTTTGTGTGTGTCGCCAGTTCTCAATTCCTTACGCTATTTTCTGAAAAATGACACCTTCCACAAAATTCCCTGATTAATAGCAGCCGAGTAACGAGAGGTGGGTCATGGCGCCCCCCCCCCCCCCCAGCTGTACATTTGTTTAATTTTTCCTGCATGGACATATATTATTCCACTTAATTCGGTGCATTTTTAACATTTGTTTTGTTTTTAATATGCTCTTTTTGTACTTGGGCAATAAAATGACTCACTATATATTAACCCTCTTTCCATAGAAATAGCCTCTGGTGATCTATTTCGCTTATTTTAAATTAGTATTTTATTTTTGAAAATTCGACAGTTCCTTCGAATGTAAGTTAACCACTCACATTTATGTTAATCATGACGCATGGGACGCTCAGACATACTGCCTCTTTGTTCTTTAAGATTTTTCGTACATCAACCAAAATACCCGTGTTACTATACATTTAAGCGTAGTTAAATCCATATGTGCTTATTGGCTGATATTTTTGGACATATTAACTACTTCTAAATTCAAGCGTGTAGTGGTATGTTAAGGTGTCAAGCCACGGAGGATACCTTCCTGAGTTTTGCTCTCGCCTAAGTGATCATATAAACGGATCGTTCAGACTCCAATTTTACTCGTGCAGCTATAACGCAACGTTAATCAACCGAAAATAGTTTGTTAACTTTTGTAACACATATTATATCCCACTTCATCAGCATTTCTAGAAACGCTACAGGTAAGACAGACCAACTTATAACTTAACTTTTTATTTAAAAAAAAACACATGAGGGTGAAGATGTTGTTTTTTCTTACACACCAACCGTATTTAGGCGACCCCCACGTTTTGTATGCAACCTCATTCAAAAGTTTCAAAGAAATCGGAATGACTCAGATTTTTTCGCCGGGAAAGTAGTAAGATCACTGTGGACTGGTGTTGCATTTCGCTGAGGCAGGAATATTTTTTTAAAAAAGAAAAGGTGCATGCAATTGGAAACCGCTTTTTGTGAAAAATTCAATTAGGTTGAGATTTTTTTTTACTAAAAAAAGAAAAAAAATTCTATTATACTATTTGAAATATTTTTCATTTAACGCTACTCTAGAGTGATTGGGATTCAATTGGTATTCTATTCATATGGTTGTTTTTACACGTCCACTGAATTATATTTTTAAAATATTGTTCACAATTTATTAAGTATGAAAAGTAACAACACGAATTAAACTATTTTTATGTGAGAATAAATGTTTTAAGCTTGAAGTCAGTAAAAATTTTATCAATATTTTTGGGATTTTTTCTAAGCTAGGATATTGTATTTAAATAATTTTATTTTATGAAGGATTTATCTCAATAATGAACCAGACTATATATTTGAATCAGTCCGATTCTGAATTTGACAAAATATAATTATAATGTCCAACGTATCGAAAAAAAATATTGTAGAAATTTAGTGTTTTTTTATTTCAAAATCTTAAAGCATCAGTTTTACATCAGTTAAAATTATATAAAAAATCATTGTATACCAAATGCAAATATGCTAACGATTGATAAAAAATATTTGAACAAATCACTTTTTAAAATGATTAAAGGCAGATTAATAAATAATTTAATCTTTACGCTGCACTCAAGGTTTTTTAAAATACAAGATTTTATTCCTTATGTGCATACATATATTTTAACATTAACAAGTTGTTAAAATAAAAACTTCAGTGGTGTTTTACAGCTACTTCATAATTGTATTAAAACAATTTAATGTAATATTTTATTTTTAATATAAAAATTATTATAAGAGCTATATTTGTCACAAATATATCAAATTACTATATGATGAAGCATATTGATTCATCTTCGGCCTTGACATTATAAATATGAATACTTTATTTTTTATCTAACTACCCAAAAGTAAAAATACAATATTTCCTTATTAAAATGTTATTTTTAATCGATGCTAATTAATGATTAACAATTCCTTTATAAAGCTATCATAGTTTTACTTAACAAAAATAAAATCAATATTTTTTCAAATAAAATGAGATTATGATTATTTTGAAAAGGACAATTAAAATGAAATATTATAATAGCGAATGAAATAGTCGTTTTCGCAAATAAATTCCTTCGATAGTAAAGATAAATTCCCAAATTAACTTTCTTAAGATAATTAACTGAAAATCAATTTTGATAAGGAACTTCGCTGTTTTATGGTTTTTTGATCTTTTGCATAATAATAGAATTATGATTCTTAATTTTATTTAAATTATTGAAGAGTAATTTTAGTAATTGCTTTTCTGGCACGTCGAAATTGTTTTTTTTAAATGAATGTTATAAGCTTTCTCATTAAATTCATAAATAACATAAATAAACTTATGACCCATATATTTTCAAATTCTAGGAGAACAATTTTGTGTATCTGAAATTATTAAATTCTGTATTCAAGCATTATAAAATAACTTAAAAACACTTTGAAATATGTCTTGCTTTGTTTTAAATAATATTTATGGGTAACCATCATAATTTAAAATTAAACGTTTTGAAAATAACAAATATTAATAAAAAATATTTGTTATTTTCCCCAATTGTTTTTACCACTAATAATACAGGGTGTCCTAAAAGTTCCCGTACTGACGATTCGTGAATTTTTTACACACAAAACAACAAACTTTAAAACATTGTTTTTATGCTAATGGTGAAAAGCACTTTTAACAAAACGTAGGGAAAAATTTGGAACTTACATTTATATTAAATGTTCAAAATGTCCGCCCCTTTCATCGAATCAAAGCTGAAGGCGTTTGCGCATATTTTTAGAAACGCGTTTCAAGATCCTGGGAGTGACTTCTTGTATCCTTTGCGTAATGGCATTTTTCAGATCATTTATTGTTTGTGGATTATCTTTATAAACTTTGTTCTTTAAATATCCCCTCAGGAAAAAGTCAGGGATACTCAAATCAGGGGAACGAGGTGGCCAAAGATTTCTTGAGATGAGTCGATCGGAACCATCGACAATAATAAAGCCGCTTCTTCATTGTCCGTTGGCTTTAGCTCCTGTACCATTTTTACACGATAAGCTCGAAAATTCGAAGCTCTTAAAGCTTTATGTGTCGATCCACGTGGTGTACCCATTTGTTGCAACAAACGCCTCACGGATGTTTGAGGAAATTGCAATATCCTTCGTTGAGTTTCTTGCACAAAATCTGGTGTAACAATTTTCGGTCTTCCACTTCTGTGTTTGTCTTCCACCGAACCTGTCTCACGAAATCTCTGAACGAGTTTATATAGAGTATCTTTACTCGGTATATATAGCATCATCTGGATATTTATGTCGCCAAAATTCTTTACACCTTTATATGATTTACATCCAAAATAAGCCTCAAGCAGCGCAATTCTCTGAATGCGTGATAAAGTCTTGTTGCAATGAAGAACAAAATGACCTGGAATTTTATTATAGCACAACTTGAGAGCGAAAAAATACAAACGATAAAAACAAAAGATTTGATGAAATAAAAAGCAGACGATAAAATTATATATTTTAAAAATTAAACACGGATAATGATTTTTTTAAGTTGGAGTACGGGAACTTTTAGGTCACCCTGTACTAACTATTCATTTAATATGTAATAATACCGGGTACTTTAATTGGAACAAAAGTCTAAATTGTCATAAATCTTATTTAATTTTTTTAAAAAAGAGCATTGTTCTTCAGCCTTACTGTTTCTTTTCCAACATAAAAATTTTGACAAATGATTTTATCACAACCTATTAAAAAACTTAGCCTTTATCTAGATGGTAAGTTTAATTGCATTTTTAGCATTATTTTGTTCTTCGAATGTAAATTATTTTTTGTATATTTTTATTTTCAATTTTGATTTGTTATTATTCTTATAATTATATGCTTTCCATATTTGTGTACCTATTTTTTTTAATTCAAGGATTTGTAATTATTATTTTTAAAATGAACATTTCAATAAACAAGTTTTAACGCCATTTTTTTGCAAGTTAAATTGTAATATAACATACATTTTCTCAATTAAACATAAATTAATTTTGTAAGCATATGCATATCCGGAAGGAAATTCAGTTTTCAAATTAAAGCTATTTTAAGAAAGAATGAGAGATAAGCTAAATTGGAATTCTTAAAGCATTTGAAGTAGTTTAATTAAACGTAACTGTACTTTCAATGTCTTCGCAAACGCACTTGATTTGCAATTATGTTTTGCATATCATCATAACTTGTTCACTATTATTTCATTTGCAACCCTACTCAAAATAAACTGTTGTCAAAAGACTGTTTCATACATCTACCGAATTTTTCAAAATATATTTGCGGCATTCAATCTCCCTATGAAAATTAGTCCGGAAACATCGAACATATTTACAATATATATCCAGTCTAACATACTCATTTAACACATAAGTTTTTTTATTAGTTTATTATTTTTTAATTTTTAGGCCCACCAGACCCCTTACAAAACTGCTCACTGATTACATATTCTGCAACAACCTTCTATATCAACTGCACACCAGGCATAGAGGACGGTGGTCTGAAACCAAGGTTTCACCTAGTGGCTATAAGCCAACGGGATCTTCTGAAAAATATCACTGTAGTAAATGATGAACCTGAGTTTCTGGTACGGGGTTTGATCCCGGGTACTGATTACGAATTGTTAATGTATGCTTCCAACGCCAAAGGGCGAAGTACCACTTTTGAGATTATGGCGACAACTTCGTACGAGGCTGAAAGAAGGACAGGTTAGTTTTCACAGGATAGGCTAAGGGAAAGTTTAAGTTAATTGTACTGGAATTTTGAATTAATAAGAAATTCGTTTCGTTGAAACATATAACGGAAAACTTGACTTGCAAATCAAGAATGGAAAAATTCTTCTCGAACACAATGTTGTTGGATTACAACTAACTTTGATACTTTAAGCCAAGTTGGTCTGATAGAATTCTAGTCAATTGATTAAAAGGCTAATTTTTGGTACCCAAAATCTGTACGTTAGTATCTCACATTGATTATACATTTGTAACCAAACTTTCGAATTGGTTAAAATCTTTAGGTCACAGTTTAATTAAGAATCTTTGAGCACAGGGCAGATACAGATCTCACGAATGAACTAAAACGCGTACTTTATTATCCCCTACCCCGATTTGAAATGATATTTATTTTATACTGACAATTATGCGACTAAAACTAAGTTTCCTCAAAGAACAGTCAGTTACGTCGGTTTGCAAACTACGAAATGATTATTCTTTTTTGGTCCTACGAAAATTCGTCACACTTTATAGAGGACACTGCTAAACTCATTACTTTTCAAAAATTTAAGAAGTCGAGCATTGATGTGCAACTATTTTTCACTTTCATTAATATGTTTATACCATTTTATTGCTGTTAAATGTTGCTGACCAACTTGACTTTTAGTATTTCTTTCATCCTTGCTAACAAGTGGAAATTTCTAGACTTTTGCGCATAAACATTTTATGTTTTGCAGAATATTTATTTCTTATTTTTTCAAAATTCCTTTATGATTTTGTTTAATTTGAAAAAAATTTCTATTACTTTATAATTTTATATGTTTTACATAATAATATACAAAAAATTTACAACTTAAAAATATACTTTGTTGATTTTTATAATTCATATAATTTATTAAGATTTATAACATGTTTTTTTTAAGGTTTTACTAGCTATTTTTCTATTCATTTTGTTTTGATTATCTGTAATATTTAATTCTGCAAAAGATTGTGTCAAATTCGTTCATATTATAAAAACACAACAAGAGAATTAATTGTATTCGCAAAAGTAGTGATGCAATTTCGTATTAACTTTATAGACATTTAGAAATGACAATAAAGTTGTAATTTTATTATGTCATTACTTTAGCGAATTCACTTAAATGCATTTTATATTGGAATATTTATAGTCAATTAGAAAATGACAATGAAAATGACTGTAAAGAAAGCAATGTAAGATTGCTACTGCTATATACAGTGAATGTATGAACAACAGTGTCTTAGTTGTTTTAATCTGCTACATTCAGTATTTTCGCGTATTAAATTTATGGTCATTTAAAAATGACAATGAAGTTGTAAATTTAGTATATCACAACTTTTGTCAATTCACTTAAATGTGTTTCTTTATTGTCATATTTATAGTCAATTAGAAAATGACAATGAAAATGACTGCAAAGAAAGTAATGTAAGATTGCTACTGCTACTTCAGTGAATGTATGAACAACAGTTTCTATTTTTATTAAATCTTGGAGTCTATATTGAAATACTGAACATCAAGAAGGCCAACAATTTGAACAACCGTGTTGAATTCATTATGTACTTTATAAAAATATATAAAAATATTCAAAATCTGTGTTCATTTGATTTATATTCAAAATTATAATATAATATTTAAAAAAGAAAAGGAAGTTAATGCTAAATCTATGCCCTTCACGCACTGTGAAAACAACCTGTAAAATAAAATAATATATTGCGGTTTCTTATTAGATAACAGTGATGTGATATTAGTTTTACGTCACATTGACGTTTTCATGGTGTAAAGAACCACATAAACATATTACTCTGATAGTGTTTAAAGATATACGTTAGGTACTTACATACAAGCAAAACAAACATTTTCGCCGGTAGAGCACAATGAATTTTACGGTAAATTTGACAGAACAGGATGATGGCAGCACTTTTACCATCCCCCTGCGCTGTGTAGAGGCACTACCTATGAGAAAATAATATTATGAGAAAATATACACTTCGCTTAAATTCTAAATGACTAGAACTCGTTGATATGTTTTAATATCGATACTGTTTGTTCTAGAAAACGACATTCCTAGTTAACGCAATTTTAGTTTTTAGCCCACTTCAATCTCCTAAAACGGAATCCTTCTAAAATATTATCTTTCAACTTTAAAGGTTATTTTTTTTATCTCTATCTTTTTAATTACGATTTCTTGCTATTGAATATAAATAGCATGATATAAATAATGCTTAAATTTGCTTGATAATAAAATAAAATAAGATAATAATAACAATTGAGTTCGTAATGGTTTACTGAATAAACAAGTCTCATTTTATAATGGAAAATTACGGCATTCATTTCCTAATTTAAAACTAATATTATCTCCAAAGCTCAAAGGATTCACCCTCTGTTGTAGAAGCACCAAAGGAACTCCTAGAGCAACAGAGACTCGAATCAATTTGTTAAGGTCAATAGTCAATAAAATACCCTTTATATTGTAATATAGGTGTACATTAGAGTCAACTAATGATTTCTCCAAAGATCTTTCGACGTCAGCGATCTGTAGTAACTTGACGCTCGGGCAGATTGGTTTAAAGACTATTGGTGACATTAAAGATTCAGTTGTATTAGACTATATATAGTAGGTTGCTATGCATCTATGTTGTAGATTTCAGAATCATATGTGCTATAGGTTTAGACAGAGTAGATTGTTTGTGTTGCTAAAATTATTGGAATAAAGCTCCAGGCACATCACGGACTGATTAAAAGTTTCAAGTAAATATGTATGTTAAAAAATGATTTATAAAGTGCATCGCAGTTGATTTTAGAAAAACTCAATGCCATTTGGTAAATTTTTAATGATTAAATAGCGCTTTCTTAAATTCGCATCATAAACATTTTTATTTATCTTATAAAATTAAACCAAGTATAAATACATATCACACACAGTTTTTTCAATATAGGTAACCGTGGTTTTTAAATATAAGATTAAATTGAAAACAAGAAGTTCTAAAAGAACCAAAGTATAATACTTCCTGTTACTTAAATTATGACTGAAAATCTTATCCAAAACAAGCATATTTGTAGAAGTACTGTCATGGTATCAATAGACAGATGTCCGTAATTACTTGCAGAAAAGACCGACAAAACTTAGGTATAAGATGACATACATTTTTTTAACAAAATTTTTTTTTTTTTAAGATCCGTAGGATAGAACAGATTTTGGAAGGAGAACGGACGGACGGACCAAAGGTCATCTCCAGCATGTCAATACCTTTTCGATATTAATTTTAATTCGGCTGAACTAAAAAAGGAAAGTAGCCTAAAATATTTTTTTATAAAATAATTGTAATCATGCACAAATTAACTTAACTATGATAAACAAAACTCTTACTTTGTTACATAGTGTATATTTTGAAAAATTTCAAGATAAAAATCACATGCGTTAATAAATATTTCATCGAACGAAACATTTTTATAAAACCTAACTAAACCTTCAATGCATTGTAAAAACTAATTTACTTTTATGTCACAATATTCTTAATTACTTTCTAACAAAACAATTTATGAAAGAGATTGTCAGATACCCCAACTTTAATGAAGTAAAACTTAAATTTTAGATAAAGAGATAAAAATTGTTTATTATGTTCTGTTTAAATTAAATTGCTAAAGTTTGCAAGAATCTCAACTTAATTAAAAACATACTGTGAGATTAAAACACTTTAATTATCGTTACGTTTTTATTAAAATACTTTTAGGTCGCAGAGCTTCAACTTTCTTTTAAATATTGTTTTAAAATATAGCATCGTATAATATATAAATTATTGAATTAATTTATAAAATGAATAAAAACAAGTAAATATTGTGAATAGGTTAATTTTTTTATTTTATCGTTTATCAAAAAACATTTAAAAAAAATTTAAACATCAACTAGCGGAGATAATTTTTCGTTTAATTGTTTGCCGCTACTTTCCTTCCTTTAAATAGATAGAGTTGAAAAAATGGAAAGTAAGTCTAGTCATGCTGGATATGACCGTGTGTCCGTCCTTCTATTCTTCCTTCTAAAGTTGATTTTATCGGACGGATCTTAAAAATTCTTATTTTATCAGAAAAGCATGGCATCAGATAACTATCTTTTATACTTTTGTAAGTTTGTCTGTACGTTAACACGGGCAGCTGGCTACCTGTCTTTCGACGAACTTCCAATTTAAAAAGCATTTAATTAGCTTTCAGGCATTTAAGTAGCTGTTGCAACGTTAACAATAAATAGAATGATAAACTTTATTTATCTATAATAATAAAAATGAAGTTTTCTCTGTGTATTTTGTTTGTTTGTGTGTGTGTGTGTTTGTATGTTCCTTATAGACTCTTAAACTAGACATCTGTTTGACTCGTAGCTTGGCACAAATGTGTAGTTCATACTTAAGTTACGATTTATGTACTTTCAGCGCTCAAAATGTTCTATTTTTGGAGAACAAAAGTTTTCGTTCAAATCCGATCATTGTTTCCGTTTGCGTTGCCATTCGACAGAAGAAATTAAAATAAACACAAAAATAATTAAAATTGAAAGTGCTTTTATACTGCTGCTATTACCTTCAGAAACCAAATTCATTAATGAGCTTGTTTCAACACTTTGTCAAAGAAAACAAAACAACTAATGAAATCGCAGTTCGGAGCACGTGACGTCATAAGAAATATTCCAATTGAAAAATAATTGACATGTTTCGTGTGACGTAATTCCATCTAGTCTCGGTTCTAGGATTTTATTGAGGGTTTATATGATGATTCTCCATTGATGGTTCTGTTGAAGACATATGCGTATTAAGCAATGAATGCATGTCAGCATGTTTAAGCTATTACTGTGAATTGTAACTGTGGGTTGTTCAAGGCCATCGCACTAGAGCTGCATATTAGGGTTTTATGTATTAATATTTTCGCCAAATACGTTACCAAGCTCGCCAAATTATTACCTAAAACGCGCCAAATGTGTAAAATGTTTTTTTTAAATAATTTATATGCTGATTGGCTGTTCGAAGGTCAACGTGCAAGAGCAGCATAATGGGTGCGTTTGTAGCTAAATCTATTTTCCCGCCAAATTATTTCCAAAACGCGCCAAATGAGCTAAAAGAGGATTTCTGTATTTATGAGGGAAATTATGATGAAGTGCATTTTATAGCGTATTTTTCATTTTGGTATTTTAAGCTAATAAAACGAGATGTTATGCTTTATAGCGAGCGGGACAATAGCATAGGCTTATTATCCTATAACGGATTAAACGGTACATATACTTGGATCGATTTGATATTTTTAGTCCGTACGAAGAACGGGTACTTATTTGCTAGTTTAAAATAAATATTTGAAAGAAAATTAGTTTCACCATATAAGTCAATTGTATTATAAGTAAAAGAAGCACAGTGTGATTCTCATTCAGTGACAGCGTTAATAAAAAACATCGTAATTTAAAGATTCCAAAGTCTAAACCTAATGTGGGTATCTATTTTTTGAAAGGTGCAATAAAGTCAAAATTGTAACTTTCATAATTTTAGATTATTATTTACGTGATACTTGATTCATGTAAATTCACGGCACTTAAAATGCTAAATATTTTTGTTTTTAAATATTGATTCATTTATTTTATAAATGAATAAGAACTTGATTATTGTATCTTTTTTATTTACTCATTGACGACAATTTACTAGACAATTTACCATATTAGATTTTATCTAAATAAACAAAATATAAAACAGATAAACTCTATGGTACTGAACAATTTAAGTAAGATAAATTAAGTTACACAAAAAAAAAACCTCTAAATTTGAAGTTAGCGTTTTCATTCTGCAAGAAAGGTATTAAGGGGACGCATTACCCAAAATTTAGGGCTGCCCAGAAAATAATTAAACATGCTCAAATGCTGTGAGATAAAGACATTGTAAAAAAAGAAGGTATCCTTTATAATGGAGGAGGTTTATTGAAAATGATATAGTGGTTTGGTAAAATGGTTTTTGAAATTTTATGTTGATTTTTGAAATTTTAAATTTTTTCATCTTGTGAAAGGTTAAAACACTAAGGCTTTTAATTAAATTAATGTGAAGCTCCAATTTTTTTTCCTGTGTTGAAACATATGCGTTTAACAAAAGTTGGTATGAGATAAGGTCTAGTGTGATTAGAATTTTTTTTAAAAAATGCTGAAGTTGAAAATTTAGAAAAAATCTTATTTTTTGGCCATTTTTATACATAAAACTACATAACTATTTTTGTTTAACTGACAGCTCAATATCCATACCAACTTTTATTAATAGATGTTGTGGGAAATTTTTTTTAAAAAATTCCATAATTTTTTTTTAATTGTAGAAGGTGTAGCATTTTGAAAAACGTTAAAATTTGTAATTTTTTTAAATTTTTTGAAAAAACTTATGTTTCAATATTAATCATTTTTTCGTATATGTTTATTGAATCTTAGTTCTTTGTAAAAATAGTTTAATTTGAATGCTAGCGATAAGAATATTGAATTTAATTCTTTGGGTACCGCGTCCCTTAATCGTATTGGCAAATGGTTCGGTAATAGGTTAAGTATGGCGATTATGTTGATTTACGACTTTTATAATGATCAATATAAAATAATTTAAATTTCTTAAATAGGTAAGAAATCCATATTCTTAGGATCATTATTACCACTATATTTTTCATATTTTTACGTTTTTGGTCTTTAGTTACGTATGTCCCAACTAATCAAGGATTTATAAAACTAAATTATTCAGGAATAATATATTAAAAGTTCGTATACTTTTAAAACTACTGCAAAGTGAAAAGTGGTCGAATCCTTCTTCTGACCATGTTTTGACCATGTTTCAACATGTTTTCCTTATTATGCTACGTAAGGTAATATTCAGCAGTAGAACCATTCATATTTAGCTTTTGTATCTAAAATCAGAAATTAACTCTCTTCAACAAACTAAATACAAACAACCATCCTAAACTCTTAGTTTATGTCAAACTCGAGCGGTATAACATTTTAATGTGATTCTTTTAATCCGATATTATTAAAACAGACTTAAGTTTCTAGATTAGAATTATTTAATTACTTTGAGCTTTAATTTATACTTTAATTACTTTCGTGAACATTTTGCAAGCATACCTTATACTGTCTTGAGTAATTATATTGTATTGTATAACTAAAAAGCTACCTACACATACTGATTTCTTGACAGGAATTGTTACTTACAAAACATTATTGTAATTATGAAAGTTTAATTAAACGAAATTTCATTTTGAAAATTAAAAGGATCTTGGGATTTACAAATGAGTTTGTTTAATTTAAGATAAGAAGTTTAATTTGGGACTTCTCTCCATTTTTTGATAAAAGTTGTTTGAGCGCTTATACATCAGATTTCATTCTCATTAGCTAGATTTAAATAAGAAATTGACAAATCCACTTAAGCATTGTGCAACTTAAGGTATTCTAAGAATATTTTTTTAAATATTTAATTGAAAAACAACTATTTCATATAATTTATTTGTCTATAGAGAAAATTGCATCGAATTTCTATTATGTAATTGCAATATTTAAAACAAATGCATATATAAATATATTTTATAACATTTTCTTAAAATAGTGGAATCTTTGATTAGTTACTTACGATCATTTGTAATTAGACAGCCGATATAAATCCCAAAATTTTCAAATATAATAACCAAATTAATTTTCAAGATGATAGATACTAAAATAATAAATTCTGTACTTTATTATGTTCTTCTTTATTATATTTGATCGAATTTCCTTGCATATATTATAAGTTTTAAAATATTGATTTATTTATGAAAATTTATTTAGAATCATATAATAACGTTTAATCAGTTTTGGATATCATTACGACATTTTGATTTCAGTGAATTTTACAAAGAATACCATACTGCACATGGTAGGGCACCATATACACATGTTATTTAGAAATATATTTTGCAGTGTAATTTATTCTCATCAATAAATTACAACTTAAAAGCCAATGCATCTTATTTGAATAAAAACTAATGCTGTTCATTGTATTATTTGGTATTTCATAAAAAAATATATACATAATTTCTTTTGATCGTGACCTATTTTTGTAACTATTTTAGTCCAAATTAATGTGTATATCAATTATTTATATAATAAAATTGCAAACTTTTAATTACAAAACCGTTATCAATAACTATATTCACTTTGTGTCACTTTCTAATAAAAGGCATTGGCCCAAACAACTCAATTTGAAGGCGGAAATCTAAGCTTTGTCTAGAATTAGAAGATCTAAACAGATCCGTTAAGCAAATTAGATTCCACGGGAAATTTAGCTCAATAATTAATGCGATGACATGTTGATGATGCTTTGCCCACCGTATAGTTTGATGAAAAGGGTTATTTTATTAAAATTTACAAGCTCCGTTATGTAGTGCAGCTGAATACTAATTAGGTCTGAATGTCTGAATACTTTAATTAGGTGACATGTAAATTTGGCTTCGCCATCTAGTAATTTTGTCTAATGCCAAACACTTGTAGGTGTGTCTGGACTGAATATTAGAATGTGTTTGCAAAACTCATAAATGCTGTTTAGATTTATTTACATGTGTACCCGTCCAATTATTGCGTGGAAGTAGAGGAATTTCATTTGTGGAATTAAAATGTAGGGGGCATAATTAAATTTCCCGGTTTGCATAATTATATGTTTGCACAATTGGGTTTATGAAGTAGTGTAATGAAATATTTAAAACTTATTTTGACATTAGCAAATAAATTGTGTAACACAGTGATTATATCGGCAAATTGTAAGAAAAATTTTAGTAACTACTTGAAATTTTTAAAAATAGTTTATAAGTGAAGTTTTTTTAACTCTAAGAAATAAAAATCTCATTTTTGAGGATATTTCAATCGTCAAAGTGAATTTCTGTCATTTTCGACAATCTTTTCCACACGAGTTTACGTGACTCTTGACGACTCGCACACTCATATTTCCAACGAAATTATTTCCTCACTTTTTGCCCGTCATGTAGTTAAGTTAAAATTTAACTCGAAATCAGTAATCAAATATTAAATATCAATTTTTAAATAAATCACACAGAAAAAAATAATAGGCTTGTTTACATCGCCAGTCCATAAGTTTCTAAATATATAAGTTGTTGATATAATCCCAAATATATTTTTTCCTTAATTTTATTGCCATCGGTTAGCATGTTTAGCGTGTGCATGCCCCGCAAAGCATGTTAGCATGTGTCATCATGAGCAGTTTGGTGGCACACTCGTTAGTGACATATCTACTATCCTAATCCCTCCTAAAAATTTGATGATTTGTAAGGAATTATTGGCGACTGCATGAAAAATATATTGCCGGCCTTAAATGTTTTATACACGTACACATCGAGTGCAACATATTGTCTAATATCATCAAAATATTGCAGACAGTGTTCAACCAGCCTAAGAATGAGATGATTTATGAAGTAAGAAACGTGATTAGTAGTGCAAATAGTTTATATGCTGGTACGAATTTACATGTTTCAGCGAGACTCAAAAAGTTTGCCTTTATCAGAAAGACGCATAGCTCAAACATTGTATTGTGTGCAAATTTGTACCAAAAAATAAACTATATGTGCCAATAATACACGTTGTTTACTTCATGAATCCTCTCATGTATCACGCGAAAAGTTAAAGATATTTTCTGAATACAGCCTAAGAATATTATAATTTTGAAAAGTGAAACGAAATGAAATTTTTTAAAAGTAAAAGGTATGAAACGCAGCCTTAAATATTTAAGAACACTTCTAAACTCTTACGTGAAAAAGCGACGTCATTGATATAAACTTATTTCCGAAAATCTCGCATTTTGGCGCTACACGTACTGTAAACACTGAACTTTATCTGGGGTTTAGAACAGAAGTACTTTTCACCAGGGAGAAAAAAGCCTTAAAAATTTATCCCCGCTCTCAAAATTGTATCCTCAAGCAAATCCTATTTGCATGAAACTATACACATTTACCAAACGAAAAAGGGAGTAGTGTTCATTTTATGCAAAAATACCGAATTTCCTCTACGGTATATTTTTTAAGACGATGAAGTAATAAAAAATCTTCGTCATTGCTAACATAATAAGTTGGTATACATGAAAATATTTCATACAGTGGTGCATATATATAGAATCACTATATAATACTTATATACGTTTATGTATTAAAAAAAAGTTTAAATGATTATATATTATTTAGTATTAATAGTATTTCATCCTATTTTCAATATTAAAAATGATTACTACTAATGAACTACTAATTAATACTAAATTTGATTTCACACCATATTTTTAATATTATGGCGTAGGGGAGACCGGGGCTAGTTTTCCATGTTTTTTTTTTCTTTTTGATTGTATATTTTTTACTTTAATTAATTTTGAAGTAAACAAGATGTCATTGTCTTTATCACATGTTTATGAACAAACTAGCATTACTACTTTTCCAACAATGCAAGTGATTAAATGCAAGCAAGTTGAGCTGGAAAACGTGCGGGGTACGTTTTCCCAGACTGCCAAAAAGTGTTGGGGCAAATTTTCCAACTATTGTTTTTAAAAAGATTAAGCATAGTTGCAAAAATTATTTAATTTTTTACGCAGATTTATTGTAAACTAAAATAGCTAGTATACGCAGTAAATAGGTATTTAAAAAAAAACAGTTTAATATATTGCTAACTAGTTTAACCAATTTCTTTAAAGGTCATTATCATCTGGAGCCCTTTAAACTTACATAAAACTTCCCATTTTGTGAAACTAAACTTCGGTGTTCTTTTCTAGAGGTTGCCTAAGTATTGTTAGAGATTACAAAAAAATTGAATAGCTAAATTTTGGTGTGATTGCTGCCACCCCCCCCCCCCTCCCTTTTTTTAATGATCCAATATTGACTCAAAACATTGGATGCAACATTACACATTGCTACTTTACAGTGTAATTACTCACAATCTATGGGGAAAATTTAAGTTTCTGGATGCTTTTCAGCTACTACATCCATTCCTGATAGTTTTTAGAGTGAGATATTTTGTTTCAAAATAGTAAAAGTTCAGTCAGCTTCCTTTTTCATTACTATGCAGACAATTTTGAATTTGGAGCATTTTTTTTTTCATTACGTGTTCATACGGTAGAAATAACTAGGTATTGAGAATATTGAGCTTAATTTACAAAGGTTGGAGCACGCTTTTCTACAAAGTATTGTTGGAAATCTTGCCCCGTGAAATTTTGGAAAACATGTTTCGACTTCATATTTTAACTTTAATAGTACTTTGACGAGTAGAATTTTAAATTATTTTGGAAACTAATGTATAGTTACGTAGAGAGAAGAGCCACATTTTAGTATACGCAATGATAAAACTGTAAGTTTAATAAAAGTTCGTTTGATTTAGGTGTGAATGTAAGCACGAAAATTCACTCAACGTTAAAACAAAAACAGCTCTAACGACACTATTACAACACCAACTGAGCAAAACTTCTTGTGGGTGTCATAAAACGGGTTGCTTCATAAACCAAGCTGCCATTTGTCAGCTACTAACAGCTCATTTCTTGTACACTGTTAAAAATTTTGTGCTTCGTTTCACCATGATATTGGTTCCTAGTAGCTGCAACGGCTGAACGGTGAAACGTTCCACCATATTTTTGGTATTCGGTTGAACCATTTCTCAGGTTTTTGTTTCCAAATCCAGAAAAATGGTTCAACCAAACACCGATAAAAAGGTGAAACATTTCTCCATTCAGCCGTTGCAGCTACTAGGAACCAATATCATGGTGAAACAACCAATATCATGGTGAACCTAGCACCAAATTTTAACAGTGTATAAGGCCTGGTGGAAAACTTACCCCATGGGAAAACTCTCCCCGATCTCCCTAACGTTTACAAATCGTAAACGCAAAAAGGAGTTCGTCTACTAGAATAAAATATTATGCCTGAAAGCTTTTGTATTGTAATTGCTTAGAATTATCGTTTTTAAAATTAGTTTCTGTACGCTTCGATTTCACATAAATAGATAAATTAGACTTATATTATCACATACCTCACCTTACTACATTTATAGTAATTATTACATTATTCTATATAGGTTATGTATATTTAATAACAGATTTCAATGGTGTCTTTTATATTTATATAAAACAATTTATGTAAATGTATTTATCGCGCTTGATTTATATTAATTTATACACAGTATAATGTATCCAATGAAGAATAAAACGTTTTCAAAAATTATTTCACATTAATCAATCTACAAATATTATTTTGCATGTGATTTGTTTTGTTATCTATTCATTCAATTTTGTTCGTTGGTTAACAGCACAAAAAAAGTAATTGAATTATTTTTAACTGTTTCATTTTGAAAATACTCATGTATTAAATTAGTTATCAGTTTTTATTTTTACCTAGAAACATTCAAAATAAAATTGTATTTTGTACTGTAGTATATCATTACGATAACTGATAATGATATAACAATAATGTGATGTTAAGTTGGCATAAAATTTACAAATGCATGATTATAAAGTAAATAAAATTGAAAATATATATTTATATTTAATTCATTTTTTAACAGGAGAAGAGCCGCCTATAACTATCAGTGTGGTACTGGCGGGTCTAATTGGAGTTGTTATAGCACTAGTCATTCTTGCCTTTATCATCATTTTTATTGTAAAGTCCAGAAGCTCGAGTGACAGTACAGGTAACAAACTAATTTTTTCCGTTTCAAATTTTATCGAAATAAGTTAATTGTAAACCTTACAATTTTATTAATTATTGTTGTACTTACGACGAAATGAAACAGAAAACCTGTACAGTGTTAAGGTGCCATAAACTGTAATGCGAGAAAATATTAACATGGTGTTTCAATAACAATCAATAACTTCTAAAATTACGACAAAGGACAATTTTCGTAAACGTGTTCTTTGCGACATGTAGTTGGTTACATATGGGTGTTTTTTTATACATTCCATCTTTAAGTTACACCTTTCTACATTCAGAGATAACGATGGTTAAGGTTAAATATATGACTATATTTTTTGTTTAAATCTATGTAAGTTTGAAAAAACTGGCATCACTACCTTCGCTTACCCTTTGTTAAACATTATTTTACTTCAAAATAGTGTTACTATGCAGTGTTGCCAAATACATTACGACAACCTGTATAAACCGAAGGGTACCTCAAGCTGAAGACCGAGTTGCTTATGCTTATATGCTACAATCTAGATAACTGGAAGTACAAGATTGAAAATGAGTCTCATCTATCGCTGAATGTTAGTTGAGTTTAGCACTTGGGTTTCGAACTGTCACAGCATTCCCCTCTTAGAAAATGACGCATGAAACGAGAACGCAGGCTACTACACAGTGCGTTGTACTGCGTTGAGTTAGGTGAATGTATTAGCAGCAAATGAGCAACAGTGCTTCAGTATATCGTAGCAGGACTACTGTTGGAGTGAGTGAACTTTACGCCCAGTGAAGTGTTTCCGAACAAAATATAACAACCCGAGTCCAACGAAAGGCATCAGGGTGAAAACAGAGTTGCTTCGACTTATACACTACAATATTTGTTTGAAACATGATGACTGGTAGTGATTAATAGGAAATGAGTGCCATCTAGCGTTGGGTTTGATTAGAGGCCACGCTTTTGTGGATAACCCCCACAAACCTTTGAATTTTTTTAAAATTCGCCTTGTTTTTACTTAATATTTGTTTCTTGTAAATGTTGCATATTACTTCGCCGGCGCTCGTTTAATACGCAAGACTAATAAATAAATTGTGTTTCTAAAATGGCGAAAGTTAAATTTCTAAACCCTAAACGATGGATACTGCTGGTTTGAAATATTATTTTAGGAATCTGATGACATGATACAAACTCATGTCTTTGAATATACATTTACTGAAGATCTGATGTCAACAGTTTACATCCCACTAAAACATGGATATATAAAAACTCCCAATTTACAGGCAGCAATTCCTGCACATTTAAAAAGTTGTCACTTAATAACTCTATTTGCTTCAACTTCTTCACTACTGATGACATGCACTATCCCAGTGATTGATTTCCATTTTATGCTGCACAGGTGGCGTAGCCTCTACTGCACACATAT
The DNA here is from genome assembly GCA_019343175.1 of Oedothorax gibbosus. Lineage (NCBI taxonomy): Eukaryota > Metazoa > Arthropoda > Arachnida > Araneae > Linyphiidae > Oedothorax > Oedothorax gibbosus. Next base: position 126,755 of record JAFNEN010000538.1, read on the forward strand.
AAAAAAATACATAGATTTTTTTAAATGTTGTGAAAAAGTGAACCATTTCCCCCCTTCCAGCTGAACCGCTATATTTTCCTTTTTGAATAAACTTTTCCGAAGTTTCGCCTTTTCTAAAATATTTTCAAATAATATATGCTGTATCTTTTAATTTTTCTCACAGAACTCAGCAAAAGTATTTTTCAAGCACTAACTACCGCAAAAAAATGAAAGCACCATACGAAGTCATTTGGTCAAACTAAGACATTTTCCTTAATTACAGAATAAACCATCCCCATTTCCCAAGTAAACCGTATTAGCATAACATTAAAATTTATAAATGCAAATGTTAGTCCCATTGCGGGACGATTTATTTTCATTTCCCGAAATATTTTAATCAATGCGGAAATAAAGCAATCTACCACTTGAAACGACTCTGCGACAAAAGTATAATTATCCCATCTCTCACGGAACTTTCGTCTGAAGATATCAAAAATTCAAAACAGTAACATCCCGGGAAGATGGTCGTTCTAACCTTATCCATTTTGTGCTATAGTTTTAATACGAATAAAATTAGGAGATGACTGCGAGGTTTAAGTGTAACTCGCCCTGGAGACTTGGTACCTGAAAGAACCATTAAAAAGCTAAAACTTACCTGTTCTTTTAATCAGATAGCAATATACTAAAAAGTGTTGTGCTGGAAATAAATTATTTATGTTAAAAACTCTCCTAAATAAAATTTTGTTTTGCCTTTTGTAAAATGTCCAATGTACCTAACTGAAGTTACGGAAAACTAGTGAACTCGTATTTGAGGTTACGAAGCCTCCTACAACCTGTATTATTGAGACAAAACTTCGTAGATCTCGTGTCGTTAAATGAAGTGAATCATAACACTTTGAAACTTTAAATGTTTTAAAAAAAGTAACTAAAGAATTGTAATTTAATTTTCTTTTTTGGTGCTTAAATCATCGGTAGGGTTCTTGCAATTTTGAACAAAAACAGGAGGTTCAATTTTTTTTAGTATAATTTATTATTTTTAATCACTCCGATTCACTTGTGTCGTGCTATATTTAGTCGGCCCGATTCACTCCTTTCTGAGGAATAAATCCCTCACAGATTAAACATTTATATATTTCAAATTCAGCCATTAATCGGGTTAATAAAAAATTAACTTCAAATAAGAAGATAATAAATTATTAAAACATGATTAATAAACACAATACATTTTAAAAATTCATTCAATTAATTCTTAACATATCACTCTACGAAATTAATGCTAATTTAATGACATCATTTTCTACTAAAGTGTTTGTTCTATTTCAAACAGAATAGGGTTATTGTTGTAATGTTGTAATATCCAAGGTGTCTATCAAGGGTAAATAGGGCAAATTAAAAAATAAAGATACATTGTCTTAAGATATTGGGTTTGTGTTTGTTAGTCCGTAGATGGTACAAAATGTTTGTTAAATACTATATACGGAATACATCTTAATTATTTCATATAAATTCGAAGCCAGAAACGAAAATTATTTAAAAATAACTCAAACTAGCAACAGCTGCTCTTTTTCAGCAGCAAATGCTACACCCGTAACTGGGGACCACTTAAACGGATTAGACGATATGAATGGGAGGTCTAAAACGAATGGAGTTGAAATTCCTGGATAACGTCCTACGAATGTTTATGAACATTCCGTAAATTGTGACAGAGTCATCTGTTCTTTGTCAACCACAAAATTAGGCAAGCCACAGTTGCCCACTTTCCATTTTAAGCTGGTTTTATAGCGCTCAATCATGAGGAGGAAGGTAATATCACCATACAAAAAGGATGAGATATTGTTTATGTGTTTATAAAAGCATTACTTGAGAAACGTAATTTTGGTGAAATAAATATTCATTTCATGTGGTGAAACGACACGAAAATTGGTTATGAGAGGTAATGTACGTTATTATCAATTTGTTTTTGATGATGAATTTCAGCGAACTTACTTTTCTATTATTATTAATAATAATATAAATTATTTTGAGATTATTTTTATTAATCCATATTAAATGGCCAATCTATATATTCATATTAAATATCATTTGAAAGTGTTGTTTGATGTTGGTTTTTATTATATTTTTCCGTCAGTTGAACTTTCGGAACATTCTGGCACTTTATGCAGATAGAATTCAAATATTTGACACAAAAAATAAATATAAACTGTTTACGAATACAGCGGTGCATATAGGTGCGCACGTACACTCAAAAGTTCTTCCATCTACGGTTAAATGACACCTGATTTGTTTGTAAACAAACGCTCATTATCTTTATAAATCCACGTTTAAGTCAATTCTTAAAGTGTGGGATTCCGCACCTTTCTTTTTCAAACTTAGAAAAAAGTATGTTTGAACGTTCAATATCTCTCATTTTTTGAATGAAATTGAAAATTTTTCTGTCTAATATTATTTTCCCTTACATACAGATTTATTTAGCGATGCTGTACTTCGGTAAATTATTTATATAAATTACAGTATTCATTACATCATTATGCCTTAAAGAACAATAGAAAATTTAGCACAATAGCATATTTTTTCATATAATATTCCAGACTCGTTCTAAAATACTAAGCGGTTTTTATTATGTACACTGTCAAAATTGAGTAAATTTACCATTTTTATGTTAGTTTATGAAAATGTCAGCAATTTTAGCGAGGTATACACGAAAATAAATCAGCATTATACTAGTAAAATGGAAGAAACGACTATTTTCTTTTTGACCATACAATTTATTTTGTTTGTTCCCTCGTATAACATAAATCTTACGTAAACATATTGGAATAAACCTTATAAGTCTCTACGACATTCAAAATCTGTCAAGTAAACTGATGATATATTTGTTTAGTTGTTTCCATTCTATGTTTACATTGCAGCATACATAAAAGCATACATTTAGGTTGCAATGTTATTACTAACGAGAATACATTACTTGTTATTTAAACATTTTCTTTTAACTGCAGAGCTGATAAAAACAGTGAACAATATTGTAACGCATAAATATACTTTAATTTCTTTTCTTCTGAATTTAAATCTTATCTAATAAAAATATCGAGAATACATAATAATAAGTGATTACATATTAATAAGTGCATAATTATAATAAGAATAATTATAAATGATTCCAACGTAATTCTTTATTAATACAAAGTAGTTCTTTATTAATGCAAATTTAAAATAATCTGTAAAAAATCTATTTATTTGATTAAACTTTACTTTAAGTTAAAATATTTTGTGAAATCGTAGCATAAAATAAGCTTTAAATTGCAATTCATTTTATTTTTTGTTTTTAGAGCAGTAAGAATTTTATGAAGTTTAGCACTTTTCTGGTTATATTGGCCAGATTTCAGTTATTTTCATTCAGTTATTTTTTACATAGTTTTTAAGTTATTAGATAGCCATTTTGAAACTATATGTTTTTAGCCATTTTTTTTTGTCTTTTTCGTCTTTTTTTTGTCATTTCTCAGATTTTTTATTAATTTTATTAATCATTTGTAAAACGACAAAAAATGCAGCCCTGCTTTATTCTTTTTTGAATGCAAAAAAATCCTTTAAACATATAAACGAGGCTAATCTTCAAACTTCGTTTATTAAAACAACTGTCCAAATTTATATAGTCAAACAATTCACTAGCAATATTATCAAATAGTTTAATGCAATAAAAATCCAAAATCCTATCTACACTAAAATAGTTTTTTTAAAGCACAATACTAGCTAATATATCCTTCCAAATACATCTCAAGTAACCAAAAACATTTGCAAACATAAATTTTCCACTACTTACACCATCAACTGGATACCTCGAAATATATCCTGGCCTCAATTCTGCAAATGAAAATGTGTACCTGCTCCTTCCACCTTCAGCTAGCGCTTGGGCAACATTCATTGTTAGAAAAAAGAATGGAAACCTATAATGACCACATAAAACCAAGAAAAACAGTAGCATTATAACCACGCTTTACCTTCGACTAGGACCCTTCTGTCCGCTGAACAAAGGATTGTAGTTGGAATAAAAGAAGGGGACGTGAGGTATTCGTACATTCCAGAAAATAGTTTTTAGTTGTGTATGCTATTTTTTGGACAAAACGTTAAATATTTCAATATTCTGTAACTAAGTTAAAGGAATCATTCGTCTTATAAGTATGTTGAAAGACTACACTGAAAAAAAAACATGCACTGAAAAGGCAGACACTGATAAAATAACTTAAACAAGATAATATTTCTAGTATTTTCCTATGGAAAATTTCTGTTTTCTTCGATTATTGAAATGTTATGTAAATTACTACTTGTCAAAAGACACATTTTATCGTTAAATACATAAAATCTGTAACAACTTATAAAATTGCACTGATTATAATAAATGTTTCCAGTTTGATCATGAAATGAAAATTTAAAATATACGAACTACATACGTCACTGCTACGGTAGTGGACAGAGCGTCTGCCTCTTTTGTCGTTGATTGGGTTCATATTCGATTCGGATCACTTTTTTTAGTTCCTCTCCTGCAAAAAACATCTTTTTATACGAATATCTTGTATCATGATTTATTATTGGAGAATTCTGTCAACACATTATTTGCCGCCAGACCCTTCCGTACTAAAGAAGAATTGTTTTTGCAAGGTAGTTTTGAACTTCCAAATCTCCCCATTAATATGATGTAACGATTGTAACTGTTCAGGTATTAATATTGACTCAAGGGATTTTTCTGCGGGCCATTGCTCCTTCTAGTAACACCGTATGTATTAATTTTTGTACAGGTGGTCCTGGTGTATAGCATTTGCCTATGCCAGCAGCTTAATATAACGTTAACCCACACTAACCATCACAAGTAAGCTTGGTATATATTTATTAATCGTGTTAGGACAGAGAGACCTTGGAATGCTATATATACTGACTAATATTTAACTAAATAGGTTGCATTATGCAAACTGTCTGGTGTTCTGAAATGCGGCTCTTAGTATGAGCCACTTCGCTATTCATTTGTTGACAGTGATTAGTCTAACGATTAGGCTTGCTCGCTTGGTTAGGGTTTCAGATGGGTGAGACAATTTGGCTTATAAATAAAATATAATGGTTTATAAATTTGGCTTATTAATACAATTCGATGTAAATTGAATATTTTGGGTTTCAAAATGCGCATTCCTTGTTACAGTTTTGCATTAATTTCATTACATAATTTTCTGTGAACAAAAGTGGATGACGTCGAAGCTGAGCTTGTTGTTATTACACACTTTTACGAAAATAATCCAAATAAGTTCAAAAAGTTTGTTGTGTTGGATAGTGTAGCCGTAGAAAATAATACCACATAAAACTTTTTCTTGAAAAAGGTAATTTGAAAACAAACAAACATTGAAAAAAAGAAACGATTAAAAAAATGCTTTTTTTTAATACATGTCAGGACATGCACATGTGTTTGACCTTGAACAATATGTCAACATTTATAAACTATTCGTTGAAACCAACAACTTAGAAGTAATAATGTTATGAACTGTTGAATAGTATATTTTGTAAATTAACTTGGTTAAAACACAGAGTGTTCTTTTGTGTAACATCTTAAGAAGAAGAAAAAAAGCACAAACTGCTCTTATAACGTCTCTGGATAATGAAGATGAATGACTTGGGATTTAGGCTTAGTTTCTCTCTTAAGTTTTATTTGGATATCGGTTTCAGTTTCATTGGTATTTACCGATGCCTTGTCAGCTTAACTTAGAAACTGAGACATTGTAGCTTTTATATTTAATTTTTGGAGAAATATAGTTATGCCTGTATAAGTATAAGGTTTTTTTTGTGGTTAAAAGTTTTGTTTATTGTGAATAAAACTTTTTATTTGGTAAAATACTGTTACCAAGACAATTTATATATTTTACCGTCTTTCAAATATAAAGGAAATGATAACAAAAAATACCACCAACAAATATTTCAGTTTCGTAAGAAAAAAAAAAGAATGATTTCAAATAAACAAAAATAAACTAATTTTACATAAAATAATCATATGTTATCATAAATAACATTTTATTGTAATAAAAAATACTTACTAAGATATTATTTATTCATGTTGGTGCAACTGTACATAAAATGTTTTTTTTTAGAAATTTTTTTAATTCTAATGAAAAAGAGAAAAAAAAAGTCTCAAAGAACTAGAATAGCCTAGTTTCCAGTTATTTAAATACTCATCGACATTCTTGTAAAACGGAATGGCAGGTATATAGTTAAAGTATATAATATAGTATCTGGTATCTTAACTTTCTAACATAAAAATATTTTATATGGTAGATCTCTTAGAAATTAGTTAAAGCAGACCGTCATGAAACAGACTGAAGGAAAAGCGAACACATAGACAGACTCTCAAAGTATAAAATATAGGTCTTTGATGTAATACCTTATCGGCAAAAAACATTACATCGATCGGATATAACTTAAACTATAACTGACCGTCTTATAAAGGGCAGATAGACAGACGGTAGGACATACAGTTAAAATTATACATTATAGGTATCAGGCAACATAACCTTTCGAACATATTATTTTTTAAATTGGACTGATAGAACTAAGTTAAAAAAGATCGTAATACACATATTGAAGACGAATGGAAGCAGTACAAACAGACGGACAAAAAATATATAAGTTTGATCTATGGCGTCATATACCGTCTTTACAAATAATACTTTTTTAAAACCGTAAATTAGTACACAATTTGAAAAGGAGGTACGGACAGACAGGTGGTCGGACATATAGCAGAAAATCACCACGATGTCATTACCTACTTTCATTTTTTTTAAATTTTATCGAGTTAAAAAAAAAGGTTAGGCTCAAAAAGAACACTGTGTGCCGCTTTCTTAATAAACATATAATAAATCATCAAATAATCAAATTTTGTCATATATTATGACGTTGTTACAATCTATATAAACTAAATTAATAAAAAATGTTTTGTTTAATTTTAAATGGTTTAATTTTCTCATGCGATGATTGATGGGGCAGCATAGATTTAATTGATTACAAAATAGTTTTAATGCTGCTTAAAAGATAAGACCATCTAAAAGGTAGTTATAATGTCCATCTGGACGCGCAGACGCTCAGACAAAATGTATGGAACATAGGTCTTTGATGACATTGTCTTTAATTGTCCTTTCTAACAAAAAAAAATAAGATCCCACAGAAAGAACATAATTTGATGAAAGAGGGGTAAGGGAGCCAACGTACACCTTCAGTATGCCGTTACATACCTTGCATTTTTGCTTTTCATTCTTTCGAATAAGAACGAGGAAAAGTAGGCTTCAAATAATAATGTCTGTGACTAACAAAACAAATATTAAAAATTGTTACAATATCAGTAAACTATTATCAACTAATATGATATAATCAAATAATCTACACCCACTTACAAATCATGGCACATGATTTACTATTTAATTAACGTAGTCAATCAAACTTAAATGCAATTTAATCAGACGGTATATTAAATGTCAGATTCGAGCAGTCCTTTCCCACACAAATAGTACAGATGAATATTCGATCTCATCACAGAAATTGCACGAGAGGTTCAGCCACCACCGTACATTATTGCGAATTTCTAAAGCAGGCCGTATTGACAAAGGATACCCGACACACACAATAATATTCAGGAACATATGTTTCTTTGCTCTTGTACTTTTTCAGGCAGTCTTTTAACACTTTATTATCAGATGCACTGTTTTTGTTAGAGCTAAACCGTCATACCTTGTTTTGCATATTGTATTAGAAATGCCTCATATGTTTAAGGTTGTTTCCTTAAGTTAATATGAAAGTTTACTATGCGTGTTCCTGGATTTTAACATAAGATATGTTAATAAATTCACTGGTATTGAAATTGAAAGGTAGGCAATATGCTATTCATATTTTAGTGCTAAAACCTATAAAGACTAGTGCATTTAATACGAAAAATACCGGGTCTACACTCTTAAAACAAACGAGCGGTTTTAACTCAGTCTGAGTTAATTTCCACTCATTTCCGTGCCGAAAATGCACTTTTCCTATAGGAGTGAATTTCACTCTTTTTCGGAGTGGGTAAAAGAAATAAAAGAAAACAATCTGCGTCCTACACTCTTAAAACGAGCGGTTTTAACTCGGTCTGAGTTAATTTCCACTCCTTTCCGGTGCCGAAAATGCACTTCTCCTATAGGAGTGAATTTCACTCTTTTGTTTTAAGAGTGTAATGCTCAAATGGTTTCAAAAGTCTTGCTCTAATTTCGTCATTATAATATTTATTGTTAATATACAAATATATTATTTTTTTTAATTTTTGATACAGAATAATAATATACAATTTTACTTATTAGAAAGAAAATACACCTAGATTATAATATTGCTTAAATACATCATTAGTATAGCATATTAATCTAACCGTACTCGACATAGGAATGTCACGACACATAGAAACAACGCGGATTAGTTTATCACAAGGACCCCTGACTAGACAAGTATGTTTCTGTGACCTTTTCATTTTTCTCTGCAGTCATTCTCATCATATATTGGTCATTTGGGTCTACACACACCAAAGAATCCTTGTAGTTGGGATAATTTTACGTCCCTCTTCCACTAACTCTCAAAGTAGTAAGACTTACAAGAATTTTCCAACGTTCAACAAAATATATAAAATCTCACATTTCCCTCTCGGCTTCTTATCATATACACATTTTAAAACATTATACAAAAAATATCTACTTATTTTATACGATGTGTATTACAATAAAAAAAATAGATATCAAACCCCTTTTCATTATTATACAATATCCATTAAAAACTTCCTAAGTCTTTGGAACACCTAAAGCCAAACGGACCGTTATTGTCATCCACATCCTCAATATTTACCTCTAGCTTTAAATTTGCATGATTGATTGTGCAAAGGCGACTTGATTGAAGACAGGGCACTAAAATAAGGGTTAAAGGGGAAAGGCTAAGCGCTGATCATGATGTCAAGCGTATTATGTCGCGCTTGTGTGTCTTTGGCTAAAGTGGATTACCACTGTAAAGTGTGTTAAAATTGTCTCGTATGATGTGCTTCGTACTGCTTAGTGTTGCGTTAATTTAAAATGTATTGTTTGTTATTGCATTTTATATCATAGAGTGTAGTGTAATGTAATGTATCGTAAACGTATCGTAGACCGAAATGGATTGATGTTGTGAATGGGTACAAAGTAGTTTCAGTTGATCAGTCTCTTATAATGGCTTAGTGCTTGTGAATAAAAATGCTATTCATATTTATTTTCAGTTTATAGTACTGTACATTGATCAAATTTCATAATGAATAGTAAAAAGAGGAGGGATTTCGTAATTTTTTTTTAGATAATCATTTGAAGTTTCAAGGTATTCATATCTGTGAAAGACACTCGCATCTTCTAATTAGAGCTCAATGATTGTAACAATAGCTTCAAAAATTATAATATTTGGATATATATTTAAATTTGCATGTTTTTGTCCAATAGCTACATTTTATGAGTTACTTCCATTTCGCACGTTCAGTGAATATTACAAAAGATGTAAGGAATATATAACTTATTGAAATTTTGAATTATCATCATATTTATGATTTATAATAAAGTGAAGGGCCTAAAAAATCATAATAAGAAGAATTAGTGCATTGCAATTTTCTCGGTTAAATGATGATTTTACCATTAAATAGTTTAAAAATAAATATAATTTTTATTCGAAATTACTGCTTGTTAATCGATTTTTGTTAAAACAAATTTCCCTGTACATGACACATATTTTTTCATAACTTCTCATTAAATAATATAAGTTCAATAGAAATTCTAGTTTAGAATGTACATGGCTCTCAAAAAAGTTATTTTTGCTAAGTTAATTTTTTTCATTTAGAGTTGAGTCAACTATATTAATTGAGAAATGAAGAATTAAAAAAGTTGTGACGAAGCTACCTTCACACACATCCTTTAATTCTTTAAACCAGTTTTAGAAGAATTAGCGAATTTTTATGTTATTAAGTACAACATTTTACAAAACTCCTTGGGATAAACATTAAATATACATATTTAAAAAATAAACATAAGTAAAAACTAATTCCAATCTTTAAAATTATATGCAACGTAGAATAGTCACAACCAACAACAATCAGCAGAAGCAGGCAAGTACTCTGGAGAAGAGTATTATTTAAATTGACTCAGCTAATTAAACCAAGTAGCTTTTGCATAATTAAATTGTGGCACCCTTATTTCTGTGAGGCTTGTAGCGTAAAAAAAGGATACACATAAAAAACCTCGCTAAGCATCCTTGTAATTGCGTATATTTAACCTTAGGATAAAGCAGTTTTTTATATCAGTGTTGGAAAACGTGTACATTTAGTAGAATCTGGGATTAGCAGTGATTAAATTAGGGAATGGTGCTCCATTGTGTAAAGTGTGCTTGGGCTAAGTTATACGGTACAGTGATCCATTTGTAGGGGCTTCTATGAGGACGGAGTGTGTGCTTGACTTAAGTGTAACTGCAAATTTCATAAAACTGAGTTATATATTATGCAGTCAAAACTCGGAAATCCAAACTCAAAGGGGGTTTTAAACTATGTTGGGTAGCGCATTATTAGTATTCACTTAAGTTGAAAATAAATTATACGGATTATACATGTACATATAACTAGTGAAAGTTTAAAATTAAAATTTGAGCAATTATACATAGATTACTTCATTTATACGCATATATTGTTTCGTATATGACAATCGTAACTTTTACATGCGTACAAATAGTAAAGCTTTTTAAATGTTTAATGGAATAATGTTGCATAAAAAACATCAATGAATTATTGCCATTCCTACCAATTTAAATTTTAAAACATTTTTTTTTAATTATTTTGTGGACAAAGGTTTTATTAATATATAAGGCTATGTTAGATAAGATAAGGTTATAAACTTTTGACAAAGGTTTACTCACAATTTTGTTCTAGTATGTGGGTTAATGCTATTTTACTCTTCGTATGATTAAAAATTTATCTTAAGTGGTTTCAGGGTAACGTTTTTGACTTATTGAAACTATTATAATCACAATCAATCTTAAAAGGTAGTTATTTGTCAAAAAAATCTCATCTCTATGACAATATTTGCTCTAAAAATTTTCATAAAATTGACTACGATAGACATATTTTAACTAATCGCATATATTTAGCTTTATTTCAGCATTAAGAAAAAATATTAGAGTGCATGTTACAACTATTTCAAACAAATTTAAGGATGCCTAATTGACTTTTACGATTCCCTGTTGAGTAAAGTGCTGCTTTTTAAAATAGGCTACTTGTTAATTTTTCGCATGCCTTTTTTACATTTAAAGTGTGTAAGGGTGATTATGCTTGTAATTCGGCATTACGTGCGTTGTATTTAGTGTTTGGAAAAATTATCGTAAAAATGCCCGGATAATTGTTTAAAGGCATTTTAATTAGGGTGGTGAAAAACTAGGAATTAATTACATGGATGATGTTGTAGTAAGTAATTGAATGCAGAGAAATTTATTCTAGTGCTCACTTTGTTCATAAATAAGGATCTTGGAGTGACTTTTAAGACTGTTTGCTTATGAAAACACTTTTTAATTTTAATCTAAAAACTTCTGAAGCATAAGTGCAATGTTCATTTTTTTTCGAATACCATTTCGTAGACCATATTCACTAGGTTCTCGGTAAAGAAAAAAATTAACATAATTATGTTGATTTAAGTTAAGTTGTTGAAGTTAAACAATTATTTAAAAGTATGTTTCATGTTTAAAAATTGAAAATATCATATAAATACAGTCTTTACCCATTATGCATTTCGGTGATCAGTAATATTTTGTTTTTTAAAAATAACTAAACACCATGAAACAGTTTTGGATTTCCTAGATATTTTTTTATGCAAAATAGCATAACGGTTTTAATAATATAACACATTTTTAGATTATCTACTTTATTAATACTTTTACAGTTTATTTAAAATATAAGTTTGTATCTAGATTAGTTATAATATATAATACATACCAGACAATAATGCCTTAAGTGAAGTATTGTAATTATTTTTTATAAAAAATATAACATGCAAAAAATAATATAAATGACTGTACTAATAGATTTTTTTTATATTTTTTTAGAAGAACAAGAAGAAAGTAACGAAAAGTAAGTATATTAAGTTATTTTTCTATTCAAAAATAAACAGAAATTTTAAAAAAGATCAAAACAAAACTATTTTTATTAAACAAAAATGTTTCTTTCTCCAGAATGCAGACACCAAAACTGAAACATTTTGAAGACGATAGTCCAGATGTCATACCTTCTAAACCTTTCTGCACAGGTAATTACAATCTTATTAATTCTTACTTTGATTTTTTTAATGCTTAACTGTAAAAAAGTAATTTTTAAATTGAAAAAATAAACGCGCATATAAATAGTTCAACGATTCTCTAATTGACACAAACATTTTCGAATTTCATTAAAAAGGTTATGACTTGAAATTTAACAATAATTGGTTTGCGATAATTTTATACTGTTTTGCAACAAAAATAGAAAATTTAGGAAATTAATAAATTTATTTTACAAGTGTTTTGCTGAAAATGATATTTAATTTTACTTTTGGAAACAAAAATTGTATTAATACATGATCTATTACAATTTCAATATAACAATATTCAAAATGTATGTTAAAATATTTTAACGTTAAATTTTATATGAGTAGTATCCTCAGTATTTTTCTTGTTTTGTCTAAGTTTTATGAAACATTTTTATTTGCATTAATTTTTTTAGCAATATGTCAATATTTATCCCACAAACTATAATGACTAGTTCTTGTTTACGTTTACTATTCCGTCATCATAAGTGTTATTTTATTAAACAGAAACCAAATTTGTTATGTAGCTTTCAAATAAATTGAAAACACGCAATAAAATAAATTTATAAAATTACGCCAAATGTTTATCCTGTACTCAAATGATTACAACTCAACAAACCACCCATTAAACAAATAGATACTAAAACTTTATAACTCCTAAAAATGCACAAAAATAAATGAGGTAACAACTAAATGTGTTCTTCCTTTTAACTTTCTCTCAATTTTAAGCAAGACTACCAAAAATACACACAAAAATGAACTACTTTTGTGAAGGGAAAAAAATGTGCGCTGCTGGTTGCATAAAAATTGGGGCTTTCTAAAATCTAAAATCCCTCGCAAAAAGAAGGGTCAACAAAAAAATAATGTCGCATAACGACTAAATCCAATCCCAAAAGAAGGACTCGAGCTGCGGACCAAAGTCACGTATAGCTTTAAGGTCGGGCTACTTACTTGCTGTGGTCGTAAATAAGATCTAAAAAAAGCGCCGGTTTTTATGTCTCTGGCGTATGAATGGCGACAAAAAGTTTATACAACAATCCCACTTTGAAGTTCAAATCGAGAAATATATGTTTTTACTAAGCCCATATGCACCATAATAAAATATATCAACAGTATGTTTTTATTATTTATCCAAATGGATATATCATCTTAGACTTTCATCCTTACAATGTTTTATGCTGTTTTTTGCAAAAAAAGAGTGCTAATAATTCTGGAAGTCTAATTCTTAAAAATATACCACAGTTAAATGAAAATAACTAAATGTGTTTAAAAAATTATCATTATTATAGTGTACTATCTGTATGAATTGAGAAGGATATTAATTAACTATATCATAGTTAATAAATGATAATGACTAAATTTGTCATTAAAATCGATGACATTTATGATTTATCTGTTTGAACCGAAGAAATCTTTTTAAGAAAATGTCTACGGTCTTATTTTATAATAAGCACAATAATTAAATACATATAGCCAAATTCATATTGTGTGGATGTTCTGTTAAAGTTTACTCTGACTTACAACTGCTGTGCCATTGTGCAACAATATTTGCGGTGGGGGCTCATAATTCCGTTTTATATAAATTTACATTATATACTAAGAGCTTAAGAGTCCATATTACTTCATAAATTATTAATAAAAAATAATAATGATCGATTTGGAATTAGTTTAATCTTTTGAATCGCGAATTACAGACCAGCTGCCAAAATTTACTTAATTAAAGTTACAAAAGTTAATACTCATTCAAGAAGGTAGGTCTATCAGCAAGCTAAATTTACAGATTACTGATTGGTTATCATTAAAAAAATTATATTGTTAAAGCATTTTTCATTATATTGTTTTGATTCCCTATGGTTAAAATAAAGTATACCAATAACGTAGTTGACGAATAAGTAGTAGTTGATCAGAACTTAAAGTCGTCATCAAAATCTTCTGGCTAAGCAATACTGTCTTTTTTCTAATTGAGAAAAAAATTGCTCCGAATGTTTCACGTTTAAAAATACAAGAAAATATAATTTTAAAACTTTAAAACACCAAACCTATCATAAAACCATAAATTGTATTTATACGGTTTTCAACAAGCGCTTTTGATCATAGTGTTCTTCGTAGTGGGATTGTAATTTCTATATTCTGCATTTCATTGTATGTAGCCTAGTATTGCTCAGTCAATAAAACTTTATCTTTTATTATAAGAAACGTTTATGTCGACTGTTGCACCATCTGTTTGCACACATTTGAAAGTTTGGAAAGTGCTGTTTTTAGGCTTAGTATAGTAATGGCATGTTTTCTACTTTTTTGCGTGGTAAAAAGTAGAAAGTTTTCGATTTTTTTGTTACTGTTAGACTAGCTGTTAAGGCATTCCTAATCCATATTTTAGCAGATAGGTTTCGACAGAAAATCTTATATTATAACTAAAATTGTAGTTTCTTTAAAACTTTAAGATAGGGGAGGCCGGGGGAATCGCGCCACCATGGCCAATGCCGCCACCCCCTGTATCTCGCCAGCGGTGTGTGTGGAGGGGGTCCTGTAAGCACTGACCTGTAGCAGGAAACACGATAATCAGTAGTAGAGAGGCTTATTGTCATGCAGTGTGTTGGTGACAAGTTATAAAAAAATACATTTTTTAGTGAGTTTCATCTAATTTTGAGTCTCCTGAAACTAAGAAATAAGTGACTGTTATCCCTAAGATAGATAAATCAGTTACATATCATTGAAAATAGCAATAATTTGGCTATGTTATCACGTTGTTGGTTTGGACGTTAGGCTATCTACCTTCCCCTAAACAAGCCATCTACGCCACTTTGTCTTACCGGGGTTATGCCTCCTCATCACTCCGGGGATGCCGCCATCCTTTTCTTTCAGATTTTTGCTCAGATTAGAAATACAGAGGCTTGATAGCTATTTACTAGACCAACACAGAATTTATTTAAATAATAGCATGGCATAGACTAACTAATAGTCATTTATTACACGTGTTACTTTGTTAAGAAAAGTAAGACTATGGCAGAGACCATAGCAGATACAAGTAATAGCCATTTACTATGCGTGTGACTTTTGTTAAACTTCTTAATTAATGTCTTCATTTAATTAAAAATATTTTAGTGTTATATGTTGTGCTTTTTTCATCCTTTTCAATTATTCATATATTATTTACTGTGTTTTGATGGTGTGGCCGCATAACCCCAGGTACCGGGGTAATACCGCCACTCGGCAAGCTTTTAGAAAAAACAATTTTATTCAGTTTCTATTAAAGATTTCAAGTTTTAAAAATCACTACAAGATAGGTTATGAAATGTAGTTTGCAATGTTTGTTACAATTTACAATTATTCTAACACAACTCAGCATAAAAATTCAATTTCCCTTAAGTGGCGTGATTTCCCCGGTCTACCCTAAATAAAGATTTTTGACGCATATAGTGACTTCATTAATATGAAAATTACTTTATTCAAGTAAATATTTTTTGGAACGTAATAATATAACATAATATTATTTAATTAAAAATATATCATTTTAATGAATATTTGTTTAAAAATAGCTTACAAAACTTTTGGTTTATAATAATTCCCAAACAAATTCTTCAGAACCAAAGGTATCAACTAAAAACTTTTTCCTATTACATAAACTATTACTTAAAAAATATTAATTTACATCCAAAAAAATCTTAAGCCAATTAAGATTGTCGGTAATTTGCCAACCATTAACTAAAAAGCCGTAAAAACAAACTACACAAACACCCTACTTAGAAAAAACCAGAATGATATGCCTGCATACCCAGCACAGAAAACCATCTTTCAAACAAACTACCCATCCGTCTTGCTTTTAAGAAGCCTTTTCAAGAATAATTACTGCCTGAGGAAACATTGAGTGCTGAAGAAACTATTCCTGGCTCGTCCAATAAACTTCATTTGCATAAGAATCCCATAAATGGTGTACTGCTTCCGCCAGTTCCCTTTGATGCTGGATAAGTGAAAAAATAGCTTGTTATTTTCCCCAGTTTTAAATAATCTAAAACGTGGAAATATTTTATAGAGGTTAGATTTCTATAAATAATAATATTTAGTGTCATGTGTTGAGTTGAGTTATCGTCGCACTATAGAGCTAGCTACCCGAGGACTATTGGCGACTTACATCGTAATTTAGAATCACAGTCAAGTGGTAGGTTTTTTGGGCATAGGTTTAGGATATATTGAAGAATATATCATTAAATTATTCACATTTAAGTTTTTTTTTAAATATTATTATGACATTTTCATTTAGTTAATCAAAGTGTGTCTCTTTTCTGAATGAAAATAAGCTATAAATTATGTCTCGATTTCAATTTTAATTTATGTTTCTCGATTTCCAAAGGAACGTTATACTATGAAAAGAAATTCTTCTCTGGTCAATGGTTTTACTGTATGATGGCTATTATGAAGGAAAAACAACTTTTACAGAACGCCTTTTTGCGACTTGGGAAAACTGACTTAATATTTATAATTCCTTTCATTTAACACTGTAACATTTAGTTTTTTTATCCAGTAGATACCCTTTTAACCAGCTCAAATAGTCACATACCATTACAAGTCACATACCATTAAAAAATACACAATTTGTTTTTTTTTCTTTTTTGTTTCTGAAGCTTAGTAAATCGGAAACTTGCCCCATAGTTTTGCCATTTTTCCTATCAGTATCATATCAGTCGGAGATCGATAACGAAGCAAGTCTTTTCTAGCTAATTTTTACAAGTTAAGGATAAAAAAAAATGACCGCTTAAAGCCGATTAAACGGATAACAGTTAAGAGGAAGCCTACTGTGCTATTTAACATTAAAAAACAGCATTATGTTATAGCTAAAAGTTTGGTCATCTTTCTTCAATTGTCGTTAAACAAAAAACACTTACAGCGATAACTTTTCAGTAAAAAGAGCGTTAACCAAAAAAATGGACTTGCTTCCGATTACTTCATTAATCGACGTTTTTCGTCATTTTTTTCCGTTGAAAAAAATTAATCTATCCCTATCAGCGATGAAGCTTACTTTTATAGCTATTCCAAAGTAAAGCATTGCGTAAAATTGAATTGCGAGAATATGGAAATGTGCAATCATTATCTTCGCAGCGGGAAGATTAAAAACGAAGGGTTTTCTGAGTAAGGTGAAACAGTTTGCTGCTGTGACCTTTCCATGAATTGCAGAGATTTGTTTAAAGTCTCCATTAAGGGAAATTATCGCAAAAATTCAATTTAGTATTTTTTTTTGTGTATTACAGACGCTCTTTTATTTAATTTTCGTATGCGTGTTTTTAAGCTGCATTTTTTCCCTTAAGTTTTTTTTTTTAGTTCTGTACATTTAGTATTGCTGAGACCAATTAACGCTAATTGTAAAATATAACTATCATGAGTCCTAAAACAATTACCATGTTCAATGAGTTATACTATGTTAAACGCAGTTGTTTCAGAAACAAGGTGTTTACCTAGTATTAGCATTCAGAAATTATTTTATGTGAATGAGGAATAGTTATAGTTAAAATTGCGTTTTAAAATAACTCAGAGAACGAATGTTGATAAGAATTGTACCACATAATATTTGCATAATTACTCTTAAAGAAATGGACTAACCAATTTATAAACAAACATAACTAAAAGTTCTCATTTAGATAAATATGGCCGAATCGGTACAACGTTAATTATCTTTTGTGGGTCGATGAAATGAAATATATATTTTTCTTATTTTTAAACTTTACCTAACTAATTTTTAATACTTTACAAAATACTCAATTTTACTCACAATTAATTTCAAATTATCTACGAAATATTTTTTCTATTCAAATAAGTTTGTATCTATAATAATAAAAGAAAGAGTCTGTCTGTCTGTGTGTGTGTGTGTCTGTTATCGGATCGTAAAAGACCTACTTATACTGCCCACAGGAATTCGAAATTTTAAAGATAGATTCCCTTTAATACTAACGTGTGCACCTGAGGCTTAGTTTTTTCATATTTGTTCCATTTTTAGAGAAAATTCGAATTTTCTGAAAAAAATACACCACTTTCGCTCAAATCCGATCATTTTTTCTCTTTCCTGATGCCATCGGCTGAAAAAATTAAATAAAACTTTTAACGAAAACATTTAAAATTCAAAATGTTTATTTTATTCTTTTGCCGTTACTTTCAGAAACTAAATTCATTATTTGAAAAATAATTGACATGTTTCAAGTGACGTAATTCCACCAGTCTTCATTCCCGGATTTTATTGTGGGTTTATTTGATGATTTTTTCATTGATTTTTCTGTTGACTGCATGTATGCATATTTAAGCAATAAATGTACAGTTACGTTATTACTGAACTATGATGGTTAATAAAGGCCATCACACTAGAGCTATTAGTGTTTTATGTCTTTATTTTTTCGCCAAATACGTTGCCAATCTCGCCAACTTATTAACTAAAATTCGCCAAATAGGCAATTTCTTTTATAAATAATTTATAAGCTGGTCGGTTGTTCGAAGGTCATTGTGTTAGAGCTGTATAATGGGTGTGTTTGTAGCTATATCTTTTTTCTCGCCAAATTATTTCCCTAAACGCGCCAAATGAGCTCAAAGGTTTTATGTATTTATGAGGGAATTGTGATGACATTTATGAGTGCATTTTATAGCTTATTTTTTATTTTGGAATTTTAAAGTAATGAAACGGGATTTTATACTTTATAACGAGCGGGAACAATAACATAAGTTTATGATCCTATAACTGGTTATATGGTAAACATATTTGGAACGATTTGATATTTTTTTAATCCGTGCGAAGAACGGGTATAAATTTGCTAGTTTGATATAATTTAACGATATTTAAATTCCAACAATTAATAGGTTAAAATATCATAACTTGGTACAAAATAGTTATTCACTTGACTTGTTTATTTGTAAACAATTAGTTTAAATTATTTAACTAACAAACTTTATAATTTATTTTTATTTTCTTTTTTTGTTTTAGATTATTCAAGCATAGCACCAAATTCAAACAGTGAAATCATATACGAAAATGTATCACAAAAAGAAAATACATACGTAAATATGATGAACAGAGTACATTTTGTGCCAAGTGAGGTATATCATAAATGAAATTTACTTTTTTATTTTACTTTAATCAAGAAATACTTTTAAAAATTATATCTTTACCGCATCATTTTTTTTTCAAAATGGCTATATGTTATTGGGTCTAGTTTAAAATTTTCGTTTTAATTAATAGTGTTAACCATTTCATGAATCCCATCGTTGTTTAAAAATGTTTTAATTTTAAGGGTTACAAATTCAATACGATGTAAATTTTCAGCTTTAAAACTTTTTTTACTGTAAATATTAGCACAGTTTAATGATAAAAACCGTATTTACTTTAACAATAAAAAATACTTCCTTATTTTCTGATACTAATTCATTTATTTGACTTACAAAACTAAATCTATATATTTGTTTCATGACATTTAGAAAGGTGAAACCTTGTTTGCTTTTTGTCTTCCGATTTTTGTAACATTTATTTTAACCTCTTTAAAAAAAATGTCAGTCCTAGATTTTATTTTACGTAATGCTTCTATTTTTATTACTGTAATGCTTTTACTTCTATTTCTGTGAAAAAGTTTTGTTTTTAATCCAGAACAAGGATTTTCTGGTTTACGCTGCTTTTTTCCCATTCATTCAGTTTGATTATTTTTATATGGATATTGTTATCACATCCCTTTCATGTTTATCATACCCATTTTCTTCTCAGATGACTTCCTACGATGACATAACCTACGCAGAGCTAGCCCTTCCAGACAGCCAGCAACCCTTCGTGCGGCACCGCCTGGAGCCACCCACAGAATACGCCGATATCGACTTCCAGAACAGCCGGGGTACATTCCCCCAAGCCCCTACGACGGCCCTGCTCGAAGACGAATCGGCCAGGAGTCCGCTCGTCATCGCGTCCATGCCTGTCAGGGTGGTAAGCATTCATGTTTAGTTACTTATATACATGAAGAGCTTAGTGGCAGAACGTGCTAAGTGACAATTTTGAAATATTGAGATTCTCATGTCAACGAACATGTTATTCCCTCTTTTAAAGATAACGAGTTTTCTCCTTTTAATAAACCTTAAGTTAGGTATATTTGTTACCATTTGTAAGTGCCGTTTGTAACGTATATAAGTGCAAACGAAGAACTTTCATGTTCATTTTCTCGTTTTCACTTTTATGTTACTTAACACGTTCTTGCACTAAGCTCTTCATACATTAACAATTTTATCTGCAAAGAATGGTATAAAGTATATGATACTAAAATCAAATGAAAAACAGCAAACAAGATTTTACCATTTTAAAAGACATGAAAAAAAACTTGATTGCTTTTATAAAACAAATAATGGACAATTACACCGTTTTCCACAAACATATTTATTCGGTTAAGCATATTAAAAAACCTCTAAAACTCAAGTATTTCTGGTTTTAAAAATGTATTTATTTTTAAATTCATTTTTAAAGTTAATGATACGTCACTCCTGTTAAACCTCTCTTAGCATAACAGATGATGTCACGGTTGGCTTTTTTTTGTTCTTGGCGTGTTATTTCATATCACGTTTCACTGTATCGCTTTTGAAACTGCGAAACGTGCTTTCATCCTTATCAAACTCTTAAAAAAGTTATGCTATTTTACAGAAACATTTAATGTTTATTCCACTTAATTTCTTCAAACGTTGAACGATTTCACTCGACCATTCCGATCAGATCCAACAGTCAATAGTTCTGCAATAGCTCATACGCACTCTAGTGTGTGTATTTTAACTAACAACCAAACTTGGAACAAGCTGTTTAATTTCCTTGATATGAACTGGTTACAAATAATATTGCCTTCTTTTAATGAGGTTCCGCAGAAATTGTAAGGTTTACTATTTTATAAAGTGTATTATAGCATAGATCGAAACATCGCCAAAAACATAACAGTTGACGTCAGAGCTGTTTTCAGTGACGTACATTTTCGGCAAATTTCAAATGCATTTTTTGTTGAAATTAAACATATTTGTGAATATATTTAACCTTACATTCGGAATCTGCAGCCTCTAATGTACCAGAAAAACACATATATTATGAATTTCGCGTTTCATGCAACTTGTCCATTGAATTATAATAAAAAAATAGGATTTTTTTGTTTCTTGTTGAAATAAATAAAAATGTCTAGCATCTATATATTTCATGATATTAAATTGTTCCTAATTTCCCAACATTTTTGTTCTGGAATTTTATACCTTGTAAAAAAATTGTGTATTCAGTGGAATTCAAACAATTCTAACAATAGTGTTCAGGAATTGGGACGCAACCCAGTTTTTCTCTGTGTCTGGGAGTAAAACAAATCTAAAATCTTCAAAATTACCTTGTCCATTAATCAATAACTGTAATCAATAGACTTTACATTTTTGCTGAAATCTGAGAAAATAGATATTCAAAAATTGGGTTTTCCTTCCCTTAGAATATTATTTATTTTCATGCCTCTTGATATGAACTTCACCAATATAAATTCAGCTTTTTTAATAAAGGGGGAAATTGAGTGTGGTATGATTAACAAATATGGTGAGTTATATATTCTATAAAAAATAACTTTTTAATCAACAAGTAATCTCAGTACAAACATTTATATGCACCACACACGCAAGCAATTGTTAACACAACGTAGTTTCAGTTTTAGTGATGCCACCACATCATCATACTGGCTAGACATGCAAACGAGCACTTTCATTTTTTTATATTGGAAAAAAGGCATTAATCTATGTTTCACATGAACTTATAGTGAATAATGCAGCTCCAGGAGTGTATTATAAGAAAAAAAAGTATCAGAAAATAATTTGTAAAAACCTTTTTTGACCATTACCTGAAGTATTTCATTTTGTCCAACTTGTATTGTTATTTCCAATTGATACTAATGGGTCTACGCACGGTCCAGTTATATTGGTTCACTACTTGTTTAGGTTTTTGACCTTTTGGAAGCTTGTCTTTTGGTTTTTTGCCCAGTGTAATGACTGAAATTGTAGCCCGATGTGAATATTTGATTACTCATAAAAATTTCACGCCATTTACGCCGTTGGCTACATTTTTTGAACTCGTCAAGTATCTAAGGAACGTAAACTAAAATTTTACCAAAGCAAATTTAGCCTTACCTGTAACTTTGAGCTATAGTAAGTTAAAATAAATGGGGTAGTTGCAATGCTCTTATTCTCTAAAGTATTACTAAGGTATAGGGAGAGGACTTGTTACTGGTGAATTTTGATAATTGCGAACGCAATTGGGCGAAATTGCCCCAAGAAAGAGGCCGGTCCCGATATCTTAGTTCTACTTTGGATTTGAGTTTTGAAACTACCCTCTTTAAATAAAAGATTAAACCATTAGGATAGTTATTCAAATAAAACCCAAGCAATCACCCTACTTCATAATCATTTTTGAGAATAGAATTCACAGAGTGCTGACCTTTATTCTCTCAGGAATTCACCGCATCAAAATATCTCCCACCAAAACAAAACAAACAATCACAAAAAAACAAGAAGAAAAATAGTTTGTCTGCTCTGAAAATCAAATCAAGTTCTTCTCCATTATCTCTGGGAACACCTAATCTGGAAGAATTCCTCGGCCATGAGAAAAATGCCAAAAATAATAATCCACTCTCCCTAAAAAAAGATCACTAAAAAAAGAAAGTATTAGATTCCACAACCATGATTGATTTCATACCGGCATCTGTAAAAGAAAGATGATTTGGTTTTGTGCACTCCCTACCCTCCGTTTTCCCTGGGTAGTAGCTCAATTTCTGTGGATTTTTATATTTATTTTTATAGCAAAGCTCTATTTCCCATCATATGGTCATTCAGAAGAAATTGCTGCAATGGCGACACAATGAGTTTGATGTACGTTTTTTGTCTTTTTGGTTTCCTGTACTGCTTTTTTGTTGTTGATTCTGATGGTATATGAATATAGGGTTCGCTTGTGGATTTGATAGGATTGGTTGTGTAGATTAATTTCAGTTATGTATTGTAAGTTAGAAATAAATAAAAATGAGTTTTGTTACATTTGTAAAAATATGATTTTTAATAAAATTTATGCGATTTAGTAGAAGATTTAGGTAATAAATACATTTCGAAGTGAAATAAGCAGTACATGTTAATTGTTTGATGTGTTTTTGAGGTCAACAGTGAACTGTTAGCATAAAATATCTAAATCTATTAAAATAACTTTATTTCGTACTAGCTTTATATACCCGGCGTTGCACGGGTGTACCCTTAATAACAGTGATTTTTATTTATGTAAACTTTTATTTTGTACCAATTGATCCGGTTTCCACTGGTCAGCACTCCATTACGATATTATAATTTCCTCTCATTCTAATATAAGCATTTTAAGAAAAGTAGTCCGATTGTATCTAGGACCTTTCAGTAGTTAGAGGGCTTTCCCAAAGGCCCTGTTAAAATTGCCAAATAGCTATGATATAATTGACCTGCTTCTAATTGCCCTCCTACACCCGAAAATGTCCAAAATGTGTTAAACATTTCACTCCATATTTGATCACCCGACAGGGCTGGGGAGCCCATTCGGTAAAGGCGTTCGCCTTGCATGCGATAGTCCCAGATTCGGGTCTGGGCATCGTCAAAATTACTGCCGATCTCTAAACGGCCCATGCAGCCAAAAATGTCCGACTAATAATACCCTGCGTGGCGGAAGTGTACGTTAAATATTTTTCAAAGTCCCGACGCTGCGTACGATGTCACCCTTAAAAGTAGCATTGGGTGCCTACCCAGGTCACACTTGGCTCGTCACCAGGTTCGTCACTTGACTGTGGCTCTAAATTAAGACGCCCGTAGCCAAAATCCCTCGTTTATAGTTCTAGTGCGATGATAATTCAAACTAATCATAACCCATACAACTGGATGGGAATTGCTACCCTTCGTTAAATTTTTAACTTCGCCAAAAGCCGCCAATGCCAAAATTCAATCGGTCGTTATATCATAGCTGTACCAAAAATTGTCAGTTTCATAAACACAAAAACCGTACAATGTATGTTGAGAGAATTGACATTTGTGTTAGAAGTATTCATCAGATCTAGAATAGTTAACGCCTTTACTGTCATGAGACATTGTAGCAATATCTTCATTTCTTACAATTTGTAAACATCAATCAAATTAAATTCGGAAACAAAAAAACAAAGATTTAAAGTCAATAAATAAAATAAAATAATGATATTCAAATAATAATCCTACAAATTAAACTCACGTGCTCTTACGTATTTATACTTTATTTTCGTTCACGCTGAACGCGCTGAAATTTTTTTAATTGTAATAAAAAGTATAAATTCTAAACTTACAATGCTATTCCTATGGAGAAATTGGCTCACGTTTTGGGTTCCTAAACCCGTTAGGGTTCGAATTTCGAAAAAATCGCTTCTTAAATGGCGCATTCAGAACAAAAGAAATAATATCCTAAAATTTGGTAGCTGTACCTACAATAGTTTAGGCTGGCCGTTGATACGTGAGTGACTGACTTAATGAATGAATGAGTCAGTCAGGACTTTGCCTTTTATATATAGATGTTAACAAAAAAAATGTTCGAATAAAATAACTGTTTTTATATATGCATCTATGATTGTAACATATAAGTTTATCTATAGGGTCTTTTATAATCCATGGGGGTTCTATTGAAATATATTTTTATTACAACTCCGAAACAGTCTATTGAATATAATTTTGGTAAACATTAATTACATAAATGGTTATTAAATTTCTTAATTGTACAAATGGGGTTCCAATTATAGTAAAGTCCGACAAACAATACCTCGTGTGAGGCAGAAATATTCTCCAAAGTTCCAACGCTGCGTACGATGCTGCGGTAAAAATTGCGTTGGGTGTCTACTCAGTGTCGGCTCGTGACTTGAATGGGGTTCTGAATTAAGACACCCGTCTCCAATAGCCCTAAACATCTCTAGTGAGAAGATATTTCTACTTTACCCCAACCCTATCAATATTATAAGGACATTTGCATTTATGTCAATCTAGTGTTTAAAATCTTAAAGGTATTCTTTTTCTTTAGATACCAGAAGAGTGCCAGCCGAACATCGGTTCTGTATGACGCTAAATCATCTTCACGCTATCACCACTGCCTTTTAAGATTTACTTATACAAAAAAGTGAGATACGTACTGAAACTCTCTAGCTAAAGCTCCAGCTAAAGCTTCAGCATATTGCTGAATGTGCTTTTTTACAGTGAATCAAAAAGAGGACAAAACTACGGAACTCATACCATCACTTTCACTGAACTGTAAAAAATACTTTAATGTGCCTCTTACTATAAAAAACAAACTTTTTGAAATGATGGGGCAAGCGACCATTTTTTGCACCAATGTACATGTAAGTGTATACTAAGATTGTACATTTAAGAAAAGAGTTAGGAGAAGAGCATATTTTATGACTGGGCACACATTTTTATTTTTGTTTACAGGATGTATAATGTGATTATAGAATTATATATGAGGAATTGTTTTATCTATTGTAAAAATTCGAAATTGTATTATACAGGTTTTTAATTTCATCATGAGAATGGAGTATAGTTTTAATGGAAAAGAATTGACATATTTTTAATTAAAAATCTAAACAAAAACATTTATTGGGACTTGCTAACAATTCCCAGTCAATGTAAGTTAATTAAGACTTTTCAAATATTCACCTTAATTAGAAAAATATGTAATTTTGGTTATCATGTTTATCTTTTCATTCTTCACATAAGGTGGCTATTATTTTTAAAGAATAATACATCTTGCTTTATGTTAAGAAGTATTACATATTAAATGTTTTTTTGTAAGTTTATGTTGCATTTATAAATGTTATTGCAATTCAATGTTTGAAAGTTGTTACCAAAAAAGCCCAGAAATAATATCAGGAAATGTGTTTTGTTGGATATTTACGAACAGTATTATCATTTCTCTTTGTATTGCTCACTATATATTTAATGTTATCCAAGATTGAGATTCATTATATTATTGTACATACATCAATGTCAAATAATTTTCTCACAATAAATAGTTCTTTCTAAGTCTTGTTTGCACTATTTTTTTTTCAGTTTATATTTTCTGAATTCGTCATAATTTAGAAAACCCAGCAATTAACTTTAAAAAGTATAATATTCAGTATTATTAAATAAAAAAAAGTTAAGAATTTGCTATACAGAAGTTCCAATACCGAATCATTATTAAAAGTTTTAAAAGCAAAGTAATCAATCGCAAATGAACGATTAAAATATATTAATCTTAGCTTCATTTGCGTTTGAATACGTTACTATTATAAATAACGCAAGGTATTTGTACTTTTTGGTAGTAATTTCATTGTTTATCTAAACCTGAAAATTAAAAAAAATAATACCCCCTTGTTAAAATGTTAAAAATAATTTAACTAGATTACTATATAACAAGAAACACTATTTAGTAATCAGAGATAATAGAACTTTAACAAGTAAGTTTTACTACTTTACTACTCAGATTACTACAATGATGTAAATCATTTGCAGTGACAAAGCTCACTGGAAATGATTGAGGCACATTTTTTTGGCGAGCAGAAAAGAGAAAGAGTGTTTTTTATCACTGCTCTTGTAATATTTTGAAATCATCATTTGGCGTAAAAAGTTTGACTATACTAGGTAAGTTTTGCTTTAACTTTTCTATAATATTTTTGAAATGCAGTTTGTTAGCTATAAAGGAGTGTGTGGTTAGGTTGCTGACGAAAAATTGGACAGTGATTACTAGGTTCAAAACAAAAATGGCATTGCAGAGTAACACGACATATGTAAGGTGACTTTTACTTTTAATTTTTAATGCAGTGTATTTTATTTTTCGCAATGAAATTACTTCTTTTACAGTTCGCATTGAATTTTAAGGAAGTGTTCCTGCAAATTTTAAACTTTTAAGAATTATTTTTTTTGTCAGCATGTCTAGTAGACATGCTACAAAAAAAATAATTCTTAAAAGTTTAAATTATTTTTTTCTAAATAAAAAGAATTATTTTTTTCTATATAAAAAGAATTATTTTTTTTGTCAGCATGTCTAGTAGACATGCTGACAAAAAAATAATTCTTAAAAGTTTAGACATTGTCTTAAAAGACTTAAAAGGTAGACATTGTCTACCTCCTGAGCCTTCACATCTACAGCTTTTAATTCACAGTTATTCAACTTTTACGAAATTTCCTCTGTAGCCACCAATAGTTTTAGTGTCAGCTGTTCTGCTGTACTTCAGCTGTACTTCACAAGGCCATACTAGGGCAGATACAGAAAAAATATTATATGATGACGTGCGATATTTGTAATGTAAGAGTTTAAAAAGCAACTCACAAAACACATATGAAAAGTTTTAAAAAAATCTTAAAAGAACACAACATTTTCAGGACACGATGTCCCGTCTTTAGTGCATAAAAACGATTAATTATTGAAAAACAGAAAATTCTAACGTTCCACTTTAAAAACAAAAATAATTTAAAATCCAATGTTGTCAAACCTTAAAAACCTAAAACAACAAAAAATATGCAACTAACGCCAAGAAAAACTTAATCCCTGTGGTCTAGACACTACAAAAATAAGAAGTACTGGGGATCTCATTTTTTAAATGATCTTTATTATTGAGGATGTTTTATGCCTTTTATTAATTTACGTCTACTGGACAGTGGTACGTTAGCATTTTCGTTTTTTCATTTATTCATCATTTAAGTTTTAAAATAACTGCATGGTTTTTAAGATCTTTTAACTATTCATTTACGTTTTATATGTTTCTCTTATTAATAACAAAAAGGTTTTTGTGCTTTTTTGTGCTCCAATTGTTTATAACTTTATATATGGTTATATTGTTTGATCAAATATTAAAAATAAATTCGCGTTTTTTACGCGGTGGAGATAGAATTCATGTCTTTTATAATTTTGAAAAACTATCGATGTGACCCCATTTTGACTCCAATTGTATATATGGAAGAGTGGAAGTTTATGTTCTTTTAAAACCAAATACACAATAAAGAACATAAAAAAAACCTTTTAAAACCTATAACGATAAAACAGTGTGTGTAATACAGTGCATTAATATTGTGTTTTATTTAAGCTTCAATGAGTTTAAAAGAGTGGAAACTAACCCAACAATGGCAAAAATCACAAAAACATCAAATGGCAATAAGACAACACCAATTGAATAATTCTTGTGGGTGATATATGACGTGTTGCGTCATTAACCAAATCCCTAGTTTTCAACACCTCGTATAGATTATTTCCAAAGAATGCAAATGCAAAAATTAGTCCCAGTCTTCCCATCATTATGGTTTGTATCCTGCCATAAAGTAATAATTTTATGTTTCAAAATAAATTAGAAAAAAACTCCTAGAAAACAATATTCCAATAGAGTCCGTTAACTGTTAAGATTCTTTGCTCTTTAAATATTATAAAAATAATGTATTATTTCACTTACACACATTTGGTAATGTTAAAAATGTATACTTTGTTAATAAATACCACAAAGGCATAAAACTTTAAGGGTCTATTTGTACACTAAGTCTTCTATAATCTGTCAAAATCTATAGTAAACAAATTAAAAAATTATATTCATTTTGAAAACCGATTTGAAAAACTGCAGGCAATTCAGTACTTATGATTAAGTACTAGTTTATCAACTAATATATTTTGATAAAATGTTTTCAATTATTTTATTTTGTAAAAAAAACATTTAAGAAAATCAACCATATCCATCATATTACGTCCCGAGCAACAAATTTACATTAAAAAAATCCACTTACTTCAACAAGTCAAGATAAGTGGAAAACAAAACTACATGTTGGATGTTTATAGAAAAATAATTTTGGAACATTATTTTATTCCACTTGTGAAATAAAACAGAATTGTCAGGTTATCTTTGGTAAGTGATGGATTTCAAGTATTAGATTTTTAAAAAAAGTTGTCCTAAAAGTTAAACAATTGTATGCACTATGTTACGTTAGGAAATAATAGCCAACCAAATATTATGATTTATCTAAGGTTATATGACACTATGATGGATATGTTAAGATGAAGATTGATTGTCTATTGAAACCTTAGTACCGCAGAATATATATATAAAAAACGAAATATTTAAACAGAAGTCCAAATGACATTTCTTTCTATAAATTTACTGAAAAATGATAGCACTAAATAAAGGTCATTCTTTTACTGAATTATTTTTTATTGATTCTATTGTAATGAAGTAAGTTTACACAAAATGTAATTGTAACATTTTATTTGTGGTATTTCTGACGTATCATTTCATTGCTTTTATTTTTTTTTATAAACGGGGCTGCTTTTTCGGTGAATCAAGCCTTTTTGCAGACTCGGCATATTGCCGAAAACTGGTTACCAGAATTTAGCAATATTTTGGTGGCGGTATCTAGGTGGCTCTCGCTACCAATTTCGACGCTCAGATTACAATGTAGATTTATTCCTATTCTAATCGTAAAGAATGTTGTGCTGTATATTTTACTTCTAAACATATGTTTAAGTTTAATAAAATGCTTTTTTCAAATTTGGTACATATTTTACGTTACTGAAGAGATGCCATGTAGCTCTAGTGCTACGATATTTCAATCTGAACTAAACTAAACGAAGATATGCCAGACGTATGACCCATATTGAATGTAAAAGCAGTTAACTATAAAGGAAACTTAAAGTAATCGAATTGTTTAAACAGTCGTAGAAGCACATGAATATATTTCTAGTTGACTTTTTATGTAAATTGTGTGTGTTGTTCTTTTGTAAATTTTTTATATGGTTTAAACTTAGATATTGCTGACATTCTCATTATAATATGTATTTGAAATGAAAAGAAAAGCTTAGGAACAAAAATATTAAAACAGATTTGAAACAAGGTTTTAGAAATTCATAATAAAAATTAGCATATTTAACAACTGTAGGCTTAATTGTAACTGTAACTATCTAAGCACAATAAGAATAAAATTCAATGTATAAAACTTTAATTTATCGCAAAATTAACACGAATTCTAGCTGTCTTCATACTCAATAAAACAGCTTATGGGAACGAACAAATAATAATTACATGAGCCAAATCATGTAGATTTAAAATATTTATAAAATTTTAATAAAATTACTAGCATTTTCCATATTCAAACATAACCTTCAAAAATATCAATCATATTATTATTAAGTAGCATATAGAGGCCAATTTCATTTTTTCTTTTACATTTTTACAAATAAATCAACCCTTACTTAGTATTTAATATTTTTTTGTTTTAATATCATGGTTTAAAAATCCATTTTTTGAGTTATTCCATCCATAAATTTTTTTTTTGAATTATTTGTTCATAAAAAATATATTCAAAAATGTAAAAAGATTAGAGCAAACTAAATTATCCACAATTTGTTTCACACAAAGCTTTCCATACACTCAAAAATAATTACTAAACCCTATTTAGTAACTAAGTAAATATAACATAAAATATTTTTTAACCTCAAAGCTTATTTATCTATTATAACTTGACAAGAAAATCACGTTTTACGTTTTAATCAGAATATGATTAAGATTAAGTGCTTGTTATTTGACATTAAACTATGGGCTGATATAAAAATGCATCACTATTTTTCATCTTTATTTTTCATTACCTCGTAGATTCCGTCTAACTCATAAGATCCGAGGGTTTTAAATTACCTTAAGTAATTAATGGGGCACTGTATTTTGAGTAAGGTTTAAATAAAAAGCAAGATAAATCGGTTTTAATTTTTCTTCAGGGCAACATTTTTTCTCCTTCAGCAGCGAAAAAGAGCAATTTCCTCTCTTTTTCTAAGGGGAAATTATTTCGTGGCATTCTGTAGAGGCCACCATTTGAGAAGGAATTGGAAAGGGAAATACTATATATAAAGAGTGTATCATGAAACAAGAATTTAGGAAATTTAGAAATTAAATCCTAAAACAAGTTGTCTCTACAGACCCAAAGTTATTTATATCTGTCTGAATTGGTTTGAAATTAGACTTTAAAAAATTCCCTTTTTCAAAAAAAAAAACCCCAACTATATAGATGCAAATAACGATGATCGTACTTATCTTGTCTTTTAACTAATAAAGTCCACTTTGTACATATTTGTCTTTAGTATTATAGTAATTGATACAAAATTATTTCATTTTTGTTTTAAATCGTGTTTCAATGGACGGGTAAATTTACTTATAAAAACTATTTGAAGGATAGCTGAAATATTAACCGAATATTTTTAACCGTTGTATAATTCTAGAATTTTATCGGAAGATTTATTAAAAAAACGAAAATCATTATCGTCAAATATGGAAACTTCGGTTTTAAAGGAAAACTCAGACACAAGTTTGTTCTTTAAAGCTTAAAGCTTCTCCCCAAATACGGATGTTACTATGAAAGGTGTAGTTGCAAAATTCTCAGAAATATAGCAAAGATATTGTGTCCGTTGCGTTCATTGGCGACTTCTGTTAATAGTAAATTCAATTTGATGAAGGTGCCAACGAACGAGACTGACTTTATATCTTAGTTACTTTGTAAAATGTGGGTTTTCCAACTACATAATTTTTCTGGTTCACTAAGTATACCGTTTGCAAATAAAGCAAGAAGGTTTGTAACAGAATTCTGTCACTTAACCCGCTTCCACACAACAGTTGTATTTAACAGGTAAAAAGGCTCCAAACACAGCATTAATTCTATATTAAACATTTACATGTAATGTTGGCTAGTTTCGTCATATTATTTAGCGTCATATTATTTATATTTCACAAAAAATTCTTTGTTTATTTAAAGTTTTCTGGTTTTTAAATCTCAACAATGCAATTGCTGAACTTAAAACTTATTTCAAATGACACTAATAAAGAGGGAATTGTTTAGTTTCTGTAAGAGAAGGTCAACAATCTTAAATACTATAAATAGATTTTGTGGACTATTAAATTACTTTTGGGGAACTTTAATGAAGGATGAACCATGGCAAAATTTAATTATTTCTTGCAATGCAGATGTTAACCTATTTAGTGTAAAACTATTATCCAAATACAATTATGTTTGCAGGGCTTTTAAATATAAAGCCCGACAGAATATAAACTAAATTCAAATGAGCTTGGTAAGCAAAAAGATGCTGTCTATTTTAATAAAATTTTATATTTCTATAAAAAATGCAGTGTTTTCTTAACAATAAATTAAATAATGTATTTAAAATGTTAAATATATTAATGAGTATTTTTGAAAAATATCTCACTCATTAATATGAGTTATTGGAATAAAAAAAATAACGGAAAATTTGCTATTTTATTACGAAAAATTATAAAGGAAATATACGCAATAAAATAATATTAAATAATAATAATAAAACGCAATAAAATATAAACGAAATGATAATGCAGTAAACCAAATTAGTAATAAATGTGTAATGTGTAATTAGTGTTTGTGTAACAGTACTCTTTCTCTCTCTCTCTCTCTTTCTCTCTCTCTATCTATCTATCTCAATAAGATGCGTTAATAAAAATGTTATTCTGAATTTTTAGTATTGTTTTGTTTAAACTGTACCAGGTTGAGTCAAACTTTTTTTGGTATTTTTATTACTTACTTAGGATTTATTTCTTGAAGTACATTTTATTATTAAGTATGGTTTTTTGCCATCTATCTGCCAAAAGTTTTATGCCATGTTAATAAAATTATGCTGGATTCGATGCAATGAACTCGTGACACCCCATGTCGACATCACTCACATTAGTGAACTGCTGTCCGGACAGAAAGTGAGCCAACGAACGAGACTGACCTTATATCTTAGTTACTTTGTAAAATGTGGGTTTTCCAACTACATAATTTTTCTGGTTCACTAAGTATACCGTTTGCAAATAAAGCAAGAAGGTTTGTAACAGAATTCTGTCACTTAACCCGCTTCCACACAACAGTTGTATTTAACAGGTAAAAAGGCGCCAAACACAGCATTAATTCTATATTAAACATTTACATGTAATGTTGGCTAGTTTCATTTATTTTATTTCGAAAATTCAATAATTATTATTATCGTTTGCAAAAATTAATTTATATTTCAAAGAATAAATATGTACTATTCCTCGCTTTTAAATAGAATGAAAATATTTCATATCAACATACAAAGAATCTCGTAGTGAAATATATTTGACGTCATTTCAAACTGATCGATGTCGCAAAAATAAATTTATTTTAATTTATTGTCTAAAAGAATTAAAGTAGATTTAAAGTAGAAAGAATTAAGTAGAATTAAAGTAAAGACTTTCTTGTGTCGTAACATGCAAAATTAAATTTTGCGCCTTCGAAGTTTTAATGTATGTAAATAACCACTGAAAAGTTTAAAACATGCGTTGTAACGTCATGCGTTTAAAACATGCGTTCATTTTCCCATTTTCTTCATTATTGTAGGCTGTTACATCTTGAGAAATGCTATATAATAAACAGAGTTTTCGTACCTCTGTTACATGACATCTCATTTACGATCCAAAGTAATCAATCAAACTCAAAACTATTCATTCACTCTTCGCTGGAATTAGGTCGATTAATTGCGGAAATAAATGAAGGTGGGAAGTGATTAACATTTACATAAAATGAACTATCGAATTGGTTGTGGAAACTGTCGAATTCCACAGCCAATTAATGATCATACAAAAACCATCTTAAAAGAAGAATAAATACAATTTCTTTACAACTTAAAGGTTAATATATTGTATATATTTTTGCACTAGTGAAATTTGCAGGGCTTAGTGGAAGAACGTGTTAAGGTTTAAAAAAGGTGAAAACGTGAAAATGAGCTGTAACATTTTTCGTTTGCACTTTGATATGTTAAAAAAAACACTTACAATAGGTAAAAAATATACTTATCTTAAAGTTTATGAAAAAGAGGGAGCTTTTCATCTTTAAAGGAAATAATAACATATTCATTGACATAAAAATCTTTTTCTTTCAAACAGATCATTTAGCACGGTCTTCCACTAAGCTTTTCATTTGTAATACGTATTTCTGCAATTCAACTTGCCTTACATTAGGAATACAAATTCAATTTGAGATTAAATATCAAGCTAGTCCTACATTTGTCTGAAATAATACTTCAAAATTTAGTAAACATTTCTAGGAGCAATTTAATTACGATTATAAAAACAATTTAATTGAATAGTTCCACATATGAACAAAAAATACTTTAGTTAATGTTTTTTTGTATAGTTTAACCCCCTATGAAACAGTTAAACTGCTTATTATGGAAACTTTTTCCCACTCAACTATTTTTCATTAAAAGCATTTTAATGCTACACGGAACGGAAATTAAGACCAGTAACTAAACACTAATTTTGTTCGCTAAGCTGACCATACAAAAGATACGGAATTCAAAAATGAAGAGAACAGGATATTTAATAACAACTTGCAGACTGGCAATTGTTGTCATTTCCTTCCGAAAACTTCCAAGTTTTTTTTAATTCTTTTGTAAATTCCTTGAAATGAAATTGAATTTAAGATGGTTGGAAGTTTTAATACAGGTGTTTTAATAAAGGAAGAAGCTTGTAACTGAAGGATTTTTATAAAAAAGTTTTTTCTTTTTCCTATTGCGAAAGTCGAATAAATTGAAGTAATTAATTAGTAAGACTTTGACATAAAAAATGAAGATTGTAATTAAATACAAGACAATAAGAATTTTTTGGTTTATAATTCTATTAGTTTTGTTATGTACTGGAATTGATAGCAATTCTAATCTAATTATTGTTTGAAATAATTATATTTATAAATAAAAGTTTTCAAAGGGTTTTTTTTTAAATCGTTTTGCAATTAAATATTTCACTAACACTTTCTTTACCTATTCCACTTTCATATTTCACTAATACTTTAGAAATTAATCTTTTTTTACATATTTTCAAAACAAAACCTCAAAATATCTTTAAATGCTTATTTCTGACCGGAATTTACATACAATTGTATCGCATATTAAACGTAAAATCAACAAAATAAGATGTAAGTATGAATAAACGTTTTAATTAGTAGCAAAATCAAAAAAAATAATTTTCAAAAAAATAACAAAGAAGTTAAGATATGGAAACATATTTTAACAAACTTCCTAAAATCATATTTTAACAAAGTTTTATAAATATTTATTTATAAAATGCATACATTATAATATATAATTAAATGATAATAGTATATAAACAAAGTCTTTTTTAACACATCTTTAATAAAGGTTATTGAAATTATCCTCAACATATTCAATTTCTCAATATGTAAAATAAAAGTAACGCAAAATACTAATGAAAACCGTACGCTGCATTTTCATGATTGGGCAAAAAAACCTATCAAAATTGAAATATTCATACCCTAATTATAAACACATGCATATCTAATTCTTAATTCCACAAAAATACAGTGTCGCCTTTCGTAATTAGAAACGATCGAAATATTTATTGGAGTAATAAGTGCTTAATTATTCTCAAATGTTTTTAATGTTTCTGATTAGCCTGAAGAAAAGCATCAAAAAACTGTTTGGAGCTTTTTAACTTTCTGGTTTTCTTATTACGGTCGAAGTTGCTTAAAACTTAGATATTGGATAAGCTTTTGGCTGAAAGGACAAAAGTAAAGCCACTTAATAAATGTTATTTTTAAAGAGCATTTGTGTGTTATAGTTGTAGTTAAAAAGTGGAAACTTCTAATTCTAGTATGTTTTATAAAACTTTTACTGCATTTAATTCACAAATAAATAACAATGTTATGGAATATTTTTTTATATTACGATTGACAAAAATTACATACCGAACAAGAATTTTTCAGCAAAAGTAAAATAACCGGTGTTATTTTTTTTTTAGTTTGAAAGAAATCACCTTTGCTATAAAAAAAAACATCTAATAACACTTCTTTAAAAATAGAAAAATATTCTATATCTATTTTTAATAGAGCTTTTGCAATACAGTTTGTAGTTTGAATGAAAACTTAATTAACAACTTTTAAATAATAAAAATATTAAAAAAACACTATTTACAGTGTAACCCCAAAAGTAATAGTTAGTAATACTCACCAGTATTCATTACAAAACAAAATTGTTAAAACTACTGCTTACAATATTTAAAATTATTTTTAGACGTATAAATAGGACTGTTTGAGGGGGGATTTAAAAGCGCAAATTATTTTAGTTTTCTTAATTAAAGAACGCTGTAAAGCGAACTTGACAAGGTTCTGACTCATAGATATGATGATTCCAAGATCGAGCATGTGATTTTAAAAAGTTTAAGTTACAGTTCAAACTCGGACAAAAATGTAAAAAATACATTTTTTTTGTTCTGGTTACAATCGCAAAAAATTAAGCGTTGCCAAACTGAAAACTGATATTTATACACAATTTCACCACATATTGATCTAGAGAGTTAAGCAATTAAAAAGCATGCGATGGGGAACATCATGTTTAATTTTATCATTTTATCATTCGTATTACAAGCATAACAGCCTCTTCTTAATATTGAGAAAGAAATAAGTTTGATCGATTTTCAATGGCCTAAGGAGTTGTAAGCAAAATTAGCCATAATTTGTATGCCTATTTAGTGTTTAATGAAGCAAGTTAGTTATTGCATTTCTAAAAAAAAAATCATTATTACAAAATAAGTAGTTATATATTTTTTTAATTTGTTTGGTAAAATTAAGAATGTCTCTGAATAGGGTTTGTTGTGTTCGTTATTTGGTTTTATCGACTGATTAAAACTCTTAAATGTTTTGTTTTGCAGCAACAAATTATTATTCAAAATAGAAAATTACCTATTTATGAATCCATAAAGTTATTTCATTAATTATTTATTAATTTGCCTTCTTTTATTAGTAGGAGTCTAAAAAAGCTGTTTATAACTTGTTTTAAATCACATAATAAAATTTAGTTTAATTGTTTCAGTATCTATTTTTAAGAGTGGTTTTAATTATTTTCGTTTAAAATCTTTGAGACTTTGATCTTTGAAAATATTAATAGACATCAACAATCACATACAAAAGAACGTAACAATTTTTAATATAGTAAGCAAACGCGAATTTATATTTCGGACTAATTATACGTTGCGTAGAAAGATTACGTTTAAAGCTTTAAAATATTACATAGCAAAATATTGTATCTGTCAACTTTTTTAATTATGTGAAAGTAAATCTATATACATAGAAGGCAACTTCCGTTTGTTTGTTTGTATAAGACACGAGATCTAAAGAACCACGCAACAGATCGTCACGAAATTTGACACAAACATTCATCTCATCTCCGGGACAAACATAGGCTAAGCAGTTTTCGAATCAGACTATTCCTTCTATCGTTTTCGAACGTTTTTATTAGAATTTTCTGAAAAAACTACACCACTTTGGCTCGAATCCCATCTTTTTTTTTCCTGATGCCATCGGCTGAAAAAAAAAATAAAACTTTTAACGAAAACATTTAAAATAGAAAATGTTTATTTTATTCTGTTGCCATTACCTTTAGAAACTAATTTCATTATTTTAAAAATAATTGACATGTTTCAAGTGACGTAATTCCGCCAGTATCCATTCCCGGATTTTATTGCGGGTTTATTTGATGATTTTTTCATTGATTTTTCTGTTGACTGCATGTATGCATATTTAAGCAATAAATGTATAGTTAAGCTATTACTGAACTATGATGGTTAATATAGACCATCGCACTAGAGCTGCATATTAGTGTTTTATGTATTTATTTTTTCGCCAAATACGTTGCCAAACTCGCCAAATTATTAACTGAAACTCGTGAAATGGGCAATTTCTTTTATAAATAATTTATAATCTGGTCGGTTGTTCGAAGGTCATTGTGTTAGAGCTGTATAATGGGTGTGTTTGTAGCTATATCTATTTTCTCGCCAAATTATTTCCCAAAACGCTCCAAATGAAATAAAAGGTTTTATGTATTTATGAGGGAATTGTGATGACATTTATGAGTGCATTTTATAGCGTATTTTTTATTTTGGAATTTTTTGAAATTAATATTAATCATTACTGTATCCAAGTTGGGTAATTAAATGGAAAATTACTGGGTAATCTTCATATCTTATGTAACTAAAATGAAAGAAAAAAATAGTTAAATTGACTGTTAAATTATTTTTCCACCCCTATCCGTGCAACGTCGGGTATAACAGCTAGCATTTATTAAAGCTTAAACTACTATTGGAAATAGAAATCAACTAATATTAGAAACATTGACATTAAACATTTAAAAAAATGTAACTATTTACTTTTAATTACATAATTAACCATTTTTAGTATTCATTCCTTTTTAGTATATTATTTATATTTCACAAACAATTCTTTGTTTATTTAAAGTTTTCTGGTTTTAAAATCTCAACAATACAATTGCTGAACTTAAAACTTATTTCAAATGACACTAATAAAGAGGGAATTGTTTAGTTTCTGTAAGAGAAGGTCCACAATCTTAAATACTATAAATAGATTTTGTGGACTATTAAATTACTTTTGGGGAACTTTAATGAAGGCTGAACCATGGCAAAATTTAATTATTTCTTGCAATGCAGATGTTAACCTATTTAGTGTAAAACTATTATCCAAATGCAATTATGTGTGCAGGGCTTTTAAATATAAAGCCCGACAGAATATAAACTAAGTTCAAATGAGCTTTGTAAGCAAAAAGATGCTGTCTATTTTAATAAAATTTTATATTTCTATAAAAAATGCAGTGTTTTCTTAACAATAAATTAAATAATGTATTTAAAATGTTAAATATATTAATGAGTATTTTTGAAAAATATCTCACTCATTAATATGAGTTATTGGAATAAAAAAAATAACGGACAATTTGCTATTTTATTCTGAAAAATTATAAAGGAAAAATACGCAATAAAATAATATTAAATAATAATAATAATAAAACGCATCAAAATATAAACGAAATGATAATGCAGTAAACCAAATTAGTAATAAATGTGTAATGTGTAATTAGTATTTGTGTAACAGAACTCTCTCTCTATCTATCTATCTCAATAAGATGCGTTAGTAAAAATGTTATTCTGAATTTTTAGTATTGTTTTGTTTAAACTGTACCAGGTTGAGTCAAACGTTTTTTGGTATTTTTATTACTTACTTAGGATTTATTTCTTGAAGTACATTTTATTATGAAGTATGGTTTTTTTGCCAAATCTCTCTGCCAAAAGTTTCATGCCATGTTAATAAAATTCTGCTGGCTTCGATGCAATGAACTCGCGACACCCCATTTCGATATCACTCACATTAGTGAACTGCTGTCCGGACAGAAAGTGAGCCAATGACCGAAAAAGATGATAATCCGAAGGAAAAAGTTCTGGTCTGTATACAGGATGGGATAACACTTTGATACCTTGCAGGCCTTCAAGTTTTTTCTTTTTCAATCTGGCTGTTTGTGCTGGAGCGCTGTCATGTTGTAGGAGTGCAAGTAGTCTGCTTACTAGTACTGGATACCGAGCCATCAGAACATCTACACTCGTTCACGATGCTGACTATAGAGGATAGCGTATACAACACGGCCACGTGGAACAAACTCAAAGTGAAATACTCCCTGGAAATCCACCAAACGCACACATGACCTTTTGTTCAAGGCTGTCCCGTTTTGCAGCAGGTTTTGGAGGCTGGCCGGCATGTTGCCACGGTTTTCCTTTGTGTGGATTTTGGAAAAAGATCTATTTCTCATCTACAGTTACGATTCTGAGCCAAAATAGAATATCTTGGGGGTCGGAAAACAATGTCTTTGCAGATCTCCACTTGTCGTTGTTGCTGGGATGGAGTCAATTCCTGAGGAAATTCTCGACAGCGCCTATTCTCAAGCCCCAGTTGGCGGAGGTGTCGATTGATGGTACTTTGTCAAGGATCAAGTTATACTGATAATGCTCGGGTGCTGGAACCTTGCTGGTGTTGAATAGCTGCCTGCAAAACTTCGTTATCGACAACAAATGGCCTCCCATAGGTTACTTTCTTTTCAGGGGTTGTATCACCTTATATATTAATTATAATAATTAAATTAAATATTAAATTTTCAATTTTGTGACGAATGTATCCATGTTACCCACATTAGACGCCAAGTCTCCCATTTTGGGACCTTACTATATCTTCTGATCAAAAAAGATTTTTTTAAAAATTAAACTAAATATGATAAAAGACTGCTATTGAACCTCAAAATATAAAAAATATATATAAAACATATTCGTATTTTATACAGCAGCGTTTAATGGGTTAAACCAATTTTGGGCAGTGCACTCATTCACAGAACCTGGATCCTCAACATCATTAATTTTTTCACCTCTTATATTGCGTTAGATCTTTTTCCCGGAGGAAACGCAAAATAACACGAATTTCTAGCTTATCGTCTACCATTTCAAAAGACTGTACCGCCTACACAGGTGCGAGAAATCATAGCAACTGACAACTATTATCAAGGTTGAACTCCGCTCTACCATTTTCGATCATCTGCGCAGGAACTGTAATTTGCATATTTTACATTTAGACCTTCCAATCAAAGCTACGTAAAATGCGAAAAAATCTTGACTCAACCTGGTACACATTTACTTACTAAAAAAAAAAATGAAAATAATATCATACAGAATTGAGAACGCAAAATCATGTTTGAGAACACCATCCCTTTATCATGAATGTATCAATTAGATAAAACTTCAAAACTTAAACACAATCAGCATTTACATCATTCCATTAACTTAACTAATCAAAATCAACCCAATTAACGAACCTTTGTTTCAACACACCATTATCGATCAGAAGTGGAATGCTAATCAAAAACAAGAATATCCCTTTATGCCTGGATTGATCATTACCATTAATTCCTGACCTGTTTCGAGTTAAAAGCCGGCGGGTGGGTGATGGCATCCAACGTCGGTCCTTTACTTGTTGTAGAAGTTGTTTTGGAAAGAATGGACTGGTATTTTTATCTGCTCATTGTCCATTATTTAATGTTCTGCTAATCACTGGCAGCTGTGACCCAAATGTATAACATTTGTATCATACAATTTTAAAGATATTTTGTACATCAATCATATTATAGTCTTTACGATTGGAATGCAAGCCTGTTTCCTTTATTGCAAGTGTCGGCTCGTCACTTGACTGTGGTTCTAAAATACGTCGCCCGTCGCCAATAGCCCTCGTGTAGTGTAGCTCTAGTGCGACAATAATTCAAACTAAACTTAACTAAATATTCCTTTACCCCCTTGTGTGTTTTCTAGGAAACAGCGTGAGGGGTGATCTTTTCGTTTCCCCCCACATCCAACTTGGGTTTTGCACTGCAGTTGCGATTAACCTCACAACAGAGCCTCAAATAAGGTAGGGTTAGAGCAGCGACGTTCACGCCGCGTTGTTTCCTGAAAACCCCATGGCGTGGTATGGGAATCCAAGCTTGCGTTCCAATCGTAAGTGGTAAATTGTATTCGTAAGTGCGTTGTAATCGCAAGGACTATGCAGTGTATGTCAGTCACATTAATGCGGTGATCAAGCATGGTTGTCAACCTAGCTGACAAACTGGGTTTGACTTATATTGACAACAGCTCTCCTGTTCTCCAAACCCTTCGTTTGGATGCACGTGTA
The DNA here is from genome assembly GCA_019343175.1 of Oedothorax gibbosus. Taxonomy (NCBI): domain Eukaryota; kingdom Metazoa; phylum Arthropoda; class Arachnida; order Araneae; family Linyphiidae; genus Oedothorax; species Oedothorax gibbosus. Next base: position 168,658 of record JAFNEN010000538.1, read on the forward strand.
TTTCTAAACTGGGGTTGCAGAAAATAAACGATATCGTTTAGGATGAAATTGGAATATTAATATATCAGAGGCAAGCTGACACTATTTTGTCTTCTACCATTCCTTTTACAAAAAGTGAAACAAAATACTTTTAAGCTGTAAAATCTTCACTGGGATGTAGCGCTACTCAATACCTTTATTGATGGTTGCATTATTTAATCATTTTTCTTTTTAACAAAATACATAATATGGAATTTTGAAAGACTATTAAGATGGATCTTAATCATTGAAATAACTTTTATGAGGTTTTATTTCATTAAGTTTCGGCATACAAGCGCACAGAGAGTAGAAATATACTGTTCCAATTCCCTTCATAATTTCAACAACGACAACGATGATTAAGAAACCGTAAACAACAGCATCACACAGGAACAATTATTATAAACTATTAAACCATAAGTAAACAAACTCAAATAGTTATATACGAACCATTAAAAATTCTAAGAGCCCACAGGAATTATTCAAACAAAATAACACAAACACTCAATCAACCCCTCTTTCGCATAAATTTCAGAGATTTCCAGCTTCCTCACAAAATCAGAAATTCTTCGACTCATTAGTGCGACACACCTTTTAATTGTCCACAGAGATTTTAATGCATCCCATTCCTCCGATCCAATTAATCGGAACCCTTTTGCAATAGGAAGGGAGTCTCGAATTTGAATTATTAATTACAGCCTGATCGCTTTAAAGCCCTCGAAGATTAAATATTTTGCCCTCGTGCTCGTAAATCTTCCCCAAAGGTATTCTTCTAAAGAAGGAAGAACGTAAGAAATTTGTTTAAAAGATGGTTTAGTTTTAGTTCACTTTGCTATGTTTTTTTTTTATTAGGGAATCGCCTTTATTATAACGGGGATAGATCTATAAATATCTTTAAAAATATGTAGTTGTGTAAACTGCTAATTATACAAGTAGATGCACTTTTATTTAGCAAAGTGATGTGTTCATTCTGCTTTATTACACTTAAAGTAATCATTAATTATTCACATACGATTTATTATAATCTTTACTTTTTGAATAACACATTATTGTATAATATATGCCTCATTGCATTTAGCATCGTTTAGCTGGAAAATGCTTCTAATGTAATTATAATCATTAATTATTCACATACAATTAATACTAATCATTAATTATTGACATACGATTAATACTAATCATTAATTATTGACATACGATTTATTATAAACTATACTTTTTGAATAACCACATTGCTGTATAATATATACCTCATTGCATTTAGCATTGTTCAGCTGGAAAAAGGTTCTAATGTACTGCCATAAAAAGTAAGCGAAAAGTTTCGTAGAATTTTGAAAAGTAGATATTCTATTAAGTGTGTGTGTGAATTAACAGATAAAAACTATGTATTAAAAAAAGACTTCGAATATCTGTAAAGATTTTTTTTAATTACTATTTTTTTTAACAATTGCATTTTTAAAAATGCTAAAACTTTTTTATATACTAATATTTTAACACCAAACTTTTCCCCCAGATACTTTAAACTATTATACATAAAAACTAGCTTCCGCATTTGATGCATCACCTGTATTTCTTTTTGCATAAAATAATTGTTTGAAAAAGCCCTCAAAAGTTTCTAAAAATGAAGACGTTCTCACTTTAACATTTAAAAAATAACTATAACTTAAAATATTAATTGGAAAGCTAGTTTTTAATAAACACATATATTTTCAACTACTCACAAAAAGAAAATTACTGAATAAATAATTTAAAAAGTTTTAGCGTTTTGAAAAAATTAACATCTAGGAAAACTGAACAATGAGAAAAATGGATTCAAAGTTTGAATTTCCGTAAATACAAACTATAAAATTACATACAGTCATATAACTTAAATTAAATTTTCATACATCTATTTAAAAATTAAATTATTACAAATTTAACAATATTGCTTAAAAGAAAACATAATACTTTATTAAAATAGCAAAAGCTATTACGTAGTTTTTACATAAATTTCATTTAATATTAGAGAATTTTTTCAGCATTCTTGCCATATTGACATAAATTATTTGAAATAAAATTAAGAATGAATCAGTATAAATAGAAATAAGTTAATAAGTAGATAAAACATCGAACAATATCTCGAAATCTTAAAAAAGCTGAATAATCTCCTGAAATTATCTACGAACACGTTTGTTTGGTAATTTAATCATTTCCGGCTGTCTATTTCTAGCCTCTTTAAAAAATAACCTCAGCTAAAACTCAAACTAAACCTCTAATAAAACATTCACATGAAATGTTTTGTGAGGTCAAAGACAATTTCAAGCAGACTGTCAAAGAAAATATGGCTAAACTTGATGATTTCAGTTTTGTTTTCAGTACAACCATCCCACATAAAAATGGAAATAACTTCTAAAACAAAGCAGTTACATATTGGAAATTTTGCAAACAAGTTTAGAAGATTTCAAAAAATTAATTTCAGCCGATAAAAAAAATCGCAAATTTTGCTATTTTTGTGGTACTGAGTCCCCTTAATAAAACTATCGAAAAAAAAGGGCTAAAAAGTGTACATCCATCGCTTTGAAATGTAAAAAATAACAAAATCTATTTGTATTAAATTTTCTCTGAAGCTTCATTAATATTTGTTTAATTGTAAATATAACTTATTAAGGTTTTCTCATTCTTGTCGTGGAAGCTCTCTGTTTTTAATATGAAACCAGCATATTTTAAAGTTTAATTGGGCGATGCATATTTTCTTATTGTTTACATTCTAGCTGTTGAATTGCGCATAATTTTAATCAATTCCTCTCATGCAAAATGCACCAAAATGGCTGCTATTAAAATTTTCAGCTTTATCGCGTTGGGAATTTATTCGTAAAACTTAAAATGCATTATATAAAACAACAAAATATTTCCTAGCATACGCCAAGCGTTGCATTTTAAACGATTTACCCCGCTACAAAAGCATTAATCACCAATTAATAACCATTCTTCACCCTCGCTTGACTTTGGAGCGGCATCCTACACAATTAACCTCCCGTGCAGAAATTAATTTCTTACACCCGTCCGAACCTGTCCCCCGAAAGAATCTCCTCGCTAATGATTGTCATTTTATGCATGTAATGTGGAGTTTATCAGGGGCAGGCCTGCCTGCTATCTCTTGCGTTTAACCGGAGTTTTACGCACGATATGTCGCCGAATCTATGGGATTTGAATGTGGGACAGCGATGCTCTAATTACACTGGGGAATAGATTATCAGAATGGTGCCAGGGTCTGATAAAGGTGATTGTCTATTGCTGGACAAATTTTATTGGTTTAGTTTTGTGGTGTAAGATACAAATTAAAAAAGCTACCTTAGCTTTTTCCTTGACAAAAATGTGTTTTTATATAGTTATGTTGCATTCTGTTCTCTAAGGAACTTGTTTAAATTATTTAATGTATGATTTTGGAATTGATTAGCCTAATTAGTGGAATATTATAATATAGCAGTGTTTGTTTAACATAGGTCTGGACAAAATAAGGGGTGAAAAGCTGATGGAACCGAACAAGACATCACTTTTGCTCCTACTCTCAAGCCAAAAGGACCTGTGATGTTCTGAACCATATTTTCTTGTTATTCATTGTTACATGTAGTTAGTGCTGTGGTTAGTTATATTAATGTCTTTAAAACCTTAAAAAACCTTCTGATCATTTTCACCATTATTTTTTTTCAACAACACCGGTCACCTCGACTCACTAGAAACTAGTTTACCCACTTCTTTCGGAAGTCTAAATATGTTTAATTTTCTGAAATTATACATACTAGTCACTATCAGCAATTAACAAGCTTACGTTTATACTTGTTGAGTCTGTACTTTTAGTGTATGGTTTGGTTGGGTGGGGAATGAATAATCAGAATGGTGCTGTCAGGGTCCGATAAAGGTGATGGTCTATTGATGGAAACATTTTGGTGGTTTCGATTTGTGGTATAAAATACAAATTACAAATGCTAACCTACCGTTTTCAGTGTCTAAACTGTGTTATTTAGCAAGCTAAATTTGATTCTGTCCTCTAAGGAATACATTAAATAGTTTTATGCATCAGTTTGGTTTTGGTTGGACAAAAGTTTTGAAAATGGGAAAACGGTCGTTTTACGAAGGTCTGGGCAAAATCTGTGGTGAAACGCGGATGATTTTACTTTTGCTAATTCCACCATGTTCTAAATATAAATTTGGTTACCATAATCTTCTAAATGCTTAGTAGAGATATATTATGCTTTTAATATAAAACATCATCCGTTGCATAAGAAATTTATATTTCCAGGAATGCATAGCAGAGATACCTATTGGCCTATTCACCTGTTATGCACATGACTCCTTGTCCTGGAATCAGTCATTATTGTATGGTTAAAAACTATTTTGTTATTTTATCAAAGATTTAGATCAGAGTAATTTAGTTTGTAAAAACTTGAAAAATGTGCAATGTTTATGAATTTAAAAATATAAATAATTTTGTATTATTACGAGACATTCGATGAGAATGGACCAATTATTTTTAAGATTCGATTATCAGGATTGGATAAGATCCGTTAAAGATAATGGTCTATTATGGATGAAATTTTGTTTTTTTGGTGGTTTTATTGTGTGGTAACTATGTAAAATAAAAATGAATTTTCAATAAAAAAAGGATTGTTAAGTCCATCATCGGCGTAATGGATTATTGTTATTAATTCCTTAATGAAGAAAAACAATAGTCTGATGTATTATAAATGGTGTTAGTAAATCTATTATGATTGAAAAATGGGGAAATGTAATGTTTTACGAAGATCTAAAGGGAAGTCTAGTCGTTAAACACATAACAGTAGCTTTACTTGGGTTAACAACTTTCATAAACAAACTTTTTTATGCTTAAAGCATAAACTTTTTCTTGAACAAGTTATATAAAATGTACTGTTGCATCTTTTGTAATTTAAAAGATATAATATTTGTTTTAATATACATCATCCTAAATCAATTACTATTTTGAAGTTATCTGATTCCTATATTCTAGCACTTAGAGAAGAATAGCAATCGATGAGGCTATAAAATTTTAATATGGAACAGCCGTGCGGTAAGTTAGGAGGAATGATAGCTATCCTAGACTATGAAATGTGGATTTTCAGAAATTTATACGGTAGTGGGATAAGTGTGATGGTGTCTGTTACAGATTTGCATATTCAAAGAACCTAACGCTTGTTATAGTGTTTTGATATTAATCATAAGAAATTAGTAGTCATTCTAACTTCACGTTAGAATTTATCACTTGTGTTAGTTGCTGTACGTAGCAACGTTAGAATAATTCATTTAAAAGATGACCAAAAGTATGTACCAAAACGTAATGTTGTTTGACATTATATAAAATAAAAAATCTTTTTAACATGAGTTTTAGAGGAATGGTCAAACCCATAGAGCAACTGCATTAGTTTTAAAATCTTATGATATATTTTTTACCAGGTAATCGTCATAACTATAAAACAAATTTGAATGGTAAAGTATATCCGCGGGCAATCAATGCTCATTAGCATTCAGTCACCACTAATGATTTTATCAAACTATTATGACTTGGATAGGGACTATTACGTAATTTCTAAGTGTTTTGCTTTTGATTTTTTGTTATACTATCCATTGGTTATTCCCGAATAACTGTTATTACATGTAGAATTTGTCTGTGAAGAATATTCAATCATATTTTTAGTTCTTTTCAAATTTATAACATATTGCAGCCAAAAATAATAAACAATAGAAAATCTCCAATCCCTTTTCAAATTGACCCAAAATGAAATGCGATAAAAGCATTATATTTCAAAATATGGGTGCTGGATAAAGTTTGCTTTGAAGCATTTTTTTTATTAGAAGAGGCTGGAATTTTCGAAACTTAAGCTGTCAGGGGCAACTGTTGATGGGGTAATATATGGCTAAAAGATAATGTAGTTGGCTTTTGAAAGCATTCCATTTATCAAATATCACATTTCACCATCAAAGAGAAATGCTCCGGTGAGTTTTTATGTGGAAAAATATAGAAATGATGTATTTTAGTTTTCGTTCTAAGCAAGAATTTGGAAGACATCGTCAAAAATCCCATTTCTGGCATATTATTCTTGGTGGGATTCCCATTTTTCTTTTTTAAAAAGTGGTCAAGTACACTTTTTCGTTTACAAGTACTGGCTTATAGATAAGCAGATAGAAAAATATTTATAGAAATAGAAGTATAAAAAAATCTTCTTTTTCTTTTGTATGTCTTAAAAGACAAACATTTTACTTAAATATATTTGGGTTTCTATTAAAGAATAATAAAACAATTTTTTTAAGCAAGTCAATGCTCATGTTCTTTTTTTTTCACTTACATTGGCGTCTCTGATTGATAACCATTGAGAGACACATAGTCTAGGAATCGGCTGTATGAAGAGAAGGATGGGCACTTACTATTACGAGTGAAGAGGTTCTGCAATGTAATAAGATATGAATAGAGGATCTTGTAACACTTGTTAAGAATTTCCTTCCAGTCCCATAGACCTAAAAGAGTCATGTTAGTAGGGACATTATACAATGTTCGAAGGACATTATCTTATGCCAATGGTAAAAATTTCAAATTTTCACAAAATATTTCCAGGTATTATTTAGTATCCTTGTTCTCTAATTCTAATAGAAAAGAGTGGTCATTTTCACAGAGAAAATGTATTAATTTTAAACTGGCGACTTTCGCCAAAGTAATGCTTTGCCATGTTAGCCCCTTTTCACTAGGCATGATAAACTTTATGAACATTAAAAAATAAACACGTTTTGAAGACCAAGTTTCATATGATTATTTAATTATTAACGTATTAATTTTAAAGTGATACAAAATGTTATATAGGCGGCGGCTTTACTTTTGATTTTTTTTTCAAAAAATAATTAAATATCCGAACGAATTCCCCTTTCAAATTTGATGTATTTTGCTTTTAATTTCTAACATGGCACGTTTTTCACAGGATTTGGGATTAAATTGTTACAATGGGTATTGTAAAAAAATCTTTAAAATGTTCTTACTAACATGACTTATAGGTAAAGAAACAAAATGGTATTAAGATTTTCATTCTAATCAGTATATCGCTTATTATATAAAGGGTCTAGTTGCAACACTCAAATTCTCCAAAGTGTAACAAGGATACTGTTGCAGTTCGTAAAAGAATTAGCTTAATCATTTTTAAAAAATATTATTTTTTTTATCTATTAATTATTATTTTTGATATTCGTCTGAAAAACGTTTGAGAAACACTACAACTTCTCCCATAGCAACGATGTGAAATATTTTTGTTCTTGTGAAAAATAAGTTGGAATTTCGTAAAATAGAGTTTTTGCTGACTGGTATTTGTGTATTCGTAAGAAATAAACGCTTGTTTGTTATGTTTCTGAACTGAATTATCGTTATCTGGGGAACCAGAGGTTTATTTGAAGATTGGCGTCCGTTCGATAATAGAGTAAATTAAAGATACTACAGGGTCCAGTCTTTTCATTGGTGACTTCGTCTGGTTTAATTTACCTTCATCAAAAATTGCTTATGTATGAACGGACCCTATGTCTTAGTTATACTTTGGAAAACGGGAGTTTTACAACTAAGCCCTTCATAAATAAATATTTAAAAAGATTCATGGATTAATAATTAACGATATTTTGTCATGTATATCCCATGGTTCTTTTATCACAAGTAATTTTTTACAGTTTAGTTGAATCGTAACAGTATTCTATTTATCTCTTAGAAATAATTTGTTTTGATAAAACATTGTTGAAAAGCGCATAAGATCACAATATTTTTTTTCAAGCACTATCTCTCTCTAAACGAGTAAATTCTATTTTAGAAAATGAAACAAAACCCATCCAATTTTATAGAATTTAAAAATATTACGAAAAAAGCTCTTATCCAGTTTACGGAATATATATGTAATCCTTATTCCATTTTGTGAGATTTCGGACTTATAGGTAGGACCGGCCTACTTGCTCTACTTTAGGGAAAATACAATCTTTTTCTATTTCCCATATACACATATTCTTTTCAAAGGGACGCGATAAAATGCATTTATGGACCCCGACTTCTTTGGAATTTGAATTTTGTTTGTAGTTATCGCTCGAACAGTTTTTTTAAAGGGTTTTATTTATGAAGCTTAGTAAAAAGGGCCGATGTACAATATTGTAACTTAGAACTTGATACCGTTTTGCTCTGATAGTATGGATTTAAAAGATTTTTTGGAGGTTTTGGCTTTTAAACACAGTTAATCTTGGTTTCGGATTTTTTTTGTGCTTATGGATGTATTTTATAATAAATTCTTAGTTAGAACTAATTGTTGTAATGGTAAAAACGACAGAACTTATGAAAGTGCAATTATCTACATTATTTATAAAATTTATTCGATGTAATATTTAATATTTACGCAAATCTTTGGGTCTCACACATTGCTTATATTGCTCAGAACTGCTGGTTTTAAACTAGACACGTAACTCACACTTTATAATCTAAAGTATACTGTTTACAATTGTACATTGTACAAGTAATATGTCCTAAATAACTAGAAATTTACCAGATAAGCATACATTATGAGTATGCGTAACTACAGTGATGCGGTATGCTGTAGGAACTAGTTTCCCGGTAATGCATTTTAAAACTGCAAATTTTATATAGTAGATATTTTAACTCTTGATTGTATAGAAATTTTTCTTGAAAGGTATCTTACAATATGAACTTGTATTTATACTGGGTGTAGTGGTTCAACAAGTAATTTGCCATCTAAAGGTATGATTTAGGTTTTTGCTAGCACGTAAAAATTTCAGAACGTGAGTTTCTGATAACGTTTGATTCCCTGCTCCCTTAATAACAATTCGGTCTAATTTACTCCAATTGAATAAGTACCTATGTAAAATATTTAGAGAATAAACTTATTACGTTTGTCATTTGAAAAAAAGCAACACAGCAAGTACCATAGGAGCTTAATCAGAGTATATTTGTTTTTTGATACTCTTAATCCATGAACCTCTGTTCAAGTTTTCTTCCTTAAAATCTCAACAGTCCAACTTTTACTTCAAATCAAACATGTCACAGAACTTGGAGATTTAGCTAGAATAATGTAAAATATTTTTTTTAGCACAAAACAATTCCATTTGAACCAGCATCACCTACATTAATCAAGGGATTTGAAAAAATAACTAATTAAAGAACTAGTTTCAAGTGAATATAGATTGAAGTTACACATTTATTGTATTTGCTATTTTTATATGCCCCACCTAAATAACCAATCAACAGCATACATCTCACGCATTTAATCACATTATATTCGTTATATGATACTCTTAATCTAAAAACATGTTTGCACGTGTTCTTCATTTCAAACTCAACGGACTCAATTTCAACTTCAAATTAAATTAAATACAAAAAGCTGAGATCCGGTCCAGAAAAATAAAAGAAAGAACCAAGAACTGAGCAATTAAATTTCCAAGAAATGAGCAATTTCTTTTGAACCAGCACCACCTTTGTTGATCAATAAATGTTTCTAGTGGATGTTTACTTTGATTAATGTATTTGCAATTGGGTTGTTTCCAGGTGACGAAATATCTTCCAGATTTCTTCTTGCATTTCCTGCGATCGGTGTTCTGATTGGTCATCTGTTCCCACGAACATGAATTCACCAATCAAAAATCAAACAATATTTTTTTTGTTTAAAATTATGTTGCCACTCAACACTTGAAACGTGCCCAATGCAAATTTTTTATATTTTCTAGTACAAGAGTTTAATAACAATATATTTCTTATCTAATACCCACAATCCACAAATACGTTGACACGTTTTCTTCATTTTAAACTCCACAGCCTCACTTTCCACTTCAGGTGACGAGATATGAAAATTACAAGGGAAAACCCCCTTCATCGACGGGAAATCTGTCCATATTGACTTTGGTTTGGCAAGTAGTGGCGATCGAAAACCGGTTTCTCCTTTGATTCTTCTTCCGCGGTTTCAGCGTCAGACTATTTCTGGCATGAAGCTCGATCATATAGATAGAAACCCATGCGCCTTGATATAAAAACTAAGGCAACACTGGTTTCTTCACACTAGTTTAGGCGATGACTCGCTATCTTCGACAAGCAGTCTGATGCAGACAAGTTCATATGCAATGAAAGGGTACTTGTACTCTTCATATTTCAGGGGGGGGGGGGGTGACGAAATATCTTCCAGATATTTTCATGCTCTTCTTGCAATCGGTGCTCAGATTGGTGCTATGTTCCCACATTCACCAATCCGAAACTCGAGAAATAATTCATTTTCATTAAAAATTTTGTTGCCACGCAAGACTTTAAACATGCCCAGTATCATTCTTTGATATTTTTAGCCCAAGAGTTGAATCACAATGTATGTTATCTGGTACTCTTAAACCAAAAACACACAAACATGTTTAACACGTTTTCTTCATTTTAAACTCAATAGCCCCACTTTAAACTTCAAATTAAATTAACCGCCAAACTCGGGGATCCAGCACAGAAAAATAAAAGAAATTTCCCAGCACGGAGCAATTCCTTTTGAACCAGCACCGCCTATATTAATCAAGGGGATGCCACAGACTTGAGTCGGCGCCTCCAGACAATTCATTTGTTTCTCGCAGCAGATGCACATTATAGAAGGTGATTAATCGTCAACCCCCGAATAATGGGCCCGCAAATTCACAAGCGTCGCATTAGCAAGTGTTAAAACGCACGATCATCGAGGAATTTAAATAAGAGAGGGTCGTTCTAGCGTTTTCTTCGCTGGGTCTTTTCTCTCTGGAGAGATGGGATGGAATGTTTTTGTTTTCGAAGAAAAACAAGTGTTGCTCTGGGATTTTGATAGATGAATTTTTCGGTTTAAGAGAAGTGAATAAAATGTTTTGTTTAGTTTGGTGTATAAATTGTCAGTGAATCATCATCATTTTTAGTGAGTTGGGCTGAAGTATATGTTTCGTTAGTGTCATAAAGTAAACATTCTGTAATTATAGCTTTTTGAAAATTTAACTTTACAGTGTTTGAATAGGGTAATGGAATCGAAGTTAAATTAAAAAAAAATATTTGAAATGCAACGGTTTTTGACAAATTTAAAGTAATATTCATATGACAAAGAAGTAGTGAAACAACTATATTTTCTTTCTGTATAGAAAATATCGATGTTTCATTCTTTCGTAATCGTTTTTTCTTTTGTTTTCATTTAATTTTTCAGACATGTAACAAATGTCATTCCTAGGTAAACAAATATTGATCAGATATTTTTAAAACGGAATATATTTTGTAAATAAAGTTCCTAACACTTTGTCTCAATTATTTCTAATAAGCAATGTTTATTTGTTAAATACACAGCAACGGTGATAAATCCAAGCCTTTATCTTGAAAACACATGATATCATATGACATACTATCGAATAATTTTAAATATTCTGCTGACTTTGTGGTATCAAGCCGACTTTTAGGGTTTTGTGCGCGATACAATTTGCTTACCCAAACAATCCCTCAAACAAAATCCTAAATAAAAATATATTATTTAAAAATGCTTAATCTAAACTTAACTTTAAAATTAATATTGTGGAACGGAAGATAATTTTGTTAAAGGTGGAGTCTATTTTTTCTGTCTTTGTCCACTCAAAATGTCATGGTAGTTTAATTACTTCTCCTAAAATTTCTTTAAACGAAATAAGAAAGTAAGAACTGAAGTTTTAAAAAAAATATACGGGAGTTTTAATTCCGAAAAGAACAGTGTAATTATTTAAAAACTTTCGCTTTAAAGTTTCTCGAAACTAGTTTTTTTTATGTTTAAAAAGAAAATTACCTTCCTCATAACATACAATTTTAATTTAATGCTCATCTAATATGTATGGCATTCAAAACACTGCCCTAACTTATATCTACATAAGTCATTAGTTTAAGTCCTTTTAAGTCCAGATGAAGTGATACATCCGTGGAGTTAAGACACTGAATCGTTTACTATACTCTGAAGCCCCGAGGACTAATATGGGTGCTGCATTCGCTTAACCGGCAGCTTATTTAGGTTAATTTGATGGATTTGGAGATTCTCAATTACATGCATAGAAATAACTAGAATCGTCATCTTATAATAGTTATGTAGTTACTTGAGACATACGGATTACAAATAAGTATTGGTAATATACAGGGTGGCCGTAATTAATTAAACAAACAGACATTATTCAGGGCTTTATTTAGGGTAAAATAATGAAAACAATTGCAACGTTGCATTGTTTTCATGTCGGTAATAAAAATTATGATTTTAAACTATGGCATCAAATATTTGTTAATATTCCCTATCGGAAAATTGTATAATAAATTAATTTAAGGAATTATCTGCCTTGTCGTAAATAGACTTTATCCGAAGAATAGCAATTCCGTCTATTTATTCGTTCTACAGAAAGCCTTGTGTACCGTTAGTTTAATAGTTTAATTATGGGCATCATGTATATTTACCAGCAAATAGGAGAGACCGGGGAATTAAATAGTTTAATAAATTAAATTAGTTTTTGATGTATGACCCAGTAATCTAATAATACAATAAGTTCTGAATGTAAAAAAAAATTTCGATTAAAAATTGGCTACATAGTAATAAAAAGAAAGCTGACAGAAATAGTACCATTATGAAGCGATAATACGTTGTTCTAATAACTGTCAAGAACAAGAATGGATTTTGTAGTGTAAAAGCATCAAAAAACTTAAATATTCCCAATAGATTGCGAATATAATTGCACTTTAAAATCTTTATATGAGAACCCAAAACTTTGGAGTAAATTAGCTGCCTAAGAAAAAAGAAGCAATCTCAACAACTTCAGTGCATGTGATGTTATTTTTTTTGCAATATTTTAATAGCAATTTTTTAGACAACCCCCTAGAAAAGATCACCAAAAACTATAGTTTCATGAACATTGAATTTACACAATTTGCTTCATTTAAAAATGATCAAGGTGATATGACCTTAACCGACCGAGTGGCAAGGACGCCATTCGACGTTAACGGATTCTGTACTGAAAGTGGAATATCCTACATGGAAGCATTCTCTTGTTCCAGACTATTTTCGGCGAGCGACGCTAAAGAACGTTTGGGGACCCTGGACCAATTTTGCCAAGAACGCTTTCTATGCAGTTTATATGCCCCGTCTGCATACACCTGTGCGCACCCTCCATAAAGCGCTTGACAATAGATGAATGGCCGAGGAAAGCATTGACTGAGTCAGGGTAATTACCCTCCTGGACTTTGCCGTTGTGTGTAAAAGAGAGCATAAAGTGTTGTCCATTTTGAGTTTTGACATTTCGACACTCCCCTTGAGGGGGGGTAGTAAAATAGATATCGTCGCTTTTGTACATTTCTCACTCAAAGAGGTGAATCTTTTTGAACGAAGTTGGAATTTTGGGTAGGGTAAAAGCTTTAGGAAGCTTGTATGCGCTCCACCACTCGGTCTGTTTAATGGTATAGTAAACTGGCTTTCATTTTTAAAATTGTACCTATATTCTGGGCATAATCTTTTGGGCTATTTTAGTTTACAATAAAATGTACATAAAAACAATAAAATGTGTTAAATCTTTTCACGAACAGTTGGAAAATTTGCCCCATTCATTTTTGGCAGTCTGGGAAAATGTACCCCGTACATTATACAATCAAAATGAAGATAACACGGAAAACTAGCCCCGGTCTTCCCTATTTTACAGATTAAGTGAAAATGTATATAACACGTGTTCTTAAATTTATCTTAAAAATCCACCATCTTTGTTTTACTGGTAAGAACAAAATACTTGCTTGTTTCCAGAAATTGATTTTTTTACAAAAAGTTAAAGACCATATGCACATAAAACAGTTTTTATTGAATCATTAAAGTAATATAATAATTTCTAAATACATGGCAATAAGAAATAATGACATATATTGATTTTGTGTATTTTCAATCAGAGTCAGTCAGGTATTATAATTTTAGCAAAAGTTTTATCAGTCGGTGACAAGTGATATTTTATTAATTTACATTTGGAAACTTGCTTTACATTAAAATCAACGAATTAAAAAAATGATAGAGTGGGCAGAAGCTATTGCATACATGGGCTTAAAAGCAATTTCACATATTTCTCCAATACAATAATAAATGTAATCTAGTATTTTAATATTATCTATTATTTTCATCTATCAATATAGTTTCTTTAATCTATTACTAATTAATCTATTACTAACTGGAATTTTTTCAATGCGATAAAATATCAAAATGTGTACTCAATTTTAGACATACCAAACAGTTTTACTAATCTGATTAAAATCAATATCCATAATAATTCCATTGTTAACTTAATTAGGCATGATGAAGTTATATCTGGGACGCGAAATATAAATACTTTTACAATTTAACAATTTCAGTAAATAGAATTCATAATGTAAAGCATTACAACACATTGAAATTACCATTTATAACATCTTACGAATTAAATATGGTTTTGTCAAGTTGGAGCAATCTCACAGCACTTCAAAGTGAAAGCTTATTACCATAAAGCAACGAAACACTTTTGTCGAATAGAAGCCTGTCTCGCTCCAAGTCCGCCGAAGAACTATTCATCATAAAAATAAGAAAATCTAATTAAATTTAGGTGTCTTATTCAATATCATTACAAATAACTAAAACAAAAATATGAACTTTTTTCTACAAAAGATATCATTATGAAACTTTCAGTAAATGTTTAGAAAGATATTGTGAATAATAAGAAGTAAAATCTGAAAAATCGATATTTTGACCAATTTTTGGGTACCGTGTCCCCTTAATTAACAATTTTAGTCCATAGTATATATTTTTTTTAATTTAAGGGGACCGGGTAGGCAAAAATTTCAAAAATATCGAATTTTTTATTTTAGTGGGGAAAAATAACTTATACCTAATAGCTTTCCATACATACCATACTTTAAACAATCCGAGCAGAATTTAAATCATAGTTTCAATTTAAAAACGCCAAGCGAAGATTCGTCTGTTATTCAGTCCCGGGCCTTATCTTAAATAGCCTTTTAATCAGCATGTATATTTTGATATTTTATTATGTTCAATTGGTCCCTTGCGATTCAAAAGTTGATGTATTTTTTTGAAACGTGGAGTAATTATTAATTGTAATGTTTAGAAGACATAGATTTAGTGCATGGATTTTAGGATCTGATAATTAGGTATTGTTTATTTGCAATTTTTGTAATTCATGTAGTTGAAAAATTTCCTTTTTTTGCCGTCACAGCAAGTTTTATTTTTTAAAAAATTAATCAAAAACACGAATGCAAAATCCAAGCCTAATTTCATAAAGTTGTATTCAAACTGTTTGTATAAAAAGTATTGGCCAGATTAGACAGAATTTGAATCGCAAGGAGCACTTTAAAGATGACTAATAAAATCAAATTTCTGAAAAAAATGTGTTTGTAATTTTTTGAAATTTTATGTAGTCTTTAAAATTATTGTTATTGAACGGCAGAAAAAAAATCAAGAATTTTAGGCAAAAAATAAATAAATATTTTTTTGCCTACCCAATCCCCTTAAAATTACAATATTTTACAAGTATGACTTATTTAAATACGTCCTTGTCAAGTTGCAACAATCTCACAGCACTTCAAAGTGAAAAGCTCGTTACCGTAAAGCGACGAAACACTTTTGTCGAATAGAGGCCTGCCTCGCTCCATGTCCGACGAAGAACTATTCATCATAAAAATGTGATTTATTAGCGGGACACCAAAAGAGGAATGAGACTTGTCGGAAGCATTGACACGATGACGTCACCAGCAGGGGCTGTTTACAAAATTAAACTTTTTGAGAGAACTGTAAATTCTGCAGCTTCAGATCCATAGGGGTTTAACTTTTTTGTTACGTCAACGGAGAATGTTCCATTTTGGCTGTAATTCGAGGGCATGAAGCAATTATTTTGGTTGAAAAGGAATTAATTTGCTTAAAAGGAAACTTTCCGTTTCCAGTTGTGTAATAGATTTGGCGGTAATAAGTCACTTTGCAATATCTGTGTGCAAGTTGCTTAAATGTAAGTTTTTACGATAATGTTATTGAAAATGTTTGTTAATTAATTAATACTATTTTCGTTTTAAGAATTTGAATATATGTAGAAATTGTGGTTTAACTGTAGTCGATTAGTTATTTAACACAACTTGGAAAACACATTTTATAGAATATATATCTAACATTAGTTGGAGATATGTGGTTTTGCCAAATTTGAATGCTTTCAGCTAGAATTACTTGTTTAAAGAAATTTTGTATGGTATTTAAGTAATAAATATATATTTTTATAGATGCAAAAAATTTACTTTTAAAAAAAGTTAATGACTCCATGAAAATAATATTTGAAAGATGTACACAAATAAAAATATACATTTTATTTTGCTGACAACAATAAATTCATTTTGATAAAAACCAACAATCACAATTATCTATTGAATAGACAATTAATATATCATTGGCTACCAATCTAACAATATTTATCATGCTTATTCGCATTTATTATTTAATTTGATTGAAGTTCCTCCCACGATTTGCTTTTAACAATAGTGCCTATTCTGTCGTGTTAAGAGCGTAATAGTAAATGTAACGGGCTATTCTTGTTTCATTACGGTCATTACAGACAGCGCCATTACCTTTAATGTGAATAACGGGCTACTAAAGGCTGTTCCTGGCTATGGACACCGTTAATTCGATTAAAGCTTATATAATTGGATCAAAGCGTAATTGTTCATTATCACCAAGGTGTTTAAAATGGGTTAGAATGTAATTAATTTGCAGTATAAGGAGATTTATTTTGTAGATTAAATGGTATCAAACCAATCAACGGTAACAAAAACCAATAATATGTTGTTTTTTAAATATGTTTATTGTTTCAATTGCATATAATAAATGCTATATTTTTAATTAATTTGAAATTTACAATGACACTGCAGTTTAAATATTACGACTTAACAAACAATAACATATAGATTGAAAAAGTCGGAAGATATAAAAATGATTTTATGTAACAAAGCAAATGAGTTTCGATGCAATAGTCAAACAAATTATTTTTCAACAATTATAAAACAAATTATTAATAATTAAATACTATCTACTAAAAGGATTTTCTGGCTATCTTCTCCGTTGCTTCGATTAAACCTTATATAACTGAATCAAAGCGTAATCGTTCATTATGACCAAGGAATTTAAAATGATTTAGAATTAAATTAATTAATAGTATAAAGATATTTGCTTTGAAGATCAAATGATATTATCAAAAATGAAAAAAACTTATTGGTTTTTAATAAGTTTATGGTTTTAATTATATCGAATAAAATGTTTTAAATACGAGGGCTGTTTTTTTTTTCAACATCCGATGGGCTGTAACAAAAAGAAGGGTCAAAATACAAAAAAGATGTTTTTCCAAAAGTAATGTACAATACTGCTTATTTCTCCACATAATCACCTTGACGATTAAAGCATTTGTCATATCTGTGAACAAGCTTTGAAATACCCTTTTCGTAAAATGTAGCCTCCAAGTGAGAATTGAGAGCTGTTATTCGTTTCTCGCAGGCAGAAGGGAACAGTGCAACAGAAATTCATCGAAGAATGAATAGGGTATGGAGACACCTTTATGAGTGATGACGTTGTTCGTGAATGCTGTTGAACATTTAAAGGTGGCCGAACTGATGTTAATAAAGAAGGAGACCGAGAAGCAAGTCTGTCGCTACAGACGGCATTGTTCAGCGAGTTGACCAAGTGTTTGGGGAAACTCGAAGGTTTACCGTAAGTGAATCATCGATTATCAAAGTGGTTTGGATTGTAGCGCTTCCAAATTGACGTGGACCTCAAAGAAACCGTCACAACTCCCTTCAAATCATTGGTGGCTACATTTTAAGAAGAGGGTATTTCAAAGCTTGTTTACAGATATGACAAATGCTTTTATCGTCAAGATTATGAAGAGAATTAAGCAGTATTGTACATTTCCTTTGGTAAAATAAATGTCTTTTTTTGTATTTTGACTCGTCTTTCTGTTACATCCCATCGGAGGTTGAAAAAAAACAGCCCTCTTATTATTATTATTATTTTTTATTTAATTTACCAATTATAAATGGAACAACAGTTTGAATATTAACATTAAACATAAAGTAACTCAGGTGCTGTAAGTTGGAGTTGAGAGTTGAATTAACGTCGCACCTGAGCTACACGAGGGATGTTGGCGACGGTCTTAATTTTAGAGCCACAGTCAAGCGACGAGCCGACACCTGAATAGGCACCCAACGCAACTTTTAAGGACGACATCATACGCGGTTCCAGCACATTGGAGCACTTTTAAGGGGCACTCTCTCTACCGAGAGATTATTCGTCAAACATTTTTGACTGCGCAAACCTTTCATAAGTCGGCAGTTATTTTTGCTATACCGAACTTGAGACTTTAGCTTGTAAGACAATCACCTTTCAGACTAGACTCCCTAGCCTCTCATTTTTTTTACAAACTTCGGAAGTCATAAAAATTATTTTACATTAAAAAGCTATTGAGTTTGGTTTTAATAGTAAAAAATATCTATAAGTATAAACTATTCGCATGATTTATATTGTGAGTGGGGCAATATATTAGGTTCAATTTTAAATATAGTATCATAACCTAATAATACTTTCTTAACTCTAAAAAAATAAGCATAACAGCTGAAAGTTGTAGTCGGCATTTTCTAAGCGACAAAGAATAAACCATTATAACTGTCTACACAACAATTCCCACATGTTTTCATACAAAAACTACCCCATGTTTACCAAAAGACACAACTATCCAACATTCCCAAATCCAATATCCAATAGTCAGAGATCTGTGAGAATCCATTGAAAATAGCAGAGGTCACAGCAGGGGTCTTTTACATTACAAGACCACCTGCAAATATTACCCTCTCACAAAATGGGATTTACTGTGGACAGATGGAGGGTATAGATGAAAGATTGGTTATTTTGCGGCTAATGTTCACCTATCATACATATGTATTTGTTGGTTGGTAGTTTTATTTGTTGGTAGTGTCATTGAGTTTTTAGACGTGATAAATTGATTTTATAGTAGTAAAGAATTAGTAATAGTGATGGAGTATTTGAATTTTATGATGTAGAGTAGTTACGTAGAATTAAATAAAAACATATTGGAAACACACACATATATAAATATAGCTCAACGTATTGGAAAAATAACTCATCTCTATAAAACAAGTGGACCATTTCAGATGGTAGAGAGCTAGTGAATTTCATAAGATTAGCGGCTAGTGGATTTTATAGTAGTAAGAATTACAAGGTAGTGATTGAATAATTGAATTTTCTGATGTAGAATAGTTATGTAAAATTTAATAAAAGCATATTGGGGAAACACACACACACACACACAAGTATAACTCAACGTAGGAGAAAAACGAAGCACCTCAATACAAGAAGGGTTGTATTTCAGGACACACAGCATGATATAGACCCTTAAATGATTGGAAGGTATTTTCTTATATTTGTATTGAAAATAAACTGATTGTTGAAATAAATTAATTTATTCATGAAACTAATTATTAATTACCAATATCTCTCGCAACTCAAATGTTTCAAAATGAAAATTTTAGCAAATTTAAATTTGAGAGGTTATCGGCAGTAAGTTATTTAAAAATTTAATGAAATAATTTTTAGTTCGCTGAAAAATATGAAAGCCATGTAGTGTTGCTAAAACAATTCGAGGAAACTCAATGTCATGAAATTGTCAATACTCAATACAGTTTCTTTACTTCTTTAAACATAGTCAAGAACACATACGTTCTTACATTAACCGTACTAAGAAAAAATCTTAGTGAATAGAGATGTTCGTCCTGTAAGCGTTCCAAGAAATCCTTGGTAGCTTTACAGGTGCATTTTTGCATGAATAAATAGAGATTTATTATTCAATGTTTTTTTTCTACTTTCAGTCATTTTTTCAAGTATTTATTCAAATAATCATTAGTATACCATGTTTTTCTAAATATGTTACGATTCTTTTTGTTAAGCTTCGGTTTTTCAATTTCTTTTTGTTTTAGTTTAAGAATTTAATTTCTATTTCTTTTCAGCTTTTTAGTTAGAAAATAAGAAATTTGTATATTAAAAAAACAGATTTCTTAGGTAAACCAAAATAATATTTTCCTAAAAATTAACGAAACTGTAGCCGAGAGACTTAATTTTTTTTTAATATTGCAGATATCATTATAATTTTTTTCCATAAATGCATACTAAATATACTAACACTTTTAGATAGTTAAAGGTTTTAAAAAATTATTAATTTTGTTTTAAAAAAATAAAATGTATCAAAAAGTGACGTTTCTTATTTTGTTATAAGTCAAAAAATTATTTATTGACAAACAAAAATTTTGCATTTTCATAAACAGGAAAATGTACTTAACAAACTGTCTTTACGGAATTTTGTTATTTGTTAAAGTTTTTTTAAAAAAAAGTATTGAAATTTTTTTTAATAATTTCACAGGTTCACTATTTTTTTTTAAATTAATAAATAAAAAAACAATTTATTTACAACTTTTCCCTAAAGACAAATTAAAGTAATATGTTTTAAAATATACTGTAGCAAGTTTTAAAAATATTCTTAAAATAGATCTGAAGTTATATCAATTTGAACTTGGTAAAACATGAAAAAAACCATCAATGAGAAAAATGGGTTCAAAAATAAAAATTCAAACACTTCATACCTAAGCTTAATATAATTAGAGTTGTACTTAACGTAGAAGCATAATTTTGGTGTCGTTGAATTTAAAATAAGTTGAATTTTTTTTAACAAATATTTTTTTTTAATATTTTGGACGATTTTGTGTCCCATACCCCCTTAATGTATATATGGAAAATCTTAATATATTGAAATGGAAAAATCGGAAAAACTCACTATAAAAATTCAAGGAATATTATTTTAGTAAATTCGGAATAGAAGAAGATAAACTAAAGCTAAATTAAAAACAATTGTTAAAGAAAGAAACATCTAAAACTTATATATTTAAATTTGACATTTATAAAGTGCACCTCTAGGAAATATGGCCAGGGGACGATTGAATAAGCGTTGCAACAATTTACATAGCGTAATCACAACAATTTCCTTAGTATATCTACTATCAAGTATTTGTTATATGTTATATTGTAGTTAATGGTGTGGTACCTGTAAATTTGCTGGGTAATATATCTTTGGTAAATTCCCACCGAATATTTTACAGAGTTAGTTAGAAATAATATTTTGAAATATAGCACCCACTTAAAATTCTACAAATAGTATGCGTTGAACTTAAAAATGCAAGTTGAAGTGACGCATACTATATTTAACAAGATCGCTTCCCAATGAAAAAACAATAATAATTGTTTAATGTGTTTGACAAAATACAAAGCATTAAACAATGACATATATATTTATATTCAGAAAAACTATTATAAAAATGTAATTATATACGAAAACACCCCCCCACCCGGCCAACATCTATTTATTTCCATAACAATAACAACAACACGCAATATTTCATGGCATGTATCCAAAATAAATATATATTTAAACGGACGAATATTTCATGTTGTTGTCGATTTCGGCACCTGCATAATGTGCCAAGGTGTCATGGGAGAAATTAACTATGGCTGCGACCATAGCCAAAGGATGTCATCCCCTTGTTGACCAGGTATGTGTGACAAAGCTGCATCTGACATAAACCGTTACGAGAAATATGAATTATTAGAAGGTAATACGGATTGGACAGGAATATAAGATAGGCCTATACGGATAGGATATATGTCATTATTGCTATGTCTCGAATTTTTAATACAAATAGGTACCACAATGTTAATTTATTTAATATATCACAGGAAGGGATTTATGTCATCTTTTCCACTACTGGTAACTCAGTTCGTAAGTTTGAATGTTATAAGTAATTTATATAGCCTGTAATTCGGGAAACTAGATCGAACAGGTCCGTATAGTTACATCGATCTAGCCTTGTATTGGTTAACCAAACTTGTCTGTATATTTGTTTTCGTAATTCAAACCCTATAGCTTTTATTGATCTTTTAAACCTATAACGCTGGCACCAACTCTGCTGTTAAGGTTAAGGTTGTAGGTAGAAGATACTTCATATCTTTCCTGTATGTTCACTGCTGTAAGAAAAGTATTTTGTGTAGTGGGGATACCACTTGTGCATTTAAAGTGCGTAATTCATTTAACTGGTGATAGCAATGTAATGTTGATGAAAATATTACACCCAGCTCGTTTGTCCACCATAAAGGACTTAATGATGAAGACCTTGTTGCTATGACTTATAACTATATTATTTTGCATACTGTAGATGACTGGTAGTAACACAGTATAAATATGCGCCATCTAAAAAGAATGTTGTTAAGTTCGCGTTTTTGGCGACCACTACACTAAAATATTCTCGGTAGAAGTTAATTTACTCATTAATTTGTAACGTAAAGTTCAATGGTTTCGATATGAATAAAAATTATATACTTGGCTAAATTGTAAATTGCCATATTATCAAAATAACAGGACAAGTTATGGATGCGCCATTAAGTCCGTTGAGATTTTCAGGCCCGATTGCTTCGAAGCAAGATTTGCATTTTAAGGCAGAAGATTCGCCGGAGCTTGGCGTTTATCATCATTTCTGGGGGATAGCTAAAATGAATCGTTTATACCAGAAACCTGTTAGACATAATGGTAATGCAATGCATTTTGATAGACTTCTGAAATAAATGGCTCAGATATGAGTTTTTTTTTCTGTAACGCCTTTAGCTTATGCTAATGACCTAGCGGCTAAATTAGGGGTTATTCTGAATTAATTTAATTTCCTAGGCAAATTTCTGTTTCTACTCTTACTTTTGGCGGAAAGTAAATATTTAAAGTACTAGCTAAATAATGTTAAATTTTTTTAAATGGTGGTTATACATTGAATAATCTTATTAATTTGGAAATGTAGTATTTGTTTTGACATAGATGGGTTTTCATTTTTATGTCTCAAAATCCATGTTTTATATCATTAAAAAAATGTTTCAAATCAGGTGCCTGGAGTATAATGGATATTTAAATTAGGCCTAACAAAAAAGTGTGAGAATACAATTAAATTTCTAGTTCTTAAAAAACTATATCATTAAAAAGCATGAAAAACAAAAAAAAATTGGACAATTTTTGCGAATGCGTTCTAAACAAAGCACAAAGAAGGTACAAAAACAACAGTAGAAAAACTTATTTTGTTAGTTTCTAACGAGTAACATGCAGCTATTTCAAATTTCTTATCTCTATGATTTTTAGTTTGAAAAGCAGTCTTAAATATAATTTACCATGCCATTTTGTGTAACTTAATTTAATATAAAATTAGGTTAGTTCAGTTTAAAAAACGAGATTTTTTTCCGTTTCAAAGATTCCTCTTCTCTAGATAAAATTATTCAACATTAATCTTTACATTTAACAATCAATGTAGACAGAGCGACTACAAATTTTATTACTATATTGAAGGTAAAATTACTTGTGGTTACAGAAATCAATATTAAGGAAATACCGTAAATCTATGTATGTATAAATTTATGTATTATATTATTGTATTTTTGTTCGTGTCTATGACGTTGCCAAAATGTGTGTGAATGTCAAGCTAACTGAAACCATGTGATATTATTGTATTAAATTTATTTATAAGACTGTATTTATTTATTTATCGGCCCAAACCCCTTCGAAAAAAGTAGTTTGGATATCCCTGCTACAGTGTATATAAATAAAAAAAATCATCGGAAATTTCTAATTACGTAATGACACGCGGTCTATATAAAAGCGTCTTTTAAGATTCAATTACCAATGTAAAAAGTGCTTTGTTATTACAACTAAGTACTTTGGGCAATATAATTAAGGTTCATTGCAAGCAAGAGTTCTTATTGGCATTTTAAAACTATTAGACTGGAATTTAAAGTTTTCTAAGTACTTAATGGTTCATATCACGTAAATTAAATGATAACATAAAGGGGATACTTTTAATTAAATTTCGAAATACGTTTCGAGTGCTTTGATTGTCATACTTAAAATTGTGATATTTTGTTTGTTAAAGCACGGTTTCATATTTTATTCATGAATTTAAGAAACAATATTTATGTTACTATATTTAATATTACAGTTTCATGCTTTTATTGAGAATGGTTCCAATGTGTTTGTTTGCAAAAGAGATTTCAAAAGTTGAAGGGTATGGATATTATTATTTTTAGTTCCCTTGAAACTCCAAGAAAAAAAAATTTGAATATAATTTTTAAACCTTACATATAGATTAATTAGATAAATTAACTGAAATTTAATCATGATATCGAAAAATCGTACATAAGTTGATGGTTTTGGTTAGTCGGGAAGCTTCATTCGTCCAATGTCTATATACATGAGCATAATGCTGGCTTGGAATGTAATTCCTGAGGAACCTCGTGGAACTTCACCGACACATTTTGTGCTCGGTTTCATCCTAATATTGGTTCCCAGTAGCTGCAACGGCTGCGTGGTGAAATCTTTCACCAGATTTTCAGTATTCGGTTGAACAGATTTTAGTAACAAAAACCTGAAAAATTGTTCAACCGAATACCGAAAATAAGGTAAAATATTTCAACACACCGCCGTTGCTGCTACCCGGTACCCTATGTTTGATGGAAAAAAGCGTCAATTTTTTAACAGTGTATCCAATCAGCAAGAGTACACTGTAACTGTAAGAAATGAAACTATCATAAATGGGTACTTGGATGTTCTCATTTATTTTTTCTCAATCATTTAAAGAAGTTATAACATGAATCATCTCAAATTTGTATTTGAGAACCATGTATTTTTAGTAGTTACAAATCAATGATGTTCTTTAAAATGAGAACGTTATATTCAAATTTGATAACATTTTCTTTAACAGTGTAATTGTTACTGCAAGGACGCAAAGCTACTCTCAAAGGTATGGTATAAGAACTTCATAGTCAGGACAGGACGACAGTTTCTATAGATATGATAATAATTGAAAAATAATTTGTAAATTAGAGGTAAATAAAATGAATGACCTTGTTAGGCCATTTGATCTCAAGAAACTAAATGCGTAAATCTCCCGTTGCTTCAAATTCTTTCCTGGTCAAATTTTTATTCCGGAATCGGAAAAGCTCAGTTGAACCCCAGCGCAAATGTCGATCTTACTTAAAAACTAGGTCTCAAAATTACAAATGCATTGCTTTTTTTATAATAATTTTAAAGTTAAACTTTAGATCTTTGCAGCCGTAAGCATTATAATATCAACAAGAAATTAATAGTCATTATTCCTAACATAGATAAACCCCAAACCACAACAAAGATCAAAACCCATGACCCACTAGACCACTAAGATCGTCAATTTCAATATTGTCCCTATTATACGTGCTAAAGTGTCCAAAGAATGTGATCATCCACAAGAGAGCTAAACCTTCCATGAACCACCCGAGACCTATCCTTCAAGACCCGGATACGACCCAAGGGATTCGGATTTCTCTGTCGTTCTTTTCGTGGGATATTTTCGCCATTTTTTTGGTACTGGGGATGTGAAAATGCCAAATTTTATGGGAACATATATTGCTTGATCTTGTTTTGCTTCCATTATATTTGGTTAATGTAGTTTCAGTATACTAAAGAGAATTTGCTCGATAACCCAGATACGGTCGAAAACAAAACTGTGCTCTTTAATTTATGATATTAAAAACACTGTACTGCTGTTTAGTAGATTTTCTAATGTTTAGTCAAACAGACGCATGGCGAATTTTCTCCTACTCTTGACAGCTTTGCGTTAAGGTTTTACATTATTAGTAA
Organism: Oedothorax gibbosus; assembly: GCA_019343175.1. Classification (NCBI taxonomy): domain Eukaryota; kingdom Metazoa; phylum Arthropoda; class Arachnida; order Araneae; family Linyphiidae; genus Oedothorax; species Oedothorax gibbosus. Next base: position 194,485 of record JAFNEN010000538.1, read on the forward strand.
AAAAATATATGTATAGTGAAATAATGATGACTTTACAGTGTAAATAAAAGGGCCGGTACGCCGAATAACAGTACGTATAATATAAACAAGGGAACAAATTTCATAAAATACTTTTAATAACTTATATGAAATTATATTCGTGTGAGTTACCTTTATTAACTAGCCTAGCAGTAAGAGCAATAGCTCAAAGAATACTCGGGAAAAAAAGCAAAAAGAGAACAGAAGTACTAAAGCCTGTAGATTTTGATCCCATACTAATATGGGACAAAAGTTTTGTAATATGGACATTTTTAGTTTTGTTTTATGTGTCAGTTCAATAAACTCTCGTGTAGATAAAAATAAATAAATGTCACACTTGCAACTAAACCTACACTTTAACTAAATATGGCTGCATAACAAGTACAATTTAATGAATATATTTTATTTCACATCTCCACTTCTCCTGCCATTTTTCTTAGCATAACCCTTACAAGCAGTCTCTGGGGAAACTCACCTTAACGTGTTGACAGATGTCCAGGACTTGGGATAAAAATTGCTGAATAATTTCTGATGTGATAAGATAAAAAGGGCAATGCATTTTTTTGTAAACGCTAGAGGGTCACTATATGTCACAGAATTCTTGTAATATATATGACATTTTTAGTTTTGTTTTATTTTTAATTTTTGGATTTGTAGTAAGATTCATGCCATGACTTAGGAATGTGATAAAGAATAAGCGTGAATGTGTCCACTTTGTATAATTTCTTTTGTTTATATATAGTTTATATCTTTTAAATTAGCTGCAACTGATTAAGAAAACAAGATTTAAAAAAAATAATACATCGATATCCCAAATTTAAGATCATGCACGTTTTGAAAAATTCATATGAATGTAGCAAGGGGGGTTCACCACACAACAAGATTAGATAGCCTAAACACAAACTCGCTACTGACGATGCATTGCACAGTGGGATTATACCTCTTATTAGAGTTAGCTTGTATCCTCACATCGTGAGTTCAAACCTGATCGCTAACCAAATGCACTTGTTTTACTAGTTACCCATTGTCGCTCCACAAAGCTAGTACTTCAATGAGCTCAATTGTTTTATTAATCCATTTAGAAAAAAATAACTTACATGACCTCAAATTCGTAAAACGTATGTTCTCGAAATCGGGAACAATGTATTCGTAGCTATTATGAATTAAGGATTCTCAAACACGAGAATATTATTTTCAAAACTACGAACATTTTAATATTTTTACAGAAATAATACATTTCTCAGTTTTTTTAAGTTTGCTTTTCCCACATCCAAACATAAAACAAATAGTATAACCCTGAAACAAGTCTGGGTTATTTATATTTTCTTCAACCATGTCTGAGTACATAATTAAGTTAATTTTGTTCAGTTTCATCACTTACACATACACCAAGTTTATTAAAGCGAAAACCTAGACTTCCTATCTCTCCTCTCACCTCGAAAAACAAATTAGAAACCTTTTCCATCTAAATTTAGATGAAAATCTTTTTAACAAGAACGCGCCTCGCCAAAGCATGTTCTTCATCCCTGGTAAACTCATGCATAGTTAGTGAGGATAATTAGCACTGAGAAAGGACTCCCCACCGAGTGCCTATTTCAAAAGATTTTCAAGGAAGAGTATGCCACAGAGAGTCTTATAAGTTGTATGCAAAGAAGTCAATTCCGAGAAGGTTATTGTGTACTTCAGAATAGTGGTGTGGACGTACTCTCTTCTAACTAATAAGAACTTAATTAAAGCTTTTTTTTATGCTTTAAGTCATTCGAGATTGCTAAGAGAAAAAAACAAGTTTTCTGTTTTAGTTTATTTAAATAAACATAATATATGAAAATATTGCAAGGCGATGATTGCAAAAATGGATTTTTTAAAATTCAACCATGAAACAAAAAAGAATTAATTTGTTTAATATTATTAAAATTTAGCTGATTATCATGAAATATTGTATGTTTATTCCTAAATTTTTTCGTAATTTAAAAAAAAATTGGCACAGAAAACTGTATATCAATAGAACTATGTTACTTTTATTAAATGAACTAGATAAAAAAATCCTTATTTGATTTTTTGAAAGACTTTTAAAAATTGATAAATCATCAACCAATATACACATTGGCAAAAAATAAAATTTATGAATTATAGTACACATAAGAAAGTATATTATCCTTACATCTATACTGCACCCATTGTCACGAGCACAGTAATTTGTATTAAAGAAGAGACATAACTAATATTTAATTAAACTTAACTTTTTAATAACAAACGGAACATAACTAACTCATAAAAACATAAACCTGCTGTAAGGTGTACACGGTAAATGGTTGGTTGGTTGGTAGACATATATATTCAGGTTTGTGTGCTTGGTCAGCGACCCGCTTATAAACCTTCGTCAAGTAAGACAGACACAACAGACAACACACACACATAAGTGGATCCATCTAATTTTTAGAGACAGAGGCCAACTAGAGGATCCCCAGAATTGGCTTGTCACCCCCAGAGGTATTGATTTGGTATGGGAACTTAGAGGACTTTCGGACCCAACAGATTTAACGAGCACGTACTCCGCATATACTCGGTAGGTCTTCAGTGGTACCGGGACCCGATCGCAGGACCTTCCGATCCCGAGACCGAGACGGTGACCACTAGGCTCACTACGGCCCTGTACACGGTAAATAGTAGCAACAGTCAGAAATTCATCAGAGTTTAAATATACATGCTCTAGTTACAGATTCAGAATTTAAGGTATACAAATATTACAATTATTGGTGGTTGTAGAAATACGAAGCTGCTCTCGCTCATGCCTCCACACATCTATCTCCAACCAAATCAACTTTTTAACCAACATCAAAGTGTCAAACAGCCTCAAATATTTTTTGGGATATTAACACATATTTTATATTTCTCTGTAAACTTATCCATATTTAATGAGGCTAATTAGCGATGGAGGTGCCTCCAATGAGTACCAATTTTAATCGAACCTGAAGGAAGAGTATAAAAAGAAAAATGTGCAGGTAGAACTCCATTTTGAGTGGCGCTATTTTGTGTAAGACTGTCTCTTTTAAAATTTAGTAACCGATGGGAAATTAAATGAACCACGGTCAAGTAACGTGACCTACAACTAAACTGGCACTCCAAGAAACCTTACACCAACGTTTTACGCTGAATCACGAAGAAGCAAGGTAATGTAAGTAAAACTTTATTTTGAGTTAAGTTACCTTGTTCAATAACACTTTTTAAAAATAAAATGCTAGTTCCGAAATTAAATGAACCACGGTCAAGTAAAGCGACTTATAATTCATCCAGCACCCCAAGCAACTGTACAGCAACATCAGACCTTGCATCATAACTCTGCATAATTACACTAACAACAAACTATTTTTTGGTGGGAAAGACGTAGATAGATCTAGCAAAGGTATCATCTGTGTCCATATAAAATTGGATAGATCTAGCAAAGGTATCATCTGTGTCCATATAAAATTGGATAGATCTAGCAAAGGTATCATCTGTGTCCATATAAAATTGGAAAAATAAAAATCTACGCCATTGAAAATATCAGCATTAATAATTGACGGATTACAATTATTGTTGATATTGCCATTTCTTAAAAGACAAGAATACAAAATCCCAATCTCCACCCAATTATGGCGCCATATGAACATTCCACCCCATTCAAAATTCCTCCTAATACACCAACCCTCTCTGGAACGTTCTTCTACAGAAGGTTAACAGGCCGCGGCTGCGTCTGACATTTCCATTACAATAGAAGACTTTGAAGACGATTGCTTGCTAAGCCAAAACCCTTCTATCTATTCGAATAAGAAAAAGAATCGAACACGACGAGATAGGGCATGTTAAAGACAGTAACATTGAGATTCTATTCAACTGTTTTGCATGAAAAGTAACAGAAACTTAATAATTTGAATGGTCACAAACTGTAGTTAACTTATTAACTATATGTAGTTTTTGAGATCAAATGAGGGTTCAAAGGCTTACTCAACTCTAAGGTCACATAAGCTCTTTGTAACTACACGATATCCGCCTGGTTCGGGTTGTCATGTCGGTTTTTCCCATAGATATCATTTTTCCCCATAGATATATAGTTAAATTATTAGATTGGCAGATCATGTGACCTCCAATGCTAATGACGGGTCTAAAATTAATGTCTAAAATTACAAATAAATATCGTAAAAATACTAACTGCATTTTGTAATCTTTTTAGTGACTTTAAATCCTTTTCTAGTATTTTTTTTTTGTAATTTTAGGATTAGGTGGTATTTTTCGTAGTATTTTTCTCCTTAAAGTGGCAAAAACACTGGCCATTTTGCCCTCTTATTTGGCCTCCATGCGCGTCCCGCATTGGAGGTCACGTGATCTACCAATCTAATACTTTAACTATGATATCTATGGTTTTTCTGAAGAAAAATTATGAAACCTATTCTACCTAACCTATTCTCGCACGGCCGACTATATACTTTTAAGGTTTAGAACAGGCGTTGTATCTCCCTTTCGGAAAAACCGACAACCCGAACCAGGCGGATAGTGTGGTGTTATAGAGAGCTTTACTGGCATTATCAGTTGAGTCGGCCGTGCTCCAAATCGTGATCCGATTCAACAAAAGAAAAATACCAAGCTGCGTGGAGGCAATTACATGCATTAGGACACAACTGTGAACAAATCAGAGTTAAGACACTAACATATTTAAACATTTGAGGCATGTGTAGAACCTTTCTCGACTGTCAGATTCTTTACCTAGTTCTATATGGTTTATGGCAGTCAAAATATGTTTAATTTAACTGGAAATTTCCAAATATATTGCTGTAACACCCCTCGCAAAAACATGACATTTGTCTAAAAGTTTTAATTTACCATATTTGTACTAATAAATAAAGTAATTATTTAAAAATTATTAGATCACTGAATATTTAAAAAAATATACAAAAGCGTTAGGGGTTGGAGATGATTGGGTTCTGATTAAATAGGTGAAATATTTAGGAAAAGAAAATATGACACATATATTTTTTTGCCTTATAAGTGATTTAAATAATCCATTGTGCAATTGGAAGTGAAATGCACAAGTGTTTGAAACGAAAACTTATCTGGATAATGTCTTTTTTATTTCATATATTCATTGAGTCTTTTTTCAAATTAATGGTTCTTTAATTCTTATTATTATGGATTAAATGACAGTGTACATAAAAATACACATAAAAATTTAAGTCTCTGGAAAGATTTTTCAACAATATTTAGTCTTCATAAATTGTCAGTTAAATTTTACATAATCAAGAAAACTTATGCTAAAAAACAAATTTTACCATAAAGTAAGTAAAAGAAAATATTAATTAAAAACGTTTCAAAGTTTATCATGAAGAGAAAGTCCTTTCTTATTTTTCTTATACAACACATACCATTAAGTTTTAATTTTTCTAATGCTTCACAATGCATTAAAAAGTTGACAAAGAACCCATTTTTGCATAGGGTCAGATTTAAGTATCGTCGCACTAGAGCTGCACAAGAGGGTTATTCCATTTTCGAAAATAATCCATCCTAAAGAATATTTCTGAAATACACGACATCAACTAAAAACTGTTTTCTTACCAAATCATGCACACCTGACATATTTCCTTGGAAGAAATTTCGTGTAGTACTCTCTGGATCTCCAGGGACTTTCCCTAAAACATTTGATGGCTCTTGAATTGGATGCTTTCCTGTATGGGACATTGTGCCATGTATTGAAGGCTACTCGATACCGGAAAGTTTGCAATAACGCATATGGTTTCAAGTAATACTTAGAGTGATGCCTTTGATCTTTTGTTTGAGTTTTTGGAACTTTGTTCCAAAATATCGGGTATTGTGTGTTTGTCTCGATGTCCGGTGCTGGAGCTGTTTTGGATGCATTATGTTTGATTTATAAATGGAGAGGGATAGTAAAAGTGTTGTTGTTGGAATGTAAGTGTCATAATAGTTGTGTTTTTATATAATATGTTTATTTTCGTTTTCTTCTATTATATTGAATTTTCGATTAGTATAAACAAATAAACAAAAGTTCTAAAATGACTTAAAATAGCTTTAAATGCTTTTTTTATATACTCGTTGAATTTTAATAATTTCAATAGCTGAAAGCAATTATATTTTACAACAGTAATTGTCATCTGGAACTGCTTCCACACAATAGTTATACCCCGTATAGAAAATCGTAAAACACAGTATTTAGTTGTAATTTAAACTTTTAAAGGCTAAAATTGGATATTTGCATTTAATTTCTTTTGCAAATCAAATTTTCTTTATTTTTTGCAAAATTTATCCCTGATGTCATGCCTTTCTAAAAAAAAGTTTTGAAGGTCTGATTGATAAATCTGGTTTTATAAAATTGAACGGACGGACAAATGGAAATTTTTAGCACGTCAATAACTCTTTCCTGTTTTTTTTAATTCTTTGGGAACAAAAAAGAAAAATAGGCTTCAAATGTGTCACCTTGTCTTTAATCGAAATATAAGTATCTGAAAATGATTAATTTCTTTGAAAGGTGCCTTGTTAGAAGAGCTTTCGTAATAGTTTCTGTGTTTTCTGGGGAATCAATGTCGTTGAGATTGGTGTAAATTGGTTTGCTTAAGAGTTGTATGATGTCTTGCATGAAAGGCAAAAATTATATGCATTACCCGTTATCCTTTAAATAAATTTACTTTGGAAAAGTATAACTCGGCGCAAGGATAACCTATTTGATCTATTTGTTGTTATATAAGAATTTAAAGTGTGCGGTATCAACAGTTGCGACATCATATTTTAGAAATAAGCGTAATTGTCTTCTAAGAGATAGCATTTTAACAATGGAACGAAAATTAGAATTCGACTAAGTATGCAAATTTTGTTCGATAAATCGAGGAGAATAGAACCATTTAGATCATTCGAGCAAACGATTCTACTTCTCTTCTATGTCTTCAATTCAATTCAAGATAAGTTTACTGTAAATAATTTTAAAAAAAATCTTTTTTAATTAAATTAAAAAAGGCTAAAAAAAAACAGTTGTACAAACTGAAAATATTTTAACTGATTTTTTAAAATTAATTTAATTTAGTATGTAACGGTCACAGTGCTTTTGTAAATAAGGGAACGTAATGACAGTACCATATAGTCATCGTTTTCTTTTAAAGCCATTTTATAATTAATTTTAACGTAGCTTCTCTTACTCTTTATTTTAATTTTCCCGTATTTTAGTAACTTCAACTAAACCCATTCCATTCACGACAAATCCGAGAACTTCCACTTCACATTCATCTTTCTTCGCCATTCGAGATCTTCCAAACCACAGCCTCTAACCGCCCCGCAATTTATTAAAACCCCCCAAAAGCCATGCGAAAACAGATAGGTATATCCTTTTACAAACACGTCCCGATACAGAGCCATTCCCCAATTGCACAGATAAATCTCTTTGCAATCATAAATCCCAACCTGGCAAAAGTCCGTCTAGCGCATCCAAACCTGCTGCCGAAATGCCTCGTTGCCGTACAAATGGAGATGGTAGAGAAATAATCATATTTTCCTGGTTACTTGTATTTCATCTGTAGAAAAATGTTGTGTTGTTTAATTTTTACTATGTAACTTACTAGCTATGCATTCTGTAAATTATTAACTATTTATTCTTACTATGCATGGGACAGCGGTTCATTTTATTAAATTAACTGTTCGATTTCAATTTTTAGTCATTTTGGTTTTGAAACTATTTTTAGAACGTTATACGTTTCTCATAAAGTAATCTTTTTGAAAAAATAGATAATTAATTATACATCTAAAAGAATTGGTAAGTTCGGTAGAAAGCATAAAACCTAAACGGAATTAATAGTATAGAAACTCAAGGCTTACCCACTAAAGGACCATAAAGCTGCTAATTAATGAATTGCAACGAAGTAGGTTTCGAATGTAAATATCTCGATACAAAGTGCGAATAACAATTAATCTTAATTTTTAGGTTTGTGCTAATTCAAACTAAAAAGAAAAATCACCAAAGGAAATGACTCCCTACCCTAATCTTAAAATCAGTACTCAAGGCATTAATGAAGCATTAAATATATAAGTTAATTTTTTTCTATAATGTTCATTTTCTCTAGTACTTATTTAAATATTTACTATCCATATTCTAGCCAACCCTCGATAGAAATTTCTGAACTATAACAACCTTCAGAAAAGGCTGATTAGGTTCAGAAAAGGTCCTATTATTAACATTGTTTTGTGTTTTGATTTTTGCAATCTCTTACAATAACAAAATAATATTTATAGTCTAATATTAGCTGTAAGTTTGTTATTACTAATGTGTTCCCTAATAAAATATAAATGTGCGACGATAATTCAAACTGAACTAAATAAAATATAAATAGAATCTTGCTACTTTTATACTAATACATTCCAAGCAGTGCAACGACAACTACAGAGACATCATTCTAAAGAGTAAGTGATGTCAAATCAGCCATTTCAATAAACTTACATTTTCTATGGTTAAAGATATCTTTGAAGGTTGTATAGTTGCATAACTCAGATTCTCCAAAGTATAACTAAGGTATAGGGGCTGGCTCATACATTGGCAGTTTTTAATGTTGGTAAATTCAATTGTAACGGATTCGCCAATGAAGCGACGCTATATCTCAGTTACACTTTGGGGAATGTAAGTTTTGAAACTGCATACTTCATTCCTATTTATATTGTCCGAAGAAAACTCGAGCAGTAACTACAGACAAACAAGCATCAAAAATGCTGTCTACTCAGCTTGGCAACTAAAATCAAGCATGTTGGACTTACTTTGATGTACTAAGAATACGTTCAGTCACTACGGATGTGGAGAAAAATAGTTTCGCAGTCTAACTTGTAATCCCACGTTAAACTCTAAACTTCATCAGGATGTATACTTAAAAATGAAGGGTGTTGTTGTCTATTTTTTTAATAAACTTATATTTTTCTCTTGGAGGTAAGGAAAACTTCTATATCAAAAAAATGAAATGAACTTGGTCTATGTCAATCCATGCTAAATATAAATGATCAATGCTAATTAGACTTTCTCATTCATTGTAGTTATTCATTATTTAAAACAATAGTACTAGCCATTGTTGCTGATACAACAGTGTACCTGACCGTCATGGCAACCATAACAACAAAAACTAAGAATAAATATCTTCAGCTGATAACCTTCTTTCACAACTCAACAAACAGCATCTGCCCTCAGCAGAAATTGTGTGATTTATGTGAACTACTGCTTGGAATTCCGCGTTCCTTCTCGAATACGTGACACTCTACGACAGTTCGCGAATTGGGACAAATACTGCTGCAGCCAAATGGAACGTGTACTGGGGGCTGAGATTCTTCTTATACGAATCATTTTAGGAGGATTTTGATTCTCCTTCTTCAAAGTTTGGGATATGATAATATTTTTTTATGGAATGCACATTTAGTTCGGGGATTAGTTTTTGGATGCTTATAGCTTAAGAATGTTTCCTTTTTTTTCACTTCTGCAGGAATTTTTAGCTCAAGAAATTTTTCTAGAATGAGCTGGTTTACCATTAAATACATGCAATATGTTACTTATACTACTGTATTAAACATCAATTTAATATAAATTGGTCAAAAGTATTCTAATTACCTTCAAATACATTGCAGGGGCTTCATCTTGTGCAACCGGTTAACTATAGTGAATCTATTTAATTTTTATGGAACAAAATTAATATAAATTTTTAATAACCCTCTAACTATATTAATTAAACTCTGTTTCTCTTAACTATTTATTTTAAAAATCCAAAACTAAATTTACCAAACTCATTTCCCGTAGCATTTTCTACGTAAAGACTAAGAAAACAAACGATTGCTTCCAGACACTTGATCAATATAAGAAGAAGGGTTAAAAGACGATCAAGCCAGTAAATTTATCGTAACTCTAGAACCTCTGACAGTATAATCTTCCTGTTTACTGGAACAGAATACCTCCGTCCTTCTCCTCAATCTCTTGTTGAATCTCGAATTGATGGAATGATAAGTTTGATGGGAAAAAAGGAATTTTCTGTTTGCTTCTTCTACTTCTTTAAATTAATTCTAGATTAAGTCTCCTCATTTTGATTTTAGATTGAGCGTCTGAAGAAAAAGTTTAAGTATAGGAACTACTTTGAGAAATCTCAAGGAAGACTTCGATCCGCTATACCATTAGTTCAGAAGTAGATAAATTGACCGCTGATCTTTATTCTAGAAGATTTTACCAAAGGCGAGGACTATACGATGTTAAGTTAAAGAGGAAATACCTTAACTAAGTATCTAAAAATATTCTTAATTAAGTTCCTAATTTTGGTAAACTATTTTACAGATAAATAAAAACACGTGTTAGTTTTTTAATAGAAAAATTGTTTATATCTGAAATTAATCGCAAGTTCCTATTTTAAAAAAATTTTGTAACATTAAGAGGATAAAACTTTTTGTTATTATGCCTAAATTCATAAAATCTTAAATTCTTAATACAAATATAATATATATATATATATTATATATATATATATATATATATATATATATATATATATAATATATATATATATATATATATATATATATATATATATATATATATATATATATATATATATATATATATATATATATATATATATATATATATATATATATATATATATATATATATATATATATATATATATATATATATATATTATATTATAATATATATATGTATATTAATTTTATGATTATCATGTCCTAGATTCTCAAATGGTCATGGTGATATAAATTCAAAACGTTCTTCGTTTTGGTTAAGGAGGCAGGTTATACAAGTGAACTCGTTAAACTTAATTTTCTTTTTTTAAAAATAATGGAAGTTATTTTTTATTATTTATATCTTATTCAAACGCGTTACTGGAACTATTAAAAACTCTGTTTCATAATCAGGTGTAAATTAACGTTAATTTTCATTTATTAAAAGTTTTGTTCGGACTTCAAAAAAATATACAGAATTGCGTTCCACAGGGTACAAACGCTTTATAAAGGCGAATTATAAATATTTTTTAAATATGTAAAAACTGAAATAAAAATAATAAATTTAAAACATCTTAAAAGTAAAAATTGTTATTTGTGAACTTAAACAAGCCCTGCCTTCGTAGCCCTGAAGTATTATTATCTTTTTAAATGTTGAAGTTTTGATTTTATGAGAAAAATATGTTGCATTTTACTTAAATGGTAGCTATAGCGAAGATAACTTTGTTATAGATATTTACTAACATAAGAAACTAAAAAAAAGTTTTCAGAGACGTACGATTTCCTTTCGAAACGGTTTGGTTTGTTTATGACTAAGATTTTTTTAATAGGTTTATTGTAAGTTTACTAATAGCGTAAATGTGAATAGTAATTGAAGGGCGTAGTTTCAAAAATCCCCATTTCTCAATTCACCGAAGCTAAATATAGGGTCATTGACCATTTCGTCCAATTGAATTTACCATTATCAAAAGTCGCCAATGAACGGACCGGACTCTATATCATAGTCATACTTTAGATAATGTGAAATTTGAAACTATACTCTTCAATTATTTTATAAATATAAAAAACAACGTAAACAAGTTTTTATTTATTATTTTTTTTCAATTTCAACATCACTTTTATAATAAACACTACATGAAAAAAAACCCTTAAACTAACTCAAACTAATGAACCTCAAACACCATTCAATACTCCATTATACCAGCGTTATCAAATTTAATGAAATTAAAAACGCACCAATACAAAAGAGAAACGCATAAAATATTGCTCTGCTTGAACATTAAAACGAATAAATGAATACACTTAACCATTCTTAACAAGAAAAAAACATTCTTCTTTTATCAACTCAAAACGATTTACTCTTAAAATATACATTTTTTACGAGAATATTACATTATTTTTTTGCATGTTTATCTAATGTATTCATTGGTATAGGGACAAAAAATAGCTTTTTTTCTTCAATCGAAATAAAATACTTTTTTTATATTTTTTTAGAGAGGAAGTAAAGGAAAGAAAGAGTCAAGTCTAGTAATCAGAAAGACATTAACCGGAACAGCGGACAGCTTTCCGGAGACCCCTAATAAATGAGCTACACTGACATGGGACGGTGTCATTAAGTCCAAAGACGCACACAAAGTCGGCCATTCTTGCATTTGGAACTTCTCGCGTGTGTGTTTATTGGATACACCCTTCGGAATTTTGTTCCTTTTTTCTGTATCTGGAACAGTGTGCGCTAGTGATGTAAGTCACTGTATTCGAACATTGCAAGTTACAATGTGGGTTACGTTTTCAAATACATGAATTGGGCTAAAATTGAGAGCTATTGTTCGCGGGTCTTCTGAATTCATTTAATGTACACCTGACAGGGCGACGTTTTCTGCATTTGCAACAATGTCCTATAGAGATCGTGGGTTACATTTCCAAATATATGAATTGGGCTAAAATTAAGGGCTTCTGTTCGCAATTCATCTGAATTCATTTATTCTACATTTGAAAATTTGAAATTTTCTGCATCTGTAGCAATGTTCTAGACTCTAGAGTGATGTAAGTCACTGTATTCGAACGTCGTGGGTTGCATTTCCAAATAAATGAATATGACTAAAATTATGGGTTAATATTCACGGATCGTCTAAATTCATTTATTTTATACCTGATAGTGCGGTGTTTTCTGCATCTGTAGCAATACCCTAAAGTTAGTAGGTAAGTCACTATATTCGAAAATAGCGAGATAGTACCTAAATAAATAAATTATATTGGTCAACATTAACAGGGCATTTCGAAAGTCGTTTAAAATTGTCGGTGGGCATGTTTCATGCCTTTAGGGGCAACAAATATGCTGAATGAACTTTTTTTCCTAGATCCTCGATTGGTGAATCAAAAACACTTGGGGACAGATCACCAATCAAAGCACTGATCGAAAAAAGGACAGAAAAGAAATATCAAGCTAAAAATCACTAAAACTCTTCAAATTAGGACTTACTTCTCTTTGGCTCTTAAGCTTAGGTATTAGAGAATACATTCCCAATGAGCCTACGGAATCTTTATTAGGTGTACGTGAAGTATTGCTAACAGATGACTAGATTTGGATGGATGACCCAGAATTGCTCTAAATGAAATTTTCCGTTGAAGGATATTGTACTTCAGTTGCAATTGATTGAAGTCAAAATATTAACATAGCTCGAAAATGACTATTGATGGTTTGGAGAGATGGATGTTTTTTTTATAAAGAAAATACAGGAAATCGAGTTAACTTTAGAACTCCATGGTAATACTACTTGTTTAATTAAAATTAGAGAGTATTTTATATCATAAATGTTTTAGTTGTTTGATGGTTTTAGTCGCGTGGTAAAATAATAATATAATAAAGGTAATTTTTCATTAATACCCAGATAAATTTTAAATTAATAGACAATCTAACTATATGTTATTAAAATATGATTTTTTTTCATTTCTAAAACAAGGGTCATTGTACTTTAATAATATGCTATAGTGGAAAAGCCGTTTATTAAATCTTAAACTCTAATGTATCAGTTAAAAATACTATATAGGCTTAAAATGTTTTATACCTTAGTGAGCTGAATGCATACACTCAAAGCAAATATGCCCAAGCATGTAAATAAACATTTAGTTTTAATTACAAAAGTACCTACAGTATAACGTAACACTTTTGCTGGCTGCATCGAGCTTCATTGTCGCGTAATTTGTTAAAGGAATATCATTATAGAATCCTTAGTTATATAAGCCTCGAGGCATCATCCACTGCGAAACTACTTTCTGACGCAACTGAAGAGCTAATTAGTTTAGCGTTAAATCAAGCATAAAAACCTGATTTCAAAATACTTAATGAGCTACTGATAAGTGTACCCTTAGCTATACAAAATATAAATAAAATAGAGTTAGGAAGAAGATGGAGATGCTGATGGGCAAAAACCAATACAAACACCGATTTGCCAAGTGAAGCCATCGATCAGTTTGTAGTAAGCCTAAACACAAAAAGCTCTAGGCGAAGTAAGTGGAGTTTGTATAGGCTTTTACTACATTGACTTGGCTATTTTTGACTCGCCAATAAAAACTATAAATAAAACGTATTTTCTTACTTGTGAAGGAACATCCGTCGTGAAGCTCTAGTGCGACGATAATTCAAACTAACCTAACCATACCTGGAAGGATATTACTACCATATTGTATAAATTCAGTTCTAGTACTAAAGCTTACAATTGCGCAAATAATCATTTTCTGATTTTAAATTAATCATTTTTAAGGAATAAAATGATGCGTTTCAGTTTCGACTAATATTGCTTGGTTGGTTGGTAGACATATATTTTCAGACTTGTGTGCTTGGTCACAAAGACCCGCTTATAAGCCTTCGTCAAGAAGGACGGACACGACATACACACACATACAAGACAGATGCTGACATCTATCGCCACCTTCACAATTTAGACATGTCCCTGAAGGGGAGAAAAATAGTCTCCAGGGACCTGCACCAGTGGTAAACTGCGCTATGACCGACCACAGGACTTTCGAACCCAACAGATTTAACGAGCACGCCTTCAGTGGTACCGGGACTCGATCGCGGGACCTTCCGATCTCGAGACCGAGACGCTGACCACTAGGCTCCCTACGGCCACAACTAATATTAAATAAGCTGTTTGTTTGGGGAGGTTGCTTGGCGACTTTTTAACGGCTTCATTTTGCTTTTGGCCAACCATGTCCATCTTCTTAACTCTATGGTAAATAAGCAACGAAAAGTACGATATATCCTTGCTCCAAATTAATTCTATTCAGGTCCACAGCTTTTCGGGTCGTCTCCATGTACCGTCTCATTAAACTAGAGTTGTGATAATCGTCACGAAATTCCTTGATAGTGAAAGTACTAATTTAGGTATTTGTGAAGTACTTTCACAAATCTTTTGGGATAATTAGAATTAGGAATACGGGAAGTGTTAATTGTTTGGGTTTGAGAGATTAATTGTGATATAAAGTCCTTTTTTTTATATTGTAATAAGATTAAAAATAGGGTAAACTTAATTAGGTTCCGTTAACTAATTTAGTTCATGATAAATACCTTGGATTTTAAGTTTTCTTTTAGTTTTATCATTATCTAATATTATTTTGAAGAATATAATTTATTTTCGTTTTGAAATTTGATTTTTTGAAATGACATCTTTAAGTTTAAAAAAAAAATTTGATTATAAATTATTTTTATTTGTATTTTTTATATTTTTTTCGGTTTTTATTTAATTAGGCACATATAACATAGTATGAATAAATAAGTAACAAAACGGTTGAAGGAAAACTCATTATTACTCATTCAAAACAAATTTAGAAGTTATGATGTAAAATAGTTAAAACCTAATAGATTTATATTTGAGTCCATACAATTTTTTGAACTACATCTTTTAAATTCAAATTAATTTTGAAATTCCTTATTTTTTATTCTATTAGATGAAAGCAATTAATGTCTACAAATATTTATAAAATAAGTTATTACATCCTTGTCTGACTTTATTTGCTTTTTACAGTTGCTTCCGGAATGCAGGCTATTTTTAAATAGGAATTTAGATAATATATAAATTATTCAAAGCAATTAATTAGACAGAAATTAGATAAACAGACTTCAAAAGTAGAAACATATATTTGTCAAGTAAGAAGTAGAAAACAGTAATAGTTAACAATTCTTTTCATTATATCTTTAAAAAAAACATTTCATGCCCGCAATTTTTGTCTTATTTAAAATAACATTTTGTTATTAATATGAGCTTATATAAAACCAATTATTTAAAAGTTCATTTTAATCATATTATTTGTAGAAATATTCATGCATGTTTTCTATGTAAAATTTATTTGTAATCCCATACAAAACATAAAGATTCTAGATAAGTAAGTTATATTTTCTTTCCCAAAACACCAAAACCTCAAACACCTCTTCAGTTTTACCAAAGCCAGTAATGATATTCAGTCATTTCTTTTCCCCAGCGTAGGAAGGAAAACAACAATGGAATGCTTTTTGTGTTTAGAGTTTTGCACAACAGCAAATACGTTGATTCCACAGAAATAGAAGACGAAAATTTATCGGTAGGAAAAAGGCGCTGTTTTGCTTGACAAAGTTTCAACTGTAGCGTGACTGTTTTTGAATTTATTAAAATCGAAAATATAAATTAATAATGAATTCTGCAGGGATTTCTAAGGAGATATTTTAAATGGTAGTTCTACAAAATATACCAGCTTATTTACTTAAAAAAAACAGGCACAGCCATGTCCTTGTACTTCCAAACAACTTAGTACAATTTTTTTTTTAAATTTCATAGATGATATAAGCTATTTAAATTAATGACTTCCTATATTAGATGGCAGATTATTATCAAACGCTATTCAGAGGAACATGGCTAAAGTTAACTGCCTAAGTCATATGGTTTTAGCACAATGACTTCGTGTTTGTTCCAGACCAGACACTGGAAAATATTGTAAATGGCGTATTTTCAAAACTCAATTCTCCAAAGTATAACTAATATATGGCGAACAAAAAGTTTATTGGAGACTTTCGAAGACAGTTAATTCAATTGGGCAAAGTCGCCAATGAACGAACCAAGCCCTTTAAACCATTAATATGACAGGTTCCAAATTTTGATGATTTTTTATGGAAATGTATCGATATTTTTATTGCAATGTATTTGTATTATTAAGTCTATGCTGATAATGTTCAATGCTGATAAAAAAATGACATAAATATGAACTTACGTATGTTAAACATATCCCTGTATGTTAGACTTGCCTTTATATAAATGCATGTTTCATTTTCTTGTTACTATATATGATTTGTTTTAAAGTTAAAAAAAACTAAAATGGTTTTAAACTAGAACAATTGAATATCCCTTTTCAGGATTTGATTATCAGAAGCGGTTTTAGATGTATTTCATAAAAGTATTTTTCCCCTTTTGTCCATCAGTATTTTTAGGAAATTTGGATTTTGCTTGTAAATTCCTAAATGTTAAAAACGAATAAAACATCGCAAAATTCGCACTGCACAACATTTTTCCATAAAACTACACAAATACTGGTAATTTTTTCAATCAATTTCCTATATTTATAAATTTGAAATCATAATGCATTTATCACCCAAGCATGCGTTAAAATGGATTTGCCACCTGCAAAACTTGCAATGGTATTATTTTGTTTTTTATAAAACATAGTTTTAAGGTTAATTTGCTTCAATGAAAAATATATCAGCTAGATTTGGATGGGGTTTCAGGAGCTTTAATATTTTTTAGCCAAAGAAACTGAATTCGTTGGTAAAAAAGGAGTCATTTTCCCCAACTCTAGCTATTTATAATTTTTCACCCACAACAGTTTCTTATTTCTAATACACTCTTATCATATCTAAATGTATCTAACTATCATTGATTATGCGAGCTTTATTGTTCAATCCAATATTGCTTAGTCCAATTGCTTAAATGGCATATTTTAATGAAATACTTGTATGTTTATTATTGCACGAAAACTCTTATGGACAAACGCAAAAAACAACTATTTTTTTATGTCTGGAATGCAACCGGAACAGCATGATATATAAGGTAGACCGGGGGAATCGCGCCACCTTAAGGGAAATTGAGTTTTCATGCAGAGTTGTGTTAGAATAAGTGTAAACTATAACAAACATAGCATACTACATTTCATAACCTATCTTATAGTGTTTTTTTAAACTTGAAACCTTTAATAGAAACTGAATAAAATTGTTTTTTCTAAAAGCTTGCAGAGTGGCCGTATTACCCCCTGGAGTTATTCCGCCACACCATCAAAACACAGCAAATAATCTATGAATAATGGAAAAGGATGTAATAAAGCACAACATATAGCACTAAAACAATAAATGAAGACATTAATTAAGAAGTTTAACGAAAATCACACGCGAAGTAAACGGCTATTACTTGTCTCTGCCATAGTCTTACTATTCTTAACAAAGTAACACGTGTAATAAATGACTATTGGTTAATCTATGCCATACTATTCTTTAAATAAAAATTGTGTTGGCCTAGTGAATGGATATTAAGTCTCTGGAGTTCTAATCTGATCAAAAATCTGAAAGAAAAGGATGGCGGCATAACCCCGAAGTGATGTGGCGGCATAACCCCGGTAAGACAAAATGACGAAGATGGCTTGTTTAGGGGAAGGTAGGTAGCCTAGCGTCCAAACTAACAACGTGATAACATAGCCAAATCATTGCTCTTTTCAATGATATGTAACTGATTTATCTAACTTAGGGATAACAGTCACTTATCTCTTAGTTTTAGAAGACTCAAAATTAGATGAAACTCAATAAGAAACGACTGGTTTCCTGCTACAGGTCAGTGCTTACAGGACCCCCTCCACACAAACCGCTTTCGAGATACATGGGGTTGCAGCAGGGTGGCGCGATTGCCCAGGTCTCCCCCATAACTTGCGACAATTTCGCAATCAAGCACTCAAACAAGAAAATATTGAAATTCAATAGGTTAACAGACTCTGGAAACGGCTAAAAAAAGTTCAAAATCAAATGCATTGTATAGTATTAAAGAATGGCCGATATCTATTATTACAGTGTAAAACATGCTTGAGTTTCAACTAGGGCACGTATATAAAATGTCGTATGATGCAGTGGTGCAGTTACTGAAAACGATATATATTGTGAAGAATCTGTTTATTGATGTCAAGTAGGGAAAAGGTACGATAAACAATGTCAAAAAAATCCTTTTATATTACAGAAAATTTCTGGCAAGCAAAGTTACCAGAAAATATGTATAATGCTACAGACAAAATATTTGACAGAATTTCCCCTTAGCCAAACCATGCAGCAAATATGCATGCGTAGCAGATATTTCCTGTATTGTCGAGGACGTTAAAAAACAAAAGAAAGAAAACGTCAACCCATAACTTTGATACAAACCCTCGTTGACGGAGTAGGAACCATTTTGTGTTAGTAAAGAACTGAAATATTCTGTTTTTTAATTGATTTTTTTACGGTGATTGCCCGACGTCTAACTCAAGCAATATGACTTTGGATACAAAGTTAATATTCCCGCGAGTAGAAGGCAAAACAGATAACGATACCATAAATATAATATTTATTGATATGGGGAAGTTTTCAGCTTATGTAACGCTTCGTTTTCATTTTTCTGCGTACTGCAATTTCATTGGTTGTTTCGATTTTATTCTCAAAATGAAGGTACAATTCTTCTGCTTCTGAATTCTTTACAACATGCAATTTGTTTTTATCTACGATCAGAATGCGGAAATATATGAAAAGAAACTTTTCTTTCTATGCAAGTTTTCTTTAATAAATGATATGAACAACCAACAGCACAGCAAGAAGCTGGCATTTAAAAAAATAATAACTCAAATATTTTTTTAAAAAACTCACTTTCGAACACCAACATAAAAGCCATTCTAGAAAAATGAAAACAACTCCGTGAAGCTATTGCCACCCACGACGTGAAACATTCCCATTGATGAAAAATCATTTTAAGGAAAAAAGTTTAATGCAACTTTGTAAAACCAAAAAGACCGAGTCGCAAGAGAAAGGAGGATGTCAAATTTATGCATGCAAATCTCTAACGTGTACGGATGACGTCTCGCACCTCCATCGAATCAGCTTAATTTCAGCCCGGACGCATTGCTATTCCGAAGTTTTCGTCGTGAAACGTGAGAATTTCCAGGAATAGGTTAAAATCCTATTTGAAGGGGCATTTCAATGTAGACTGTTTTGTGGTATTAAAGTTTGTGGAGGGGTTAAAAAAGTTTTTGAATAAAACAAGAGTTTGTGATAGTTATAAAGTAAGATGTTTAGTGATAGTTTGGATGTTTTAAACGTTCCAGTTGGTTAAAAATATACATTGCTGTTTTTGGCAGTATTGTTTAAAAATAAAATAGCTTCTAACCTTTTTTTTTTTTTAAAAGTATAAGAGTAAGTTAATTGAAGTACAGTGTTAAAACTCTGACGCTTTGGTTTCACAAAAATTACGGTTCTTAGTAGCTGTAACCAGCTGTGTGTGGTGTTTCATCATAATTTCGGTATTCGGTAGAACAATTTTTCAGGTTCAGGAAACAAAATTCTAATGAATGGTTCAACCATATACTGAAAATATGGTGAAGAACTTCACCACACAGCCGTTGCCACAACTAGGAACCATATTTTGAAACCAAGCGTCAAATATTTACAGTTTAAGTTTAGCAAACATTTGTAAATGAAATAAGTGTTAAAAATGAAAAAAAAAAGCTTGTAAATTAAAAAGTTTGGCATAGAATAAGGTATAGGTGTTAAATTAACTCAATAGTCTGAAAATCAAAATGAAAAATACAATTTAAAGCATTCATCATGTGCATATAGTTTAAATGTTTTCTAAGAGAATTAATTAAAAAGAGTTATTTAATTATCCACACAGTAACAGTTTTATTAAGGAAATTTATAGAAGAGAGAAACCGTGATACTTAATCATATGTTCGGTTTTCATTGAGTTTGGGTTAAAAGAATTGTAAATAACACACAATTTATTTAATTGTTAAAGTGAATTAAACAAAAATACCATGCAAAACTGAACCCATCAATACATTATATGCATCTGTTTTTTTCCCCTCAAGTATTTTATTAGAAGGAACTTACAAAATTGGTTTAGTTTAAATAAAAATTTTATTTAAGTCTGTACAACATATGTTTCATGTTTATGTACCAATTTAATTTTTGAAGAGTTTGATATGATTCGTCATATGGCTCCTTTAAAAAAACATTACATTCCATATGTTTAGCGAGTAGACCTCCGATCATTTCTTACATCAATGCACAATAAGAAATTTCTCGAACGTTCGACAAGACGCAATAAAACACAACCACTTCAAACATTTTATTACAAATATGGCCAAAATATCTAATCCCAATTCTCTTTGTCCCATGCTGGCCGGACCCTAGCTTCTTTTAACTACGTAAAAACTCTTACTGGTCTCCTAAAATCGGCTTTTATGCCATAAAAGGCACATCCTGGAGGATTCTCGGAAGAGGAAGTAAAAACACAAGAAGAGGGACCTCCTGCTCTCTAAGAAATGCGATCCAGGGAAGATGCTAAAAATAGAAAATAACTAGTTACTTTGCACTTGTTATCCTGTTTGAAAAAGTACTTCATATTTTAATGTCTGCATCAGAGCCGCGGTAGCTCAGTCGTGTGAAGCTTCGTGCTCGCATCGGAAGGGTTGTGGGTTCTGTCCTCGGCGGTGCTCGCAATTCTGATGGTTGCTGGGTCGGCGCTTGTATTCGACTAAAGACCGCCGTGTTGCTAATGGTGGCTGGGGCACGTTAAATATGTCGTGGTCACAAAGTCCTCCATGTTCCCATACTAAATTAATACCTCTGGGGGGTACCAGATCAGGGGGTTATCGGCCTTTGATCTGGATCAAAATTCCGATATGTGAGTGAAAGGGACCTTCCTGTAAAACGGATGTGTCATGCTGCGAGCAAAAAGTCGGACTTCCTCCCTTGTGGCGCTCAATAAAAACGGAAGCCGCCCCACTTCGCCTTAAAATCGGGTAGTTCTCTATTCCGGGCTCGGTTACCGAGTGGCATTAGAAACAACAACATGTCTGCATCAATTGTTATTTGCGTTTTTATTCTTAGTGTTTGTAGATTTTAGTTTTTCATTTTCGATTGCTTAACTATTATGGGGCGATGGGTTGTGATTTTTGATTTGCACTTGTTTAGCTGTCTTGATAACTCTAAGGACCTATGAAGAAATAATCATCGAAAAGACCGTAATTAACTATTCAAGTATCTAAATAAAAAATTAACTGCACAAAATGTTGTCACTATTTTTTCCGTCAGTTTAGTGGATCCTAAAATATGCCAACAATACAACAACATACTAGCGAAACTTTTTTTTTAATTCGTCGTTCGTGTTTATAACTATCGAAGATGATTAAGAATAGCTATAAAAGCAAAATTATGCCCATTTTGTAGAAAGAAAAAAAAGTATTTCTTATTCATTTACCCTCAATGATAATAAAAATAATTAACCAATATAGATTAAGTGCCATGATAAAAAAAAATTCTGGTTTTCGGGAGTTTCAGATAAAACTACATTATCATACGATAATGTGCCTTAGAAAAATAACTTATGTTATACCAACTTAAAATCCAGACACCCCCTTTCCTTTGGACAAGAACTTCCACCATCGAAAGTATGAACCACAAACTGCCAAAATGGGTCAAGTCCTTAGAAAAATTTCCGGCTGTGATTTTCTTTTAAACATTTTAGTGAAATATGGAACGTGTACGGAAATCTTTCTGCTAACTTAAATCTATTTTTACATTTTTCAATTCAAATAAAAAGAAGAAAAACTCGAAAAAAGCCGGAATATGGCAGCGTCTCTCCTGGAATATAAAATCCTCGGCAAAAGGGATTGATAGGTGACCAAAAGTAAAATAAAAAAACCGGGGAAATTTTATATCTTTCCCGGATAGAAAAGAAGGAATAAAGATAGTTTCCGGACTGGCCGGACTGAGAAGTGGCAGGATGCAAACATATAATGGACCCATGAGAGTTTTGGCGGGAAAACGGTGGGTGGGGTCTCAAAGGGGATTAGTTTGTGAAAGTGGGGAGTTTAGTAGGAAATAAAGAGAAATTTTTGCGTAAAGATTACTCTTATAACTAAACTATGGTATTTCTGCAGATTTTTATTAAGTAATTGACATAAAGCCGATTAATTTTTATTTTTATAAATGTAATTGAATAGAACACTCACGTTACGTCTAGTAACTTTTTACAATCGATCTACTTTAGCTGTATAATATGTGTTTTAGGATGGTGTTAGGGTGATTTAATTGTTATTTTGAATAAATTATGATTTTAAAACGGTGCTTCCTTATCTTTAGATCGGGACTCAAATGAATTGAATATAAAATCAACTACCCAATATTATTTGTTTTGGATTGAATACTTGATTGAGGAAATTTACCTTGAATTACAAACCACGGTAGATATTTACCCCAAATCGGTTTGGGGGGGGGGGGGGGGAGGTACATATATATTACGGCTTATGTGCTTGATCAGGGACCCACTTATGAAGCCTTCGTCAAGTAAGACGGACACAGAAAGAATTTTTTACTGTCACAGAGAAATGAATATACACCCAAGGCGAAGGCGGGAATCGAACCCGCACTCTACAGCGCGCAGACTGCTAGCGTAATGGTCCAAACCACTCGGCCATCCGGGCCCCAAATAGGTTTGTATTTTTATTATTATATCTTGTGGGGGAGGTGAACTGGTCAGTGCCCTTATCGAATATTATTTAAATCAATACTTCACAAACTAAGTTTTAAAAAGAGTTGAATTTCCTCCCCTCAATTCTCTTTTGCAGGAAAAGTTATGTCATTAATAAGTCAAATTTCTACCTTCAGAATGATTTTACAAACAAACTTCCTAAGTATTAATAATTAAAGAGTTTTGTATTTTAAAGATAAAAAAATAGGTTTGCATTTATATGGTTGGGGCAATTATGTAGTGACTAAATCCATTTGTAGTAGCTATAGATAAAATTAGCTAGAAGCTATTATGGCCTACTTGTTTCGAAAAACACTTTTACAATTTTTGAATGTATTCTACACGTATGCATGGTCACTAGATACATTAATATAGGTTTAATTCGCTTTTATTCGATTTTATTTCCAATTATTACAGTTTGTTGAACTTTTTGTTGCCAATGACCATCTAGATCCCTTTCAAAAGTTCATTGGCTTATTCTCAAAACAAGTAGAAAAAAGAAAAGATGCACATGATGATCGACAAAAGTAGATTAGAAGCCATTGTTTTTGGTAAGTGCATGGTAAACTTGTTTATGCCATATTTTTTAATTTATAATAATTTTTTGTTTGAAACGATAAATAGTATCATTTTAACTACCTTTTGTTTAATGAACTAGTTCTTTTCTTAGTTCTTTAATGATTTTATAATGTGTCATTTTAAAGAAACATATCATTTAGAACTTATAACTTGCAACTGTAATTTTAATCTTATTATAGAGAAATTCTTGAGATAAAATGGAAAAAATAGCGGTCTTTTGATATTTAATATTGCATCTATAGAAACTGAAAGACAGAAATGATAAACTTTTTGAATCAACACAACTTTTAATAACTGGGGAAAAACACAATTTTTATATATAAAGTCAGCCCATTTTTTTTCATGAGTGTTCTACCACAATCAACTGAAACAAGATTATATTTTATAAAAAAATCAAAATACTTTCATATTGAAAATGCGAAGTAAACTCTCTCCAAGCTAAATAAATCCTTCCCTATATCCTTATGTTTATATCGATTGCAAGGCGATCGAAATATTTAGATTGGAACCTGTTACTATTTTCTTCATCACTTCAATATCTCTTCAAGATCATTAATAATTAATAGGGTTTATATTTAAACATATTTAAACCAGAAAATGAGTAGGTGGAATCAATACTGAATTAAATACAGTACTTTTGAAAATAGAGTCCCTTTGGCATTTTCTTTAAGAAGTACATTTTCTTTATCAAGATGGGCTCCTAATTGGTATGGATATTTTCATTTGCGTATGCCAATTTTTTGGGGTTGTATGAGGAATACCTGTATATATTTTTCGATTTTTATTTAAAGACATACTTTTCAATCAAATCGAAAGTTTATTTTTGTTGAAGGTGTTGGGTGAACTGTTTTGGTGAAATTCTTTGTAAGTGTTATTGAAAAACGTGTTTATTTTAATTAATATACACAAAAAATTGCAATGAATTAGTAAAAACCGGGTATTTCCTTCTTAGATGAAATGAGTTGGCAAGATTGTGACCGATTATATCTAAAATAAAATAATGTTGCTGTAATGAGGATCATATTTATAGCACATATTTTTACTATCTGGAAAATATATTTTAAAATGCATAATAGTCGTCATTTATTTTTCGTATGACGTAGGTTGACGTTTTAACCTTCTGTTACAAATGTAAGAACTTCATACTTACATTTAGTGTCGTCTCAGAAATACTCAAGTAACCTGTTTAAATGTTTAAAATATAAATCATATTATAATCCCTGTTAGCAACTTATTATTAACGTAATTTATGAAAATATTTAAAAACAGTAAACATTCTTTTAAAAATATATACTTATAAAATCTGTCAAATAAAGTATCTTCACGGAGCCTTCGGGTTGGGACAACTTTTAACGTTTGTATATTTACTTGTATACCTGTAATTAATTGTATCAAGATTATAGTAAATTGAATTTTTTTTTAAGTTTTGGTAAAAATTGGGAAGGGTATAGAGAGAATTATTCAAACAGTCTCAATATCTTTAATTTTAATAACCATTCAAATGTTTTTCTAATACACAAATAGATGGCGCCACGACATTGTAATCTATTAAAAGCTGAGACGTTGACAAAATATGCATTTTAAAGCCTTTAATTAAGATGTACATTACATGAAAGCAACAGCTGAGAGTACTTTGGAGCTTAATACTTTTAGGATTAGGTTGATGTCATTTGAAGCTTAAGGATTTAAGATAGCAGATTAAACTCAATTTATAAATTGATCGATGATGTCTTTGTGGTGTTAATGTAATCCGATTAGTAAGTGTCGGGTTTGATTTAGAAGTGGGGAATATTAGCGATGCATAATTTAAAAAGGGAATTTGACAGTTTCTATTAATTAATTTGTTATTTATTACTGTTACGTAATAGAATCATTGAATTATACTTGTTTTTTATTTAAGCAATTATTACAATCCTCAATTTTTTTAAATTATTTTTTTTTTAACTAAAATTGAATTTAAACGGCCTTGTAAATAGGTAAAAATGTATGGTTATTTTCTTTTTTGAATTTTAAAATTAGTTTTTTTTTAATATTATATTTATTTGAAAATCAGAATTAGATTTAATTTTGTTGAAATAAACAAAGTGTCATTTAAAAATGAAAAAAAACCTGAAATATCAATAAAAATTGCTATTTTTGAATTTTTTAAACTAATGTTTACTGCTGAGTGAACACTCTGAGGAGAGAATAGCTATCTAGAATGTAATTGTACAGTAATTATAATTTCAGTTATTTAAATAGATTTCGGTGTTGTGAAAATACCAATCGACATTCATAATAGTGTGAAATTTGTGACTTTTGGTGGTATGGGGGTCATTTTTCGAATATTTTGAAAAAAAGAACCAGAATTTAAAAAAAAAAAATTGTAAATCGACTCTTAAGTGTCAGTGAGGCACATTCTTCTATTTATCTTTGATCATCCATACCAAACTGACATGTTTTCAACTTAATGCATATACCATTTCAACATCACTATTATTAAATTGCTTTATTTTAATCTTTCTCGAAACATACTTATGTTGCTTCTAACGAAGAATTATTTTTTAATGTCCTAAAAAAAACCATGACCAGCAGCTTTTATTGTAAAGATTTTTCAGGTAAGTTAAATTTTAATACTAATTAACGATCATTTTCAGTAACTATCCTAATTGTTAATTAATCATAATTGATAAAGTTTCAATAAAACCAAGTCGGCAACTTTTAATTTCCATCAATTTGCAGCTATAATGTTAAAATAAAGTGCATATTGTCTCATCGAAATAAAATATATTATATTATCAAAACACATTAAACATTTATTTGCGGACTTACTAGTTAAAAAATTACTAACGCACACGGAAATAAAGTAGCCAGTCTTCAAACTTTGGTTCAATTAGCAATCATAATACGTCATACTGCTCTCAAACTAGAAACATAAACTCTATTGTACCCCATCCAACCAATAAATATTTTATTTACATTAAATAAAACCTTTAAAAAATAAATATTCTTACTGATATATGAATCATGTTCATGGAAAAAGGGAAAAAAAAGAAAGGTTGAGGGATAGTTTGCTTTACGAACAAACCATTACTATGTCTTCATTCCCAATGTTTTTAGCCGTTTGTATCTTTTTTTATGAAGTTACTTTTCAACAAATTGCGTCTCCATTTTAGGGTTCCAATATCGGAATTGATGGAAGTGAAGAATTTCTGTATTCAGATAAGAGACGGGCATCTATTCGCATATATGAACTACTAATCCTATAAGCCTCCGAAAACGTCCTAAAAATGAGTTTCGCAAGATATTAATTTGAGAAGAAGGGTTGCTACTTATGGCAACTTATCGCTGTCATTTCTTTAGAACTATGCCAATTGTTACCAGGCCATGAAAACTTAGAAAATATAAGGAGTAGTCATACAAAATTGGGGACATAACAACAACAAACCACTAAATCGTGTGATCTATGAGCAATGGCAACCATTAAATAAAAATAAAAGATAATAAAAAATAACGAAGATTTTGCTGCAAAAGTAAATTTTATTTTGAAATAAAACAAAAGACTGTAAAATTTCTGTTTTATTCAAGATGTTAAATTTTATATTGGGTTAACTTATATATTTCAGATTTTTTGTAGATGGCAGCACTAAAAAATCAGAAATAATTGAGACAAATTTTTGGTGCTGCCATCTATTATTAAAATTGTAAACATTTAAATATTCTCTGGGATCATGTATAAACAACTCTTTAAAATATAAACAAACAATGCCAATGCATGTTCATTTTCCACAAAATAAAAACACAAAGTTTTAAAAGACAAAGATTAAAAATAAACGAAAAAAAATCAGCTACCATACTTTTAAACCTTTTTAACTTTTCTATTTATGTTTTCAGGTAATATAACGTTCCAAACACAATTATTGCAATTTATTGTTGTAAATGTTACCGTTAAAAAACGAAATCAGCTAAAACTAGAATTAACTAATGAGAACTAGTTTTATATGATTCCATTAGTGAAAGCTAGTTTACCCTACCTAAAACTAGACCTCCATAGCTAATATCAGTTTTTACCAATTGTATTAGTTAAAACTAGCTGCAACTTGCAAAAACTAGAATTATTTAACAAGTTTTAGATAAAACAAAAATTAACTACAAATGCTTGACTTTAATTTATTGTGAACGTTAATTTCTTTAAAAGGAAGTAGTGGTACGTAAACGTAGAAAGATTTGTTTGTTGTTGCAAGACGTCGTTGATTCACTGAAAGTTTTACTGCAAAATTTAAAATCTAAACTAAACTTTATTATTTAACATGAATTCATTATTAAATGTTCGAAAATGGGAATTTTATAATCTTATTAAGGTACAGGAGTCTTTAAAAATAAGCAGTATACCGTTTGTAAGCCTTCATTACATTTCAGCAATAATTAACTAAACTAATCCAAACCTATATTCCTAAATCGTGCTAGATTTCGTTATTTTTAGTTTTATTTAAAGTAAGTTTTTTATAGTTACAACTAGATTAAACATATCTATTTCGTCAAAACCAGTCTTAGCTTAGGACAACTGGTTTTATCTAGTGGAAACTAGTTTTCACTATGACTTTAGATGAAACTAGTTTTCACTGGTTAATTTTATTTCTAGCTGATTATGGGGTTTAACGATAACATAAATATCTTAATCCATATCTTAATCAAATTTTTATTTTATTTAGTACTTAAACTTTTTGAGTACTCACAAGATATATTGAGCAATAACTCCAGATTCTTGAAGTCGGAATATGCGGAATTCTGAAATAACCTTTAAACTTTTTTTTCCCCACTACTGTTCCTATAAACAAATATCAATGAAGGTAGTGATAAAAGTAAGAAATACTCTTCTGTACATATTTTAGTTAAGCTAAGGAAAAATTACTTCAGCAAATTTTTCACCTGTTCTAAAGTATATTATATGTAACAAAGTCATAAATAACTATAAAATATAACAAAATAAATTTATGCAAGGTAGAGTAGTGATAGATAAAATTGCTTTCTTTAATTTCTATGTATGTTGAAGCTTGTAAGTATAAAAAGTAAAATCCTTTTTTTTTGGGGGGGGGGGGGGGGTAAAATTAGCTTTCAAAATCGAGTTTCATTTCAGACTAATTTTAATCTGATGATTTTATGATTATCAAATTTGTATAAATAATAATTTTTTATTGATACTCTACTTTTCTAACTTGGAAATGATTTTAGGGGATCATCTCTTCAAAAATAAATTATGTTCTTATTTTCGAAATAAATATTTATTAAAACTAATTTTAAATTTTATGCGGTGAAACCAACCATTCATTTTTGCCCTTTTTCAAGCCTTTCGGAATGTCGATCGTCATCAACTCTTACTTCATTTACGAATAACTTAACATATGTTAGCTACAATTGTACGAGCTTCTTATCTATTGAAATTAAAGAGAAATAATAATAAAAAAGCTTGTCTATAATGCTAAAGCGTGGGAGCGTTCCTTTCCACCGCTTAATATCATATAAACTAATAAAAATTAATTGGCTCTGATTTTAATGAGATTGCTTAGTGTTAATAGAAGTCCTTTAGCTATATTTATAGCTGTGACTTTTAAATTAAACAAATATATTTAGGGTTATTCAGTTAAGGGACATACTTTCAGGGGTATTTTGCTTTACTGTTTATATTTCTGATGTACAATTTTATTTTTTGTTAAAAGCATTTTAACGATATTCAAGTCATATTATTTTCCGAATGCATAATATATCGCTATAAAAATAGTGTACTAGTTTACCGTTCATTAAATTATACTTTTAAGTAAATGAAATTGCCATCTTTTTTAAAGTTAAAGCCCTAACACCTAATTCAATCTCTTATTAAAACAATTTATGATGAATATTATTTGCAAAGCTTACTAAAATTACTTGATACACATTAAAGAAACAGCAAAGGTGAACTTAAAAGATTCTAGAGCAAGATTACAGATAAATAGTCCATTACTCATATATTATTTTAAAAGATGTTGTACTAATATAGCTAAAGGTCATTTAAAACATTTAATAAGAAAATTACAAACAACTGTAGTTTAACCTACAAACTTGTAGAAACGTTCAAGAAAATTGTGATTACACACTCACTGAAACGTTTAAAACTACATTGCAATTCTTATTAGAACTTACAAAAATTAAAATAACCCATTAAAACTACAGCCAACTATGCTGCTACTAGAAATATGAAATAAGTTACATACTTAGAATTGTTTAAATTTACAATTAAACTTGTCTTATATTATTTTGAATCTTAACTCTTCAAAACTAAACAAAATCCTCGCAATGGAAATCTATCTGCACTATTTAAATTTTTATTCAAAGAAAACTTTTATTCCTTGTCTATTCATTGCTTAGTTATTGCTTTAGTTTAGTGTATAATCCAGAGCAAAAGGTCATTTCTGTCCTTTGGAGTAGAACTATGATTAATATGTTCTACTTCTGTCATTCATCTTGAGAACGCTATTAATCAGTGTTTAGGAAGAAGCGTCCTATAACTACATGCTTTAATGGTTTTGACCCAAAAGTTCAAAAGAAATGATAAAATGGTGTTCTATATCAAGTTGATATTTCTTTTTTTTTATCAACATATTTAAAAAACTCTTTGGACATTATATTTACATTATACATTTCTGACCGAACGTTATTCATTTGACAGTGATAGTTAACTCTTTCAGTAGCAGGATGTATTAATGAATTTATATTTGACATACCAGAAATAAAATCTGCCTAATCCAATTGAGGGGCCGAACCAATTTTTCTTTGAAACACTAAAGTATTGAATACAAAATTTTGCTGATCTTTATAAAAAAAAAGGGTTAAGCTGAATTAAAACGTGTATGAATTGGTTCCTTAGCTTCCGGCTCATATTTATTTCAAATACCACATTGCAATATAAACATTTCCCAGCAAGCATGAATGTATTTATTTAAATGTACAATAACGTTTGTATTTTTTATTAACATTTCATTGCTTAAAAAAAATTGTACATTTCTACATATGTTTGAACAC
The DNA here is from genome assembly GCA_019343175.1 of Oedothorax gibbosus. NCBI lineage: Eukaryota > Metazoa > Arthropoda > Arachnida > Araneae > Linyphiidae > Oedothorax > Oedothorax gibbosus. The sequence continues at coordinate 225,402 of JAFNEN010000538.1, forward strand.
AAATACATTTTTAAATTTAAAATACATGTGTGCATTTTCGAAACACCTAGTTACAATATGCTCTTCCAATTATTTGCGTGCTGTCAAGTAAACTCTATCTAAATAATGTTTATAAAGATAATATCAAAAACAAAACAAAACAAATCCTCAAAGAAATGTATGATGTTCAAAGAAATCCAAAAATAATGTTATCATTATGCATGTATTGTATGTATTCAAGTATGGATGTATTTCTTTACAAATAAATGTAGTAAAAACATTTGAATATTTACATGATCCTATCATTTCTTTCATAATTTACGATTCAAATAGTTATAACTCATCGGTTGAATAAACACGCACTCAACTTATACAGAAAGTAAATATTTATATGGAAAAATCATACTATATTCGAATTTATTTTTAGTATTTTGCAAGAAAGCGTAGAAGAAATCAACTAACAATCTGTAGTTGAGCTTATATTACATCATAACATCATGATGCATGAGTTCAGAGCAAACAATACAAACAGTAGTTTACGTAATAGGCATGATTTGTCTTATCTTACAGAAATACAGTGAGTAATTGTCTGACGAAGAAAGATTCTAGAGACGTAGTAGTTGGACCATTATAATATTGAATACTAGAGGAAAAAGGACCTATATGTTCGATGTCATAGCATTGAGCAACCAACCTTTTTCTACTGTGGTAGAGATTGCATATAATGTGAAGATAACGTGTATACATAAATGAATAAAATATATTTTTATTTTTTAATCGGGAAAGCATAGAGATCTGTGTTAAGCTTTGGCTAAGGATAAGACGTTTAATTTTAGACTTAGGGTTACAAAACAACTGTTTTTTAGTTTGAATTCATAAATTATATTTTCATACAACTTGTTCTTAAAAAACCTTCAAAGCATGCATTAAATCTCTTTTAATATAAGCTTACAGAAAAAAAAATACTTTCAGTTTAAGATAGACTCTAGAGACGCAGTTATAGTGTTACAATCCATAAAAAATATAAATATGTCATTTGTCAAAAAAATATGAGTAATCAAGTGGAAATTTAAAGTGTGTGTTAATGGAAACATTTCAAAAGGTGTAGGTTCATATCGGTAAAAAACGAAAAAAGCTGTTAGATTAATTTCAACTTAAGTATTATTTGTTCGGTGAATTTTAAACATTATATTCAGAAACTTGCAAAACTGCAACAACATTGATTTTATATTCATAAAAATATAATTGTTTTACTAATGTATGTTTTTATTGCAACTAAATATATGTGCCTTTATGGCCTACATCACCGAAAAATAAAGTTAACTTCATGTTTTTAGACTTACATTTTTCGTAAAAGTTAATTTGCTCCATATAGATTGTTTAGTGCTGTGGATAGGGTTATAGTTACGTCTTACAGTTTGGTTAATTCGATAAACTTAAGTAGAAATATTTGTTTTGTGTGACATTTTTACAATTGTTGTTAATTAGTTACAAACTAGCTTTTAAATTTTAGTGCGACGAAAAATTACTAATGCATTTGTAAAAAAAAAAAAAAATACTTAACCAAGTCTTATCTTATAAAGCCCTTGTTTTAATGAGTAGCATTATTTTCTTGTTAGTTTATTACACAATTAAGTTTTTATGCTCAATTTGAATAGTAGAATACGAAAAAAAGTGTGCTGTAAGTTGTAAGAGGATACGTTTATATTTAAAACAACAACGAAGTTAGTTTCAATACATTTTTTTATTTCAAATAAAAAAAGTGTTTCATGAGAAAAGAAACTTTTAAATGAGATTATAATGACTAAAAAATGTGTTGAAAAGTTGAGTGAACAAAAAAGTTAATAATAGTTTAATTACATTGTGCATACTTTAATGTTACATATGCAAGAAAATGAAGTGTCTTCTAATTGTTTTTACAAAAAAGTATTTAAGAAAAATAATATACTAATGACTTTTGATTTAATGACCATGCAAAATTTGCTGTACGCTTAAGGGTTGCATACATTTACGCTGTTTCTCAATGTATCATTATATTAATAAAAATAGTTTTAATTGCATTAGTTGACATAGAATATTTATCAGGTATAAAATTTAATTTTTTATACATTTGTAGGACCTTATTATTTATTATACAACAGTTACTCTTTTACGATAGTATCTATCATTTTGAAATGGATTTTAAAATACATTTAAGTTAATACAGAGATTTTTTTAAGACAGACAACAAGTGATCAAAATCTAAAAAAACATCAACAAAACATTCAACAACAAAAAAATAAATAAATAAATCTAAAATGATATTTTTATATAAAGTACCAATGTAAAAAACCATTTTTAATTTACTAAAATTTATTATGACTGGATTAACTTAACGGACATTATTTTAGAATATTTTATCAGAAAAAAAAATCTTCATATTATTAAATGACTTTGATTACCACAAGAAACTTCCAAACAAAATCAACTTCACAATATTTCTCATAGCTCATCAATATATATTTTTCTAATTATAATTCCAATGTTTTCCCACAGTTGACGTTAAATCCAATATAGTAAAAATCTCCACAAAATAAATATTTTTCAAATTGTTTACCAACCTTTCTAAAATTCCACATATTATTCTTATATTTCAGATAAAAATACCCCCGCACCCTCTCGAGCCATATCGTTGATTTAACCTGATTGGATTATATCGCATCCTAATAGTTTATCGATTGAATCTTAGCAATTTAAGATGAACGGGAAAAGAATCTTAGTATGATCTAAGAGAAGAGATGACACAATTGTAACTGCCATATTTGGACCGCGTCTGGGACATAATCCAGGTAGCCGAAATCCCGACAAGCCAGAATACCGACAGGCACAAATTCCGACAGCAAAAAATTCAACAATACTAATAGAAAAATTATTAATTAAATTCCGCTTAATTAAGCATTACGACATTAATTTATTGAGTTTTCACAAACTCGTGGCAAAATTTTAAGGTGATGGATGGTAGGCATTCGGTTCGTATTTAGAGATGTTAAATTGTACATTTGAAGCAAATATGATTTGAATAAAGATTTAAAGTGGCTACATTATTTGTTTGGTGTAAATTGAATCAATACTGTTATTAAATTTGTTTAGTTCACCAGATATCATGTTTTTTCAATTTTTCATATTAAAAACAGATCAATTCATCAATAAATATGCGAAATTAGGCCATTATATACTTTGAATTTGCATAATATCGCATTTGTGACTAAACTTTTGCATCATACAAATTTTTATTTTATGAAATTTTTTTTGTCAGAATTTCGTCCTTGTCGGCAGTTTTTACTTGTCGAAGAAAATGTCCAGTCGCGATTTTTGGCTGTCGGGTACTGGCTTTTCGGGTAACAGCTGAAACACACAAACCACACGTAAAATGGTAAAATTCTTGGATTCAGAAGTCCTGTATTAGATAGTGAGCACTTACCATTGGTATCAAATCATCTACAGAATTACCTTAGTTAGAAGAAAACGAATTTTTCCATGCATGGGGTATCCAAGACAAAATAAATCAATTATCGGGACTCCCAAAGGCATTTCTCATTATTGCAATCATTTGAATACAAGAACGTCGCTTTAACTACTACTCAATACCTGCTTGGATGAAGTTTATGAGGTTTATAACGGATTAAACAACATTTTGTAGGTGGTCCCACGCTTAATTGGAGTTTAATTAGCCTTACTCCATAGTTGGTTACAACCAATATCTTTGTAACACATAGATTTTTTATGGTGCTAGACAGAGAGAAGGAAATAATGTGGTCGTTTTAGATAATGGGCCTTTTTTCATCGGGGTTTGTCTAGAGTGAAAGTGATGTTCCTTCCTCTAGTTGCATTCGAAAAATACTCCAAGGGTGTTTACGTCGGATTAACCCCTAATGACTTCAGATGTGTCAGATGTCCCATGAATGGTCCCATGACCCTTGTTGGTTCGGTATTGATCCGGTATGCGTCACAATCGTAAGGAATTAAGGAATGGGTGCGCTGGACCGCGGGTCTCCAAACTCAAGTGCATCAGTGTTAATCCAATGGCGACAAAACTATTTTCTCTGCCACATTTCTACGACTGTATTGAATACTTTTACGAACGGTTTTTTTTTAAATAATAAATGTAGATAACTTTCAGGTCTCTATCTTCCCACTTTTTGAAATAGCTTCGAATATTTTGTGTAAAATTATTTATTGAAAATTAAAAACAAAATATTCGAACCAATTTCAAAAAGTGGGAAGGTAAAAATATTCAATACAGCCGGAAAAATGTGGCAGAGAAAATATTTTTTTGCGCCATAAATGGTGTTAAAGCAATTTTATCTTCACTCAACTCTGATTTTCAGAACCATTTCACGCAAAATATGGTAAATGTCCGAAACAACTTTAGAAAACCAACTTAATGATCAGCTAAGCTTTGCGACCCGAGTTCTTAAAAACATGGATGTGAAGGAGAAAATAAATTGGTATTTTCCAATGTTTTTTATTGGTGTGTATATCACTTTTTATATAAGGACGTGTAAAATTCGCACTCCAAAACGGCGCTGCAACGCCAAATGTAGGACTTATAACTATCATTGAGATTAGAATGTAACGGGATTGTGTTAGTGTAATTGAAGGTTGAAAATAGTGTAAATTTAGACGTAATTAAATAATGGAAAGATCATTATCTCAAATTAGAAAATATTTTAGATAACCAAAATACCCTATTAAATTTTTTAGTTATCGTGTTTTGTTCAAAAAGGTCGCAAAATGTTAAATAAAATCCCTAAAAAATAAAAATAAAATTTTAAATTTGAATTTTTTGTTAATTCAAAAAAATTTCAACTTAATAAAATATCATAAAATGCATAAAAGCTTTATTTTATCCATTAAAAAATATGACTTCTAAGGTATGCAGCTGCCTTAAATGTTTATAAACACGTTACTGTGTACTGTTTGGTGCAAGAAGTAGTTAAATATCAGTATTTGGTGGATTTTAATGCAAGATTTGCGTAAAATACTGTGCACCATTCACGATACTCCTTTGACAGGCCCTCACTGATTACCCCAAATAACCAACTGATTGCACGTGAAACAAATTGTTGTTACGTTTTTTTTTTCTCGTTTTGAAACAAAATATTTACAGTTCATCTTCATTCAGTAAATTTTAACGTGAAAATTTTGGCGCAACTGTAGTTCGAAATGGTGAAGTGAACGGTGAATTGGAACGACAAAGTTGGTGAATGCGTTATCTTCTAAAATATGCGTATTTTATTATTTTAAATAAACTTTAAATTAAGTTAATTGCATTGAATCATTAAATATTTAATTTGTGACTTCATTACCTAAACATGTGTTGGTAATTGGTAAAATATATAAATCTTTATCATGGGGTTTTGTAACTTTTGTCTTCAACGGTGGTGTTTAATTTAGTCAAAATGGTTTGTGAAATCTAAAATATTATGCTTTCATTGTTGTAGTTCCAAATCTATTACTAATAGAGCTAAAATGTGTCTAAAACGATTAGCACATTTTGAAATCTACAACTTTGAAATTTATATTTTTTATACACAAATAGAGGTATTAATTATTCAGGCTTGATAAAAAAGCGGAATGTACTTTTTAATTAAATGCTTTTTTTGCATGTTCAATATCCATCCGAGAGTCAACTTTTAGAGTGATCGCCAAAAAATTGGGTTTTTTTACCCACCCTATAGCTACTATGTAGGCACGCAATTTATTCAATGCAAACTGTTCCGAATAAAAAACCTAATTTCCCACTCTTTAATCGGGAAAGAGAAAGTTGGGGGTGATATCCTTTAATTTCGAAAAATATTTCCGATTTTACCCGGAAAACCCAAACTGTTTTGGGAAAGTATTTTCTTTTATCGCATTACAGATTTCAAGTTGAAAGGGGAATTGAATCTGATAGATTTCAGATGGGGTAAATATTTTTAGCTTAACCGAATGAAATGAGATTGAGGAATTTTTTGTTGAAAGGTATTTAAATAATGCTTTTTACGATATTTGATATGCTCACTTAGATATTCTGCTTTGATAAATTATTGATGCTCAAGAAACAAAACTTTGAGGTAAAATTTCGTCGTTTTATGGATTTATGGAAATTATGTTAATATTTATAAAGCACTTTTTGATTATATAATAAATATTTTGGATTTAACTTCAATACGCAAAAAAATACATTATATACTAGATGGACTTTTAGATATTAAGAAGATGCGATCTGTGCTAGGTTACATGAACACAACTATTTGGCTTCTTTTCCAACTTTGGTGATGACGTTTGGTTCCATTTAACGCTATTTTAGAACTGTGTAGCCATCATTTAGTGATAAAGTTCTAATTAAAATAAACTAATTAGTAACTTTTTGCTTCTACGCACGCGCTAGCTATTTTGCCGGTCGCAAAATTGGTCGAAATTTTTGATATACGTTGCCACTGATGATTTATTTCCAGAGTTATATACATATCGATGGAATTCAAGATTCAATGATTATTGTAGTGCTGCAGAACATATTACACTAATCCGTGTCCACCATAAGGTACCTCAAAGTTAAAAGTTACTTCGACTTATAAACTACAAATTTTTTTATAATCGTTAGATTCTGTTATACTCAGTACTAAGTCAATGCCATCTAGCATTGGATATTATTTCAGGTTGCTTTTGCTATGACACGTAAGTAAATGTTGCACATTTCGAGAAAAACAATTTAAAACAAAAAATAATGTGCACGTGTATTATTACACTGCGATGCAAAAGTTTAGATAATGACTTCGTTTAGCTGTAAAATTTAAAATTTTAAAAGTAGAATTACAAAAAAAAACTAAACATATTAAAATAAACTAGGTGGCACGCCCCCTGCTCGCTATCGCTCGCCAACCCCCGGGAACTGCTTGTGCAGTTCCCTTTGGCTCGCTTCGCTCGCTCACCCTTCATTGAAATATTTTAGTCTAGCCTTTGGTATCCTTTTAAAATAAAATAATAACAAATTAATGTTTATAAAGTTATACGCCTGTGTTTTTTATTAACAATAGTGTTTGGTAGTTCAGTCAATCGAAATTATAAGGTAAACCTAAAGAAGCATGGGTTAACCTAAAGAATCGTGCCCGGCAAATTTACGTCAAATCTGGTAGCCCGAAAATTGGTGTTATGGCTTATTGGCCGAAATTAGCAATTGCATTGCATTTATGCAATTTCTAAATGTTAATCCATTTAAATCTTAAATGTATATAATTTATTTGAAGTTTTTTACACCAATCTTCTATCAATTATATGCTTAACGATTTTAAATAACTATTTACTTTTTTTAAAATAATTCTTCGTCATTTTAACGTTCCACGTTTTCCATAAATCTGGTCTGCAATGTAATGAATTTTTCCTGTTTCGTAAAAGTTTATTTTCTTTTAAATTTTTCAAAAATTAAAAAAAATATATTCATTTCATTTTCATTTTTGAAATTTCATTCGAGATGACAACCATCTCGGCAATTGCCGGAGTTTGTTGTCATTTTGACTTGGCGAGAGTTTCTTATGGTCACCAAATACGGGCACGATTCTTTCGGTTAATTGAAGCATGTCCGGCAATTTTTTTGCCAAATCTGGTAACCCCGAAAAAATCAATTTTATGGCAACCCTTGGCGACAAATTTTAGACGCAATCGCCAACTATCGCATTTTGGGCGAAGTTGTGAAAAATATGACAACGCTTCGCCGCTACTTGTAAAATTTCAATCCTTGCAATCTACTAATTTCGTAGTGTTTTTAGTAAAAAAAAAAGTATTTTCTGTTTACTACCATATCGAACAACGTTTTGCACATAATATTTATGGTTATTTTTCATTTTTGGACTTTTTACAGCTATTCCTGAAATTGTCAATCCTTGTGTTATTTCGTATGCTTTTCTCAGAAAAATACATTCAATGTTTTTCTGCCGTATCGAACTATGGTTTTGTGCATAATATTTATAGTTATTTTTCCCTTTTTCAAGCCATTCCTGAAGAAACACTTTTTTGTTGTTTTCAGTCGTCCATTTTAAAATTAGTAGTATTTTTGTTCATTTCGATTGTTGCCATTCCAGAAATAGAAATATAAGGAAATTTGGGCGCCGTATAAGAGAATTATATATATAGATATTTTGAAATGCTTTAATTGAAACATAATTGTTTGATTTGCTATGACATTTTTTTTTTCATAAAATAAAAATTTGTGTGATGCAAAAGTTCAGACACAAATACGATATTATGCTAATTTAAAATAGATAATGGCCTAATTTCGCATTTTTATTGATGAATTGTTTTTTTTTATGTGATAAATTAAAAAATACGATAACCAGTGAACTAAACACACTGTAAAAAAAATTACTGAAACTAACGGGAAAAGTACCGGCAGCAGAGTACCGTTGCCGGGACTTTCCCATTTCGTTAAGTATTTTCCCGTGTATTTACAGAAGTTCCGTTTCTTATTTCTCCGTTGTTAAAATTTTCCATTTTGCATTTTCCCGTGTTTCTACTTAAGTTCCGTTTCTTATTTCTCCGTTATTAAAATTTTACTCGTTACTCGTAATTTAGAACCCTGGTCAAGTCACAACTTTGGACTCCACAGATTTAACGAGCACGTCTGTTTCAGTGTACTCGGGCCCATCCGTGAATTGAGGATTTTTCTGTTTCCAGCCCATATCCGATTGATAGGATGACTGGCAGTAGGTGGGATTCGAACCCCCGCACTCTTGAAACGGTTGAATCTCTAGGCTGATGCCCTAACCACTCGGCCACTGACGGGCCTGGTAATACAGGTATTTGATGTTCGAGTTTCGATGTGTGTATTCTTAGTGCATTATCGCCAATTCTACGATAAGGTAATAAAAGTATGGCAGCTCTAAAAACGGGAAAATTTCGTTTTCATCTCTTCGCTCGTGGTTTACGGACATTTTCCGTTTGTAGAAGGAAAAACTCGTTTTCAGAAGGAAAAAAACCGTTTTCAGTCGTTACGGGAAAGTTCCGTTAAAATCAGTAATTTTTTTCCTGAAATTTCAGGGTTTTTTTAACAGTGCAGATTTAATAACAATATTGGTTCAATTTTACACCAAACAGACAATATAACCACTTTAAATCTTTATTCAAATCATATTTTCTTCAATTGTACAATTTAACATATCTAAATACGAACCGAATGCCTACCAGCCCATCACCTTAAAGTTTTACCACGAATTCGTAGATTTAGAGACATGTAGTGACCAATTTTCTTGATGAAAAGTGCAGTCTTTCCCATATAAAAACACAAAATAGCGACATATTATTCTTTTTTGCACTTTAGTACAATGCAGAGATAGTCACCTCTTTAAAAACGACAAAAAAGTCTGTCTCATCAACGTAATTCCCTCCACACCATTATAAAATTTCCGCCTCGTTTTTGAGGAAAAAAAACGGTGTTTTCAAAAGCTTATTTTTCAATATTCGGTTAAACTGAACGTGTTTAAATAGCACAAAAGAGACCGGTTAAATTGTAACCGGTTCAAAGAAACCGGTTTTTTTCTCAAGAAATTTCAAACTTCAGTATAAAGAAGGAACTTTCGTAATGGTGTGGAGTAAATTTACGTTGAAATGACCGACATTTTTTGGCGTTTTTGAAGAGGTGACTCTCGCTGCATTGTATTAAAGAACAAAAAAAAAGAACAATATGTAGCTATTTTGTGATTAAATACGGGAAAGACTGTACATTTTATCAAGAAAATCGGTCAATGCATGTCTCTAAATCCACAAACTCGCGGCAAATTTTAAGGTGATGGACTGGTAGGCATTCGGTTCGTATTTAGAGATGTTAAATTGAACATTTGTAGCAAATATGATTTGAATAAAGATTTAAAGTGGCTACATTGTCTGTTTGGTGTAAAATTGAACCAATATACTGTTATTAAATCTGTTTAGTTCACTGGTTATCATGTTTTTTTCAATTTATCATATAAAAAAATTCAAATCCTCAATAAATATGCTAACTTAGTCCAATATCTACTTTAAATTTGCATAATATCGTATTTGTGTCTAAACTTTTGCATCATACAGTTTTTATTTTATGAAAAAAAAAATTGTTATAGCAAATCAAACAATTATGTTTCAATTATAGCATTTCAAAATATTTATTTAATATGTTTAGGGGTGTTTTGTAATTCTACTATCACGATTCTAAATTTTACAGCTAAATTACGTCATTGTCAGCTAAATTACGTCATTTGCCTCGCAGTGTACTAGATTTATTTTCTTATATAAAAAATATACATTCGGTTATCGAACTAAGATACTTTTCACAAGTTCTGCATGTAAAACAGAAGTAATAGTTTACATTATTTATTCTACTAATTATTTAAAAAAATGTGTCAAAAGTTTAAAAGTTTTACAAGCATTTCAATATAAGACTGATTAGTAACTCTATAGTAAGTTGAACGGTTGTAAATAGAAAATGTATTATGGGCAACAGGAACGGTCATGCCTACACTGTTAAAAAAAACCTGAAATTTCAGGAGAAAAATTACTGATTTTAACGGAACATTCCCGTAACGACTGAAAACGGGTTTTTTCCTTCTGAAAACGGGTTTTTCCTCCTAAAAACGGAAAATGTCCATAAACCACGAGCAAAGAGATGAAAACGGAATTTTCCTGTTTTAGAGCTGCCATACTTTTATTACCCTATCGTAGAATTGGCGATAATGCACTAAGAATACACACATCGAAACTCGAACATCAAATACGTGTATTACCAGGCCCGTCCGTGGCCAAGTGGTTAAGGCATCAGCCTAGAGATTCAACCTTCTCAGGAGTGCGGGGGTTCGAATCCCACCTACTGCCAGTCATCCTATAAATTTGATATGTGCTGGAAATAGTAGAAAAATCCTCAATTCACGGATGGGTCCGAGTACACTGGGACAGATATGCTCGTTAAATCTGTGGAGTCCAAAGTCCCGACGGCGTTAGCGTACGATGTCGCTCGAAGTTCCGTTGGGTGCCTGCTCAGGTGTCGACCTCGTGACTTGACCAGGGTTCTAAATTACGAGGCGTTATTGGCTGTGTTAAAGCTCCTAAAGGAGGCTAGAAATAGGCAGCCGGAAACGATTACCTTACCTGTATTACCTGAACGGGGAAATGCAAAATGGAAAATTTTAATAACGGAGAAATAAGAAACGGAACTTAAGTAGAAACACGGGAAAATGCAAAATGGAAAATTTTAATAACGGAGAAATAAGAAACGGAACTTAAGTAGAAACACGGGAAAATGCAAATGGAAATTTTTACAACGGAGAAATACGAAACGAAACTTCTGTAAATACACGGGAAAATACTTAACGAAACGGGAAAGTCCCGGCAACTCTGCTACCGGTACTTTTCCCGTTAATTTCAGTAATTTTTTTACAGAGTGTACCTTGACTTCACAACTACGTGAAATGCTCTAATACCCCATAAAAAATACATCCGGCAGCTTATTCATCTAAATTTGAACAACCAATGGTGGCGTCGCTGTTACGTCAACCATTGCCATTTTCGCCGATGAACAAACCACGCCCCCCCCCTTTCAAATCAGCCATACATGTTTAATTTTTCACATTTTTATCGACTCATAATTTATTTTTCAAATTAAGAACTTATCTCTGAACGTTAGCCATGAAAAGAAAAGAAAATAAGGTGAGAAAAAGATTCATGGTACATTTTTGATAGTTTTCACAATATTGTTACATAAAAAACCCAATTCCTAGTCCTAATGATCCAAATAAAAATCAGTCAACATCATAACCCCTAAAACGTAATATCTCCCAACTATATGTTCCGATAAACTTCATCACAATTTTTTTTTTCGGAAAATAAATGATTAAATACATCGATAGAAAATATAAGAATCAATGAAGTTCTTATCGATAAAATATAGGTTGTATTCGATTAAACGTCACCAAGTTTCTACTTCCTTACATAAGGGTATTTAATGTGGAACTAATTTAGGTTATCTGGATGTAGATCTTCATTTTGTTGAAAGTATTTCTACAGATAGAGAAGCTCAACTCTGCGCTATTAGAGATTCGATGCAAATTTTATTTTATTTTTTCTGTCGAAACAGTTTCCCGAAAAAAAAAGCTTCTAACGAATATTTTGTTAGACTAATTAAAACATATGCATCATTTTTCACATTTTTATAAACTTTTTATTTTTCCAAATTAAGAAATAAACTCTTAAAGGTTGTTTTAAAATTAAAAATGTTAACTGAAGCAATCAACCCACAGCACAAAATCCTACTAATATAACATTCAACTTGATTTATGTGTAACACACAAATAAGGAGCCAGTGTTGCTACTGATTAGAAAAAAAACGACCATTTGCATTTAAGTGTAAGTATTTGCGTATTAAGATAGCGTACTTAATAACATTACAAGTCAATAAACTATGAGTAGCGTTTAAAATTGTTTGAACATTTCGATGTTACAAAATGAATAATTATTGAATAAATATTGTCATAAGGAATTAAAATTATACTTCCTTTCACACTGGAATAAGTTCATGAAATAGTTCACCACATAATTTATCAACATGTAAAATAATTCAACGCAAAAAGAACAATGGTACTTAATTTTGGGTTGCTTTACATTAAATTATGATTTAGTTGCATGTGCAATTGTGCATTGTAAAAGTTGAGTTGGGAATTATAAAATTAGAATGAATTTTTGAATGAACTAATGATTTTTTTTCCCTCGAGACTCGATCGGTGAATCAAATTCGCGTGGGAAAAAAGAACCTACGGAACACTGATCGAAGGAAATTCAGGAATGAAAGCTGCAAAGAAATACGTCACATGTGAAACAAGCCAAATCTTTATTTACTAATTCTATTTTCATAATGTATTTTTGTTTAAAATGTGTGTTCAAATTTAAATTATTTTTGAAGTATTCTTTGCAAATTATTTGAAGAATTTGTCGAGTCATATTTTTTCGCACGCGAATCAAATAATAGCAAGACATTGGTTTTCAAAACAAACTTATCTTCACTTTAATTAACTTTGTATATAGTTAAGCTTATAACTTCATATAATAACTTTTAAAAAAAATAAAGTAAACATATCTATCATATTCCACTTATCTACTTATCTTAAAAAAAATTAATTTAAGTATAGCTTCTTTTATATATATTTCGATAAAAACAATGCTTGGAAGTGACCCAAGCATTGTTAAAAAGACTTCTTTAAAAGTTTATCAAATAAGTTATATTTGAATAGATTAATTCTTCATCCCCATATTGTTTCACAGATTGCTTTATGGTGTAAGTTAGCTATTATTTTTGCATTTGAAAAAACAACAAAATTTCATTTTTGAGTTTACATTTAAACCTACATTACTAGTAAAGTGGCACTAGTCAAATTTAAAAGGTATGTTAAACATGGATTTGTGAGTGAAAATGTACAAAGGTGAAATTATAAAAACTTTGTAATCTTTACTCTATAATCTCTATTAAAAACAGTTTGTTATTTGAAAAATACCGATTGAACAAAATAGTCATGTTGAGGTCGTCATTCAGCGTTAATAAATTATTTTAAATGATATCGCAAATTTCGAATGCAATTTGTGTCAAAAATTAGTTTTATATGTTTTTTGTTATTATACGTCAAATATAAAGTCATGATTTAATTATAAACGGTCAAAAGTAATAAGTTTTAGTACATACTCACAAGATAGTTTATTCCCAAACAAATAGGAGACCTAACCCATTGAGATAGTCAGAAATTCGGATAATTGGACGGAATCAGAAAAAAGGTATATTTAATAATTACTTGGGGTATTGTTGGTCTGTGAGATCATGCAGTTCTTCTTCGGACCAGACGGACTCCAGCTCTATTGTTTTAGTTTTATCCTCTCACGATTGAATTATGCAAATTTTATGTTGTTAGCCAAATAAACTAAGATTTAAATAATTTTTTGCAATATAATAAAAATCATAATTTTAAAATCGCTTTTAAATTTTAACATACTGCAAAATAGGACAAAACTATAAGGACATTTGCATTTCTGTAATTCTAAAGCATAAATTTACATAAAACTAGCAAAGTTTCTGCTTTGTACACGTCATTACATGGTGTTATAAAATTTTGCGTGTGTTTGAAAATTGATTACAATTATCTTCAACCATGCCACTTGGTTCGAAGCTTTCAGTGTTTGAAAAATGAAAATTAATCGCTCATAAAAATTCTGGACTTACTGGACGTGAAATAGCATTGAAATTGAATAGATCAAAAACTTTAATATATAATTTTTTGAAAAATCCAAATTATGGAAAACGAAAACACTCAGGGGTCACGACCCCCTCTTACAAAAACCCAAAAGAGACTGAGGATGGAGTTTGCTAAAAAGTACATTTCTATGGGTGACAATTGGAATGATGTTGTCTTTTCTGATGAAAAGAAGTTTAACCTAGACGGGCCTGATGGGTTTAAATATTTTTGGTATGATCTTCGCAAAGAAAAAGAAATATTTTCAAAGCGTTCATGTGGTGGCTGCTCAGTAATGGTCTGGGCAGGTTACGCAGCCTCTGGAACTAGAAAAATAGTATTTCTTCAAGGGAAAATGAACTCAAATAGTTATGTTGATATGCTGAGTGACAATCTTTTTCCAGAAGCACTGTTGATAACCAGGGGTGACTATTTATTGCAGTAAGACAATGCATTAATACATGTGTCCGCAGCTGCAAAATCATGGTTTGACGCTAATTCTGTAAAACTGTTGACTGATTGGCCAGCTAAAAGTCTCGATCTAAACCCAATTAAGAATTTGTGGGGTATTTTGGCGCATGGAGTTTACAAAAATGGCACTCAGTACCATAACAAACGAGAACTGATGCAATCAATTGAATGGGCATGAAAAAATATCCCTGTGAGCACCCTAAAGAAACTAACGAACTCTATGACGTCAAGATTAATTAAAGTAATTAAAAATAAGGGTAAACTTATTAATTATTAATTGTTTTAACTTGAAAATTTTAAATGTCCTTATCATAATTGTCCAGTTTCCTAACAATGCATTTTTTGTTTATTATTTTTATAAACTCAAATTTTGTATTTTAGGATTTTTATTGTTCTCAAATGATTTATAGCATAAAGAAGTATTTTATGTCTAATAATATTTTTATTTAATTCAGAAATAATTTTTTTCTGTTCAATTTTCAGTTGTCCTTATAATTTTGACCACCACTGCACATAGTGGATGAGTACATAAAATAAAAGCAGTTACAGTTAGTACAGAAAATAAATGCGACATATTAACTTTTATAACTGGCTTAACAGTTACTGTTTGTCTTTTTTTGATATCATGCCTAGTATTTTTTGGTCTGTCCAAAAATTAATTACTATATATGGCATTAAACAAAGATTAACAGTAATATAGGCTGGGTGGCATTTTGTTTCTGAAATTAGGATAACCAAAAGCGCTTCGGATAATAGGATTTATACTGTATTTTTTAATGAACGATTCAATTGAGCCCACATGTATTTATAATGTCCCTTACCTGCGGGTTTCCCAACACAGTGCAAATATCACATTAACGTACAATACTAGAATCTTATACTCTATTCCCTTAACAATATTTTCTTTGAGTTGAATGGTTTATTAGATTAATGTCCGTGAGTAAATTAAAGTTCCCTATAATTACTTTAGTTAATGTATCTCTTTTAAGAAATGCATGCATTGGGAATTTGTATCCTAGTAGACACTAGTACAAATTGTACAGGAATATTTACAGAAACTAATTAGTTTCGTATTTGGCAAAATAAATAAACCCTGCCGTTTCGTCTATTGGTATAAGCTTTAATTTAGCAGACAGAAGGTTACAATATTTGTTTTATATATCGAAATGAACTATCGAATGGTATAATTAAATATGGTATCCGTTGAGATGGAAAAGGCCGGTGAATTTTCCATTTTTAGATAAAAGCTATTTTTAGATTTGATTTTTTGATTTTATTAGATAATTTAGATATGAAAACTACCTTCAATCAATATTTTTCTAATCAACTTGCTTAATATAGTGACACTTTGAAGATTTATTTATTGAAACATAAAAGTTCCATAATTGAATTTGCATTTCAAATTTTAATACTCCTACTTTATGCATAAAACAAGAACTGTTCAAAGCGTCGATAATATATATTATAAAAAGATAATTATTTAAAGAATAATTATAGGCACTATTGCCTGTTCTTCTATTATAAATTTTATAAATAAGATTTTTTCGTCAGTTACTGAGTTGTTTCATTATTTTTAAAACGAATATGGCATCCCCATAAATAGTAAATATTAAATACTATTTTCATGAAAACGTGGTGCCGTTTTTCGTGGTCTTGATATAATTATTTTGTGTCGCTGAATATTTTTCTTTAGATTTCAACTAGCTTTCGTTAATCCTTTTTTTCAATAGGTTTCTGTACGGTAGATTATGCTGCAAGTAACCTGATATATCCGTTGTACACTGTTAAAAATTAGGCACTTTGTTTCACAAAAATATGGTTCCTAGTAGCTGCAACGGCTGTGTGGTGAAACGTTAAACCATATTTTTGATATTCGGTTGAACTATTTCTCAGGTTTCCAAATCCTGAAAAATGGTTCAACTTAACACCGAAAAAAAGGTGAAACATTTCACCACAGATCCGTTGCAGCTACTAGGAACCAATATCATGGTGAAACCAAGCACAAAATTTTTAACAGTGTATAAGGGGTTTCATAACAGTAACCACAACACAAGCAAATCCTTAAATCCGTAAGAGGTTACGTTTCAAATACAATTGAAACCAAATAGTTTTTGTTGGAGCTCCCAGTAATATGGTAGCATAAACTATACAATATTGAAAATGTATAGCAGTAACAACAACTGATCTAGAAACCTTAAACTTCTTTCAAAAACCACATTTAACAATGACATACCAAAGTTAGGAAAGGTAGCAGACGTTTTCAATATCACTTGACCAGCGAAGTTTTCGATTTTTTCTCCTAGACTAGCAAAATGAAGCGAAAAAGTTAACGACTTCAAGTCACAAGAACTTTTTCGTGTAAAAGATTTTATTGATCTTAAAGAAAAGTCGATATTCGAAAGGGCTTTGGAAGTAACCCGGCTTTTCCGTATAGAAAACGTATCACGTAGCTAGCAGAATGGAATATACGGATAGAAATATACGTAACCGCAGAAAATGTCGCATTTTGGCGTATTCAATTTGAATTTAAAATGGAAGTGCACATCCTATTATATTGGATGGGAATGGCTTATATAAATTACGTTTTTGGTAATTTTTTAGATGATTGAGTGTACATTGAAATTTTGGTATTGTAAACTTTCATAAAACTAATCGAATGTAAATGTACACAAAAGTTTGGTTATTTGAAAAGGTATTTTGACATGTGATTAAACACGAAGGATTGAAGATCTATTTGACTAACAACACGCTGCAAAAGCTAGAAACACAATTGAGATGACAATTTAGCAGTAAGAAAAGCTAATCACTTTTCCACAGCGAAGGAATTTCACCTACTAGTATCCTTTGGGATTTTTGACATTCTGATCCTTTTATTTGAAACCGGCTTAGATCGCTTGGGTGTGTTGAAGCCTCTAATTGTGTAATTCCCCATCCAAATATCGCGCCAAGCTATTTCTCCTCAATTAACCGAAAACGGACAAATTAAGTAACTAAGTAATAGGAACGAGTTATTTTTTACTTGTTTCGATTGGAGAATAAAACATATTGTTCTCGAAGGGAAATTGTCTCACTATGGTCCGGCTCGTGTTAGCTTGCATAAGACGTAAATAATAGTGAACCAGCCGATCTGAAATGCATGTATATCTCTAAAAGTCAAATGTTATAAGTGTCCAATCAGCAACAGTGACATCAAATGTCACACCCTTTTTATTTAAGTAGATTATTCTACTACAAATGAAATTTTACGCGGATATTATGAAAACACAAAACTATAGTTAAAATTAATTTTAGTTTTGAATTTAAATTCTTATCACTGTTAGTTTTACAAGACCCATAGACTGTTGCGCTTAATTTTATCCCTCTAGTCAGTCACGTAGGCATTTTGGTTACGAAGCGAGACATGGTAAGCTTTTCTTTGCATTTCTTTAAACCAACCAGTTATTACTGTAGCTAACACTCACTTCAAGAATACTGTTCAGTGTCATTAGAAAACCATTTCGGGAAACAAGTTATTTAATATTATCAGCAGTTCCTGCAAAAGAGCATCACAAGTAACACACTTAAACCAACCTCCTTTCCAATCCCCGCAAGGCCTCGCCGCTGCAATCTTATCAATTCCAGTCTAAGCGATAAACCTCCAAAATGGGTCTGAAGACAATCGTGAGAGGTCTCGTAGCTATAGGAGGAAATACAACTTCCGAGGAGGAATTCGCCCCCCACACAACTTCAATCAACGACATGGCTTTAATGGGTAGCTAATCTAATTGTTCAAAAGGGCCACTGAGGATGGGGACAAGATGAATCTCACCAAATCACTAATTTGGCGTGAAATGTTGCTACGTTTGGCAACTTATCGCTACTGTTTGAGTGAGTGACCACAAAACAAAAATAAAAAAGAACATATGCTTGTTGTATGTTCTCGTCGCATATGTGAAATACATTTGTTGCAGTGTTAAAATAATGTGCAATTGCTGTTTTAAAATCTTAAAAATCTAAAGCATTTTGATTTTTTAAAATGATGCACATTTTATCTGGTCTTAACCACGTGACTTGCGCCCAAGGTATGTGAATGATGTTGGTCACCTTCTAAGTTTGCCAATGCACAAATCACTGGGCAGTAAGTCTATGTACAGCAATTGCAGCTTAATTAAATTTTTACTCCTTTCCCCCTTGTCTGGCAAACCTGAAGCAAGCATGCTTGCAAGTCTGGGAAAAGAGACGCGAGCAAAAGTATCTAGAGTTAATTGGGTTGGGTTAATTGAATTAGCTTGCCAGATTTCGAGGCTCTGCACCGTCTTCAGTTTGAGATACTAAAACGTGGGATGTGAGGTTGAATATATCTTTTAAAACTGTTTTCGGGTGCCCTTGTTTTTTAAAGAGAAATGTAATTAAGCACTTATTTACTGTAATACGCAGTTTGGAATAAGTAATATACAATTATTATGTAAAACCGCAATAAAAATATTGTTTTTAAATATTTTCTTATACCGTTAATAAAGCTTGCAAACTATTAAACTGTATTCTTTGTTTTATTTTGAAGATACCTTTCTTCAGAAAATGCGGTTATCAATTATTAAAAAAAGTCCATGTAAAATAAAAGTTGTAAAATTAAAATAAAAGAATATCGTAATAAGAACTTCATTTTCATTGAGTAATCTAGTAAGAATGACAATCTAGGAATATGGGTAAATAACATATTGGAATTTACAACAGTTGTTTTCCTTATCATCATTACACTTCAAACAGGTGATGTGTTAAAATCATGGAAATTTTAATTAAATAAAGATTGTCTTAAGGTTTTGTGAAAGTTTGGATCATGTTTTCAGTAATGTACATTCTGATTTTAATAAATTTTCGAGAAAATTGCTGTCTTCCAAATATGCCATTGTTAAGGAGCGTCAAATATCTTGTCTTGTTAACATGGGAATAAATTAAATTTAGTTTGCTAGGTGTCCTTTGATTGAATCATATGGGGATGCCTTGTTTTGTTTCTGAAACTATTTTCCATCTAACTACATGGAAAGAGTAGTCGGTGATACAGTTTTCAGTTATGTATAGCCTAAAAATACATTCCCTATAAATTCTATAAACAAGCTAAATTTCTCAAGTAATTTGATTCGATGCATTTAATAGACTTGTACGTGATACAAGGTTGTATTTCAATGATTATGAAATCCGTAAATAAATGTTATTATTATATTTTGAAATAAAAAATGGAAAATATTAGTAAAGATCAGATTTTACAATAACGCATACTAAACAAGTATATGTATTAAAAACAACCAAATAAATAATTCAAGAACTTTTTAATTTTATGGATTTTTATGTTTATAATTAATTTAATAAGTAACACAGTTGATAACAGTTTTTTTAAGGAACTTAATTGCTTCAAATTAAAATTCCTTTTATTCAGTTCTAAAAAATATCAGAAACTTTTCTAATTATATGGGGCAGATATATGGTGCAGGTAATTTTTCTACTAATTTTTCTATTTTCTTTCGTTTTTTCTACTATTTTCTAGTACTAGCCAATTCATAGGATGGATGGAAGTAGGTGGGACTCAAACGTACTTACTCCTGAGAAGTATTAATCTCAAGGCAGACGCCTTAACCACTGGGTCGAGGATGAGCCGTAACGTCGTCTTTTTCTCGATTTACGGTCGTGTTGAGAGATATGATAGAAATCAATTACGCATGCGACTCAGTTTCTTGAAAATGAAGGAAACTGTTTTGCATTTTATCGGAAACATACTATTGGTTGGTACAGCTGGGGGAAAAAAAACGATCCACCCTTCGGTGTTCGGCTGCTATTGGTCAAGGAATTTTGTGAAAGGTGTCATTTTTCAGGAAATAGCGTAAGGTATTGAGAACTGGCAAACCAAAATTGTATAAGGGGTCGTCTACATATTAAATTGAGTACCAACTTTGAAAATTCCAATGGCAACACCCAATTTTTTTAATATAAAAACGTTTATCATCTTCAAAATACCCCAGATCCAAAAGAAAATTTATTAATTTGCTTTATTTGGTGAGATATAAGCATTCAAAGTTGAACGCCCATAATGTTAAAAAAGTTTCACAAACTTTTATTCATACCTCCACAAATAAAATGAATTAAACCAATTTTTTTTTTCATTATACACTTCTTAATCTTCCAAAAACAAATCACACAAGTTTTTTCATCATTTTTTCCTTTTTATTATTTTTTTATTTAAACTTAAATAAGAAAAAATAAAACATGAATAGCAACCCCAAATTTTTGTTACATAAATCGATAAAGTAGATCAAGTAGAACCAAATCCCAAATTTAATCAAACACAATATTTGCGAGTTATTGTAAAAATACTGAAAAAACGTATTTTAGGGACCGTGTAAAAAATTACTTAGCAATTGGATCCTAACTTCGGTGTTGAAAAGCAAATAAGTATTTTATGTGTTAACAAATCACATTTTAAAATGATTAATTCGGTGTTGAGCATATTTTATTGTTACCACATTGATTATTTAAAATGATTAGTGCCCACTGCCTTGGTTAAAAATCATTGCCTAATGATTCTGCGTAATTTTATTTTGCTTTCCTTTAAATATCGTGTTAAGATCATGTCATGATCATCATCAACTCTCGTTTTGTAATATGTGGTTTATATTACCGATAAAGTGACTTGGGGTTCCGGACACAATCCCGAAAGCCAAAATACCGACAAGCCAGAATCTCGAACGCCGAAATACCGAAAGGCTATAATTCCGACATAGACGAAACCCGAACGGGTCGAAATCCCGAAAAAATATATTTTTGTCAATTTCTCTATTTAAAAAAAAAAAAAAAAACATTAAAGATTACTTATTGTTTTATTTACTTATTTAGTTAGTTGTTTAGTTATTTAGTCAGCTAGTCAGTCCGTTAGTTAGTCAGTCAGTTAGTTAGTTAGTCAGTCAGTCAGTCGGTTGTTAGTCAGTCGTAGTTAGTCAGTCGGTTAGTTGTCGTCGTTGTAGTTCAGTCGATGTTAGTTTGTTAGTATCCGTTGTCGGTTAGTTAGTTAGTTAGTCAGTTATGTTAGTAGTATCTATGATAATTAAGCAATACCGTTAGTTAGTCCGTTAGTAGTCATATATTAGTCAGTCATTATAATTAGTCTAGTATACAGACCATAACTCTAATATTTGTAAAAGCCAATAAGTCTCTAAATTTAAAAAAACAATATCTCTATATAAAAAAATCGAGAAATTGGACAAAAATCTAATGTCGGATTTGTCCCAGACCCAGTGCGCCGAATTTTAAACAAACTTTTTGTAGCAATATGAATGAAACAAAAATTTGCATAAAATGTAAAACATAAATGTAATAATCATGTTTGTCTATCTGATTGTAACTAATCGCATTTGAAAGACTGTTCGTTATAAATAATCGTATGTGTGACTTAATTTAAAATTAAAACTTTTTCTCGTCTACCCTTTCTTTTATTTCTGAATTTAAAATCTGAAATTAAAAAAAAGGGTAAAAACATTAAAAAAAAAATCACAATATTAGTAAAAAAGGTTTAATTCTAGCATCCTTTGGCGAGATTATGGTAACCCTTTTGTTAGCTTGTCGTTCCGAAAAGACACCCTAAATATTACCTTTTTCAAATTGGAGATTTCCCCCTAAGAGAGTTCAAAATTAATGCTTTAATATCTCAGCAAATAATGCAAAATGAATAATTCTTTTTTATACCTGGGGTATTTTGAAGGTGCTGAACATTTTTATGTAAAAAAAAATTGGGTGTTGCCAATGGAATTTTCAAAGTTGGTACTCATTTTAATATGTAGACGACCCCTTACACAATTTTGGTTGCTAGTTTTCAATTCCTTACGCTATTTCCTGAAAAATGACACCTTTCACAAAATTCCTTGACCAATAGCAACCGAAAACCGAAGGGTGGATCGTTTTTTTCCCCCCAGCTGTATATGTATTTC
The DNA here is from genome assembly GCA_019343175.1 of Oedothorax gibbosus. Classification (NCBI taxonomy): domain Eukaryota; kingdom Metazoa; phylum Arthropoda; class Arachnida; order Araneae; family Linyphiidae; genus Oedothorax; species Oedothorax gibbosus. The sequence continues at coordinate 248,059 of JAFNEN010000538.1, forward strand.
CTGCTTGTGTGCTCGATCAGAAACCCGCTATACACCTTCGTCAAGTAAGACAGACACAAACAGAATAAATATACAGAAATACTATATACAGAAAATTTTTCGGTATATAGTATTCAAACATTTCAAAAGTAACAGTAACAGTTATTTTTTATACTTTATCAAAAAAAACATCTGAAACAAGTATCTGTGGAAAGAAAAATCCAATAGAAGTCAAGGCATTATTTCTTTCAGGTATCGTTATTGTAATAAATATAAACTATTGATGAATAGGTTTGGTGAAGTACTTTAAAAGTTAAAATTACTTTAGGTACTTCTTAAACAAAGAAAATAATTTGTTTCCGTTTTTCATGCAATTTATTCTCCCCATAATCCTACTGGATGTTTTTCGCCTACCAATTTGTCGATACCTCATGGCTATCATGAGAAGTTGAGACAAGAAAAGGAAAAGTTTTGTGAACTGTTTGGCTATTCAATCATCTCCATCAATCATCTTAATCTAGCTTAGAGACAGCTGTTTATGGACACGAATGGTTCTAGGAAGTATACCAACTGTAACGTTACAAGCAGAAATAGGCTAATTCAAAGTTTCATGGATTTTTATTTAATAAATATATTCACCGATAAACTGCACTTGTTAAAAAAAGGTTTTTAATAGTAATCTTTATTATTCGATTTACTAAAATCTAAATATTGGTAAGCATTACAAAAAAAATCATATCCCGGAATAAACTAATGTCCCTCAAATACTTTGCAGGCATCAAAGTGTTGTAATTTTTGTTTTTAAGCAAAGTGATGTTTTCTTGAAGTACAGAGTCACATGGGAAACTTACTCCAATAGCATTTAAACAGAGAAGTGAAGTAATCCTTTCCACGGTACCACACTTGGACCGTCACGGTATAGTACATTTTGCATGACATGTAACTGACACAGAGCGGAGTGATAACAGCACTTTTACTATCACACCGTGATTGTAAATTAGAGGGATATTTTTACAGTGCAAGAGCAACATCGTATGGTTTTGTAAGAATTGATCAGATTTTCATTCTAAATATTTTTCACCGACTTGTAGTTTTTATGGGATTGGCCTTTAACTTTTAATATATTTTTCCTTGTGTATAAATCCTGTAATTTCTACTAAAAACCCTGCAAATGTACCAGGGCGAAAGTTACAGACATTTATTTTGCAATTTATTGAACAAAAGTCATTTGTTTCGAATGATAAAATAATAAAAAATAACAGAATGCTGAGTCAAACTTTAAAATCGTGTAGTAGACAGTTAAAAACAAACAGTGATAAATAAAGATGGATTTTGTTCAATTTTTCACGTGCTAAGAAGACTTTACGCAGTAGAAGGATTTCAGCATACTAAAATAACTTTTATTTCGAATCTCTTAGAGACATCTTGCGTCATGAAACATTCATTCAATTTTCTAAATCCAACACAGACATGTATGTTACAACCTTTTTTTTTTTTTACTTTGAACAATTTCATTTGTAAGTCAATTTCTCCATGCACCGAAGTATAGGTGTGTAAAACGCATACATTGTTTTACGAACAGGATTGCAAAAGTTTAGATTTTTGCTGCATAACTTTATGACATCAAACACGACAATAGTTTCTGTGTAAAAGTATAAAATTGTATGTTATTAGAAAGTGTGAATTATTTATGAACGAATTTTGTGTGAGAAAAGGCTATAAAATCTAAGCTATTTTTACCAAAGATTACAGACTTTCAGTAAGTAAAAAAAGAAACATTAGAACCTCTTCATCAAAGTTGATATATTTATTTCATAAGTTTTAAAAAACTAAATTAAAATAAACTAATTACTAAACTTAATTGAAAAAAATGAAATAAGTTAATTACATCGTAAAATGCTAACGTTACTACATAAAACTGGTGGCAGCAGGCTGCTTATAGGTTATATACACCTTAAGTAATTCATTAATATGATCTAGTTTCTAGCTTCTTGTTGATATGCATTTGAATCTGATAAGGTACAAAAGCAACAATACGAATCGTTCCACCATAAGCTATAACCTACCTATTTGGTCTGATGAAGTTAACTATTTTTAACTTCCACACTACGTTTATAACGTAAAAAGGGGAAGGTTTTATAATTGTTCAGTCCGTCTGTCTGTCCGTCCGTCTGTCCGTCCGTCACCCACTTTCACAGAAAGAACCACAAGTCCCACAGACAAGTGGGATACATCATTTTGAAGCAAAAAATCAGATTAGGCTACATTCCAAATTTCATTAAAAAATTTAAATTAGAAGTTTATTTAAAATTTAAATAACTAAAAATTTAATCTACATTGAAATAACATGCAAATTCCATTTTTATTCAATATTTCACTTTTGCCATCCACAAGTCCCACAGACAAGTGGAATACGTCATTTTGAAGCAAAAATTCAGATTAGGCTAGATTCCAAATTTCATTAAAAATTTAAATTAGAAGTTTATTTAAAATTTAAATAACTAAAATTTTAATCTACATTGAAATAACATGCAAATTCCATTTTTATTCAATATTTTCACTGTTGCCATTTCGTTAAACGTACGAGAAACTTTATTTGAAAAAAAATATATAAATAATTATTTATGTGTTATAATTCAGTTTGGATTGTTGTAATATCACAATAGAGTTCTTTTGATGGTTCATTATATATGTATGAAGAAAGATGCATAGAAAATTCTAACTTGGCATAAAAATGTGCAGGAATGTGCGAGGAATATTACATATTTATTCTTTGAAATATAAATTAATTTTTGCAAACGATAAGTAATAATTATTGAATTTTCGAAATAAAATAAATGAAACTAGCCAAATTTGGCGTGTAAATGTTTAATATAGAATTAATGTTGTGTTTGGCGCGTTTATTCCTGTTAAACACAAATGTGTGGAAGCGGGTTAAGTGACAGATTCTGTTACAAACCTACTTTTTAACATAATAATCTTTTTTTATAATTAAAGCAACATATGTATAGTCAAAGGAATTACAGAAATAATTTGATGACTCAAATTGAGTTTGAACACAGTTGCCAAAGTTCATAGTGTATAAATATAACAATGTTAAAAAGTATTTTGAATTCAGTTTCTAGCACATTTGTCTCTTTGAATGTCACAGACTCATGAAAAATGAATTTTTTTTAATAAAATTAAAGTGTTGCTTTTTCTTATGCATACACATAAGTTTTGAAGTTTTTAAAGACATTTTAACTTTCTTTACTATAAATAATTCCATCTTATAACGGAAATTGCCTGCTAGCAGAGATTTTAAATATTATTCAAAAATGATATGTAATGTAATGTAATGTAATCGTTTCCGGCTGTCTATTTCTATACTCCATTAGGAGCTTTACAAAAATGATCCCTAAATCTCTCTTGTCAAATATTCAAAGCATGTAGTAGAAATATTTCAGATGAGTCCCTTTTACGCAAATTCAAAATTTTAACCAATACCCCATGCTTTATATTTAACTACACAGAAAACTCTGAAGTTTAAACAAGCTTTTTTATATCAACATATATAACAGCTAAATTTCAAATACAAGCTGACGACAAAATGACATTTAATTTAAAGTGTTAATAAGCTTACAACTGGCTACTAATAAACTTTAACTTCCCTAAAAGTATATCCCTTTAACCAACATCATTATATAATTCAATTTAATACTAATCCTATTTACACACGAACTCCTATCCTCTTCACCAATTAAACACCTCCAGTGTCCACATTACCAAGTAATCTTGCTACAGTATGGGTGAGGGATCTTCTTTGATCGCCTCTACAAACCAGTGCAAAGCCCTCCCACAAAATCCTCGTCAATCGCTCGTCAGTTGATCACGAATGGCAATTAGGACGAGTGAATTCCGAACGCCTCGTCGCTTCCTCTGCATTCGTTGTTAATTGAGTCAGTGGTAGAGATCTGAAAGACAGTAATGGTATGTTGTTTTAAAGTGTTTTTTGTGCGTTAAATAAAAAGTTCTTCTAGAATTTATCGGAATAAAGTCACATGTTTAATTTGAAGATGCAATTAACTATTTAAAAATATTTCAGTCCGTATATTGTGAAAAGTTGAAGACTTGTCAGATAATTTAGAATGCAAAATTAACTCATTATTTTCATATACCAATTCTTTATTTTTGTATATTCATAAAATTCAAAAGCTTGTGGAAAGTTTTGTTAAACACGATAATTAAAAATAAAAAAAATAAGGTTCTTCACATTTATCTAAATTGCATATTTAAATTATACTAATGTTTATATTATTTTGCATATTTTTCTCAAAATTGTTATTAGTACAAAATAATAAAACGTAACTGTTTTTAATTACTCCAAATATACATAATTTTATTGTATGTAGCTAAGGTATAAATATTTATTATTAATTAATAATTATTAAAATTAAAGTAAAGGATTTTCTTTATGATTTTTGCTAAAAATTCATTAATTCCCAGAATATTATTAGCTTTCTGGGTCGAGTCGAAAACATCGGAAAACGGACAGAAAGGGAAGATATAAATTTTTTAATAAGATTAAAATTATAAATAATTATTTTAATATGTTTATTTCATTAATAATTGTTTAAATAGTAACACTAATTAATATAAATTATTATTCAATATGATTTATTATACTCTTTTTCCCCGTTATCCGACGTTTACAACCTGACTTAGAGTGCCATGCTCGGTCGCACTATAGTTGTTACGATAGGACACAAACCAAATACAACTATGTTTTAAAAGCAGCACATAATCACAACAATTAAGTGGCAGTGGACTGGCCGTTGAAAGGAAGTGGGAGGCGGAGGTTGCTTTTCGGTAATGAGATTTGTTTATAGGAGGTGGCAGAAAACGATTGAGGGCTATTGTGGGAATTGCCTTCTTGTTGGTATTCATCTAAACATTTGTAAACATCGATTGGTTTGTTGTTAAAGGTATTGTCTGAGTGAAATGGTATAAAAGTCTATGGCCTGATTGGAAATATTTATAGAATTCCAGCACAAAACAATGATTGAAACTATGCTTTTACTGTATAGGTTAGTTTTTTATGATAGATATACAAGCTTGTTTATATTTCTCTCGGATACCATTTAGTGGTATAGGAGTAATACTTATATATGAAATACTTTATAATTGTCAGGATTTGTAGCTGTAAATTAGTGGTTTTATAAAGAAGTCATTTGCAATTGGTATTCTTGTGTCAACCAACTTAAGCATACCCAAAGGCTATAATTGTGACCTAGCTTAAACATAATGATAGTTAAAGCAGGATTATAAATACAGTGTATTTCATGAAACATTATTTTTAGATGGAAATATGTTTAAAGGAATAACAATTCACTATATTATTTTATGTTTAGTTTAGTTTAGTTTGAATTATCGTCGCACTAGAGCTACACGAGGGCTATTGGCGACGGGCGTCGTAGTTTAGAACCACAGTCAGGTGACGAGCCGACACCTGAGTAGGCACCCAACGCAACCGTTAAGGGTGACATCGTACGCCGCGTTGGGACTTTGGGGGATATTTAACGTGCACTTCCTATACACGGGGTATTATTTGTCGGACATTTTTGGCTGCACGGGCCGTTTATGGATCCCCAGTCATTTTGGAGATGCCCGGATCCGAACCTGGGACCTTTCGCACTAGGCGGACGCCTAACCGATTGGGCTCCCCATCCCCCTATTCCTTTTGTGTGTTAAAAATCTAATTTTCATTCTCAGTTCATCAAAACCTTAACAATTTGAAAGACTTTTAAATAAAGAGATCATGTTAAATTTTTAATCTAATGTATTAAAAAAACACCCTGGCAAAATAGGTGCTGTAATTAAAAAACTAAAAATAGATTAATTAATTAGTTGGACAAATTTATTTAAGCAATCAATAAAAGTTGTATTTCTATTTTTTAGTTATAATAAGCACTAACATGAAAACTTCATTTCGAAATATAATCAGTGATACAACATAATGCACTCTTCGAATTCAATATTTCCTTCTATCATGAAAGGCTTAAAAAGCACCAAAAACAGTTCCATTCATTCAAAACTTTTGTGATTGTTAGATTATACCAAGAAACAGCATGTGGATTTAAAGTTTGTTTTATTTTTTTACTTAGAAAATCCAATTTTGTTATGCGCCTACGCGGTACTCAAAATCACGATGGGCAATAAGCAGTATAGTTAGGTTGGAAATGTCCTTCCTCGAAGAATGTAGGTTTTGAAGGACTCATAATATTTCCTTTCAAAGAATGTATTAACTTTACTGAGACATGAAATCTTGAAAACAATTCTTAAAGGTACAGAAAAGAAAAGAATAAAAATGTGGTCTCTACAAAAACTAAAAAAAACTCTACAAAATAGTGGCGTCTGAGTAATGTTATATATATTTATTAGTTTTTAAAAAATCCAATTATGTTTTGACGGATTGTGAAATTAGTGTTTTGGGGAAATTGTGTGTGGAAATTTTAAATAAAACTTTTAAAATGTAAGTACAGATAAAGCGTGGAATTATATGGATTATAATTATTTTTATTTATTTTTGCAAATATTTATGATCGCTGTGGTATATCTCATGGTGTGACCTTACAGCATTGTAAAAGGAGCATTCACACACGGCCTCGTTATATTGACTATAAATTTTATACACTAAAATCCTATTCTTGATGCAAATTCCAAAACAAATTATCATATAATTTTTGCTTTAGTTTTAGTTTTAATCGTATCTTCTAAACGCGGTGTCTCTATTCTCTTATTATTGCCAATAAAAAAAATTAATTATATTTATCATTCAAGATCTTGCATAGTTTTAAAAATGACAGTTGATTTTGAAATGTATTATACTAATTATTATGTCATAAATAAAATTTATAGTTTGGTTGAGCAAAACCTATAAATTTTATTAATATTTGCTTTGTTTTAACGATTAAAATTAAAAAAAAATTATTTTCCAAAAATCTCCATTCCTGATAAGTTAAAAAAAAACAAATCTTAAAAACAGTGCTTTATAAAAGGTTACATTTTATGATGAAAAATCTTGGGCTAAAAATAACAATTGTGCTTGATTATAATTTTAAAAATCGCCATTAATTGTATACGTTTACATTTGAAAATGTTTAGATAAACATGTTATCCAAATTTATATTGTTGTTGAAACTGTAAGTTTTGTGTTGAAAGTGAATAACTTTTAATAATGAAGTTCGAAAAAAAACATTGTTACTATAAATAAAAAGTAATACTGCAATAATTTGAACGACAAAAATGATTCACAACAATGAAGTTAATTTCTTATTGTCAATAGTAAATTTCAAATATGTTGATCTGAAAATAGTCTTAAAAGTTTCTTTGAATATCGTTGCTAAACTATGTTGTTTACAATATTAATACTCCTTTTTAGTAATAGTATGGTCTTTACAATACAAACTCATCATGACAATACGAATGGATTACAAAGAATAAGTATACGGGACATTCAAAGATTCGGCTTTCATCCACGCAAGGATTTTTATCACTTCAATAAAAATCTTAAAGATAACCGAGATATAAAAGCAATGATCCATCCAGCTAAAATTTATAATAAAGAAAGAAGAGGAAGTAAGGATGAAAAATTTTACCAAGCGAACTCAATTATGTCTGACAAAAGAACTAGACGTAATTTTGTAAACATTCCTAAATTGAAGTATGCTGTCCAAAGAAAAAGTCTCCGTTCTAAAGGAAAAATAGCCCTGGATCCTCGACTTGCTGAATGGCGAATGCAAAGAAGAATGTCTGATGTACGAAACCATCCTCGTCAAATCATCCATTCCATCGGATACCGTCAAAGACAGACTGCTCACCCTGCTCCACTTGATCTTATGAGAGAAAAGAAATCAACAAGTGAAACAGTGGATGTGGATTATACCATGCAAATGATCAAATTCTTTTTATTTTTCATTCCACTGGCGAGTTTTTCGGCCATAGTTCTTACAATCCTGCACTATTTCTGGAGTAAGCGAAGTAAAAAGAGTCCATCTCGTAGAACAGTCAAACGTGGTAAATCTACATCGGAGTCAATTGTGGGCTCTACTCTTATGACTGACGATCGCAGTGAAATTAGTGGGGATCCGTCGTTAAATAAAGCGATGGCCGATGAGTTTGTCAACAAGTTCGTCACCAACGACTTCAACGGAGAAGGAGATACATCGGCCAAAAGGATGAAATTGGAGCGGTGGATGTACCAAGAGCCGCGATATCTTCCGGAGATGGCGCAGAAAAAGATGAAGGTAAACAAAGAAATTGAAAATCGCTTTCCTAAATGTCACCATGCCCGAAAATCCAGCGAAACATCATCGTCGCAATCAAACAGTTCACCACAGATACCTTTCCAACAAAGACCGGAGGCAAGTTACCAGAATCGGATTCCTCCTATCAGCATTGATGAAATAAGAAGACCTGAATCTGAAATTATGGGAACTTACAATGTGGCGACATCCAAACACCCACAAGCCGTTCTTAAGACTTATTCTGAGGATCCAGCACTATCCAGTATAAAAAGCAGGTGGGACAAATGCAACAGAGGATCAATCAACTCCGTGGACAAAAGCATCGATAACAATAATCCCATGAAAAATATGAGTTTAGTTTCTTTTAATTCTCATTATGTAACATGTGAAAGAAATCCCGCACAAAGATATGACTATACAATGGGAGGAAATATGGAAAGACAAAACCGAAATTCCCAGCCTTTTAGAGTCGCCAACCGTGTGCCTTAGATTCATATTGTACTTTAATATCAGATTATAAAAAGTTAGGAAATGTCAAATATCGGATATTTTTAAGTTGTGTGTAATATTTCAAAATTTATTTATAGTTATGTAAAACATTCAAGATTACACATTTTCAATAAAAAATTTCATTTCTCTGATGTTTTACACTGTGTGCAATAATTTATGTGCAGTATGCTTACTTGAATTATTTAATAGTTGTTTATGTATTAAGTTTTAAGCAAAATTAAAGTAAAAATACACGATTTTAAAATGATTTTTATGCTATTTGTTAAGAGAGATAGATGTTAGTAAAATAAGCCAAGTTCAAAGCTATTTTTATTAAGTAAATCGAAACTTTATACAACGAATTTTACAATCAAAGAAATATGTACTTAATACATGAAATAGCTTAAGAAAATGCGATAAAATTAAATTGTTTATGCTTCCGCTTCCGCTATATTCCTACTAGACAGTGGAATATTTTTATTAATATGTCACTAAAGACATGTACTTTAAGTTACAAAAATAAATTATTAATGTTAGACGGCTAAAGTCACTCTAAATGTTTCATTGTGTCCATTGAATGAAACAATAATCTACACTGATATAAATATATTTTTTATAACAAATATTGCGTAACGCACTTTTTGTTTAGGCTATAATTTTTAAACCAAGTTACCTTTTGCGATTGGATGTTTTTGAATATATTGAACTCCCGACTTCCAGATAATTTTTTGAACAATTTATTGCATAAGTTTCAGAATTATTCACGGAATTTGTTTTCAATAGAGAAAATACGATTATTACCTAACTAGTAATCCATTTTACTTAAATTTTGAAACTGATGTTATCATAAAAATATATACTTAAAACAAAGATCTTATGTAGCTAAAGATACAAATTCAATTTTTTCCTAGGTATTTGACGACTTTCTCAAACTCAAAAGATTTAAACAGAACATCTTATAAAACCTCTCTAAATGAAAATAACAGGTCGAATTGGATGATGTAACACAAGGAATATTTTCCTAAAGAACACTGTAATCGAATAGGCTAAAAGAAAGGATTGGTAGAGATGTAAACAAAAAATACCTATTTGAAATTTATCTGTTTTCTAAAATAGACCATAATAATAAGTTTTTTTCTTTAAATTTATGAAACAATGATTTCTGCCTGTTCTGCAATGTAAAAATACAATGCAAAAATCAGGCTAATCTATAGACTAACCCCGCAGTTTCCCCCCCCCCCCCCCGGTTATTCATCCTGTGGATAGGTAGGTAAGTTAATCGTTTCCGGCTGACTATTTCTATCCTTCCTTGAGTTGCTTTACACAGGCAATAACGCCTCATAATTTAAATCCCTGGTAAATTGACGAGGTTGAACCTAGGCCGGTACCCAATGGAATTTCGAGCGACTTGGCTATTCATCTTGTAAAGGCATCCCCGATTATACCAAAAAGTCAATAAATAACGTCGTCTATATAAGGTTGGAATATGTTAAATTTATTGTGTTCCAAAGTCCTGATACCGCTTATGATGTCACTGTTAGGAGGTTCACTCAGGATACTGTCTTTTGTAAAATAAGACATTTAGTTTTACTAACAGCACTGACCTTAAAAGTTGAGGATGCAGTAAATTAACGACGCAAACTAATTTACCATACGCTAATCACAATATAGTATCAGATCATGTTGATATAAGTCTGATTATAAGGGCAGTGTGATAAAGAGGCATATGTTGGATGCACAAACATTGACATAAAATATTTGGAACCTAAAAAAATTGCTATTAGATATGAACCAACATTTTGGATAAATCTGCTTTTGTAGTGACGAGCCATCCAAAAATCTTACGCATGTTGTTTTTCCTCATCCAAGCTCAAATATCAACTGCGTCTTTTCGCTTGTGTTCAGCGTCAAATATAAGCTTGTTGTTAAGAGACAATTTTTCGATTCGATGAAGGCCGACATGGGTCGAAGACTTTTTTGTGTTCTTGATAAAACATTTTTTTAAACATTTTCCTTGTTGTTAAATTATCTTGTTTCTGGCAGCTTAGTGTTATGTGAAGGTACTGTAAGAAATGACGAATTGTGTGATTATCGCCTCTAAGAAATTGGGTAATTTATCATAGGTTGTCAAAAGTGTTTGGCGGATTTTATATAAAGTATGTCAGGTTATTGTTGTACGTAAGGTGGATCCTTTTTAACCTGACGAAGGAGCACAAGTACATATACTAAGCTGGTATATTCTCTCAAAAAAGCACGTTGTATTAAGATTCAAATTTTAAATTGCTTTTTTTGAACACCTGTAATTCTAATATGTTAACTTTTAAATAATTCAATAAAATTATTTTTAGCATCCCCCTGAATAAAAATAGGTACACACGTATGATAGAGATTTTTACAACATATCTGCAAAACACCTTTTATTGAAGCACCACTTTTCTTTTTCTAAAACATAAATTTAAAATATAAATAAATGTCCAAAATTTATGTGAATGTTCCAAACTGGTGGTTGTTAACGTTAACAGTGAATCTCAATGCTTTAGTACAAAAATATATGAGACATTCTCCATAACAAAGATAAAGGCGAAGTTGTATAAATAATAATATGAAGACTTTATATTTATCAATATATTATTCTCAGATTTCACTTAATGAAATCATTATATTTTTTTCACAATAACGATATTTTTTGTACGATATCTCTATAGAAAAATAAAAAAGGTTTTTATTCTTATATTCAATTCAAATATATTTTAATACACTCATTAATATTGAAATAAGACAATAATTGTCATTATAATTAAGATACAAAACATTAAATGAACTATTACTAAACTGATAAAAAAAAAGCATTACTTGATGCATCTTATCACCTTTATATTTCACAAAAGAAGAATCACCATCCAATTTAGAAAATTGTAAACGCAATTCCACCAGATTTAATGAAATGATAACTTACTGCTGCTGATTTTATCAAACGTCAGATGAGAATTATGGACCGAAAAAATATATTAAAATAAATTTTCCGATGATTAAATTGCTAGCGTTCAAGGTAGTTATGTAATATTTTGCGTCATAATAATTAGCTTTCGTTAAAACTGAGCATTTTTTAAAACATATTCGCTTTTGTGTTTTTCTAAATGCAGAATGTATTTAAGCTAAAATCGTTAATTGAATTGCTTTTTATTTAACTGAGTGTTTAATATTATTTTACGTATTTTCATGATATTAATACTATGATATATCCCTCTGAGGGATAATCTAATTAAGAAAATAAATACTATTATTTCACTGGATGAGTTTTAATTAAAAAATTTAACTTTTCTATTTAAAGATTAATAAAATAATAATTCCTTAGTGTATGGTTATAAAAGACCTATCCATAATTTAGTTTTTAACATTGAATAAAATGTTTAGGTAGTTAAGTAGTTTTCAGGTATTTGTATGCATTAAATTTGTGCCATTTCTTTCACTTATTCAAAGATCCATTTTAAAAATTAGAGTTACGTGGTTTTTGCATAAAAAATAATATTTATATTCTCGCATAATCAGATTTTTTTAAATTCATATTTAGAAATAGATTGTGCATAATATCATATCATATATAATAAAAAGTATAATTTTCCAACTAAAGTAATTCATTTTGCGAACAAAAAATCAAACCAAATGTAGATGTTTTCTTTCAGTTAACCCTCTGAGAGATAAAGGCACAGAAACCTGTCAACAGGCATCTGTTTTTTAGCAGCCCATATAAATATAAAATAAATATATATTTTATAATCGTACTAATTTTTTAAATTTTAAGCACGGAGAAGTGATTTATAATACTCAGCTACATCAATATAATAAAAAAAAGTTTTAAGAAAAAAATCAGTTAAAATTTAATTTTTATTCTCATGCACTGAAAACAATTTTACACTTAAGAACAATTTTCTATTCCCTCAGAGGATTAAAATTTGAATTTAAAACCTACCAGGTAAACCTAAATAGCACAATTAATCATTTTATGTAAGTATTTTATACTAAAAATAAACACTGGAAAATTAGACATCAATACATTATCTAGAGAACTTTCAGAAGTCGGCAAAAATGTCACGCAAGAAAATATTTCGTCTTTAAACATACTGTTACTCAAATTAGTATAATATATATATTTGTAGTAATGCAAATGATCATTATCTCCAAAGTCGATAAACGAGTTAAGGAATTCCTAATTATAGAATATGGAGGTCGGATTATATATCTACTGCCCTGAGAGCTTCTTAATTAGCCAAATTGGGTGATAATGTTATGCCCGTTGGGAGAGAATGTGGCGCGTTGTAGATTGTGTTTAATTATTTCATTAAAATAATGAATTCTTTTATTATAAATTATTTAAACAAAAGAATTAAATATTGTATTTTTGGAACGTTTAAAATTTACCGTTGGAAAGTTTAATGTATTATAATATATAAAAATATACAGGGTGAGGCAAATAAAACCGGCCCCGGTCTAGAGATAGGAATACGTAGAAATGCTTGGCGTGAAAAACTCTTGAAGCCGCCTGAAAGATTTCAAGTGTAAATAAAAGATTATTCAAGCGTGCAATGATTTCACTTGACAAACCTGTTTTTGCATTGGTTGGTTGGATTAGCATCACATTAGAGCTACTCATGGACTATTGGCCAGTTCAGATCGTAGTGTTATTGTATGAAGACGGCTTCTCATGCAAATTTTTTTTGTCTTGCAATCAATTTAGAATGTTTTGTAGTAACAAAAACAAAAAGGTCCGATTCTCCACGATAAATAACAACCGAAATAATCACTAGTGGGAACTTTTTTTGATCATCTCTACAAACCTTGTTTATATTTCATTTCAACCAACTAGCTTTTAAACCATAGCGTAGTTGCCGGCAAATAAGTCGCCAAGCGTTTGTTTGGGCTTAATATTGAAGCGATCAATGGCTTCATGTTAGCAAACCTGTTTTTATATTGGTTTTGACTTGGCAACATTTTTGTCGTATTCTTATATCCACGTTGGGGCCGGTTTTATTTGCTTCACCCTGTATAACAGAACACACATTATCCTATATAAAAGTAATTCCTTCACTTCTGGAAAAATCCTAAAGAAACGCCTAGCGGCGCTTGACAAATTATTTGGTGTTACCTGCTTACAATAAGCTTATTCTCTATTAGAAGTAAAATTTCGTCATTTAAGTGTCCGATTTTTCATCAACTCAAATATTTTTATACCTTTTTTAAATTTCACTAAATATCTAAAATTTGAATTATTCATGAGTAAGTTATAATCATCTGCACAATAAATATAATTTCAAAAAAATAAAGAAATTAAATTTTAATCTATTCCAGTGGAAACCAATTAATTCACCTTTCAGCCTCATTTCTTATTTCTCGTTGCATTTAATAAATTACAATTTGAATCTTGAATGTAAGATAGATTTGGCATTTTTGTATTGCTTCTGTTATAATCCACAACTGCATAAATTGTTATTTTAAATTTTAATGACAAATTCCTTATAGGAATGGTCAATTAATTAGCTAGCTAATTAATTGGTTTTGAAATCCTCTTAACTTCTGTGAATGTATTGTTTTTCTATGTTAGCATTTTTTCACCAGGAATGAGAATCGTCATAACAGCAAAACTAAACACCAGGTTCATTTTCAAAACTTTCCAGGGCATTTTCCTTTCAAATACGCTTTATTAAGTGGAAATGACCACTCTCATACCTGTTAAAAAATGCCAAACATAGAAAAGCAATACTTTAACCGAAGTTAGGATTTCAAAATTAATGCTTTAAGTCAGTGAGATAGGTCAGCTATATTAAAGAATAAAATGAGGCGTTTCGTATCATATTACACCATCATATCAATTTGGCGACTTTCAGATGTGGCTTCACTGTTTTTAACCTCAATCATACCAATGTTATTCCCAAATTCGTCTTTAAATTATAAAAATTCTATTTGGAAAACTTCTCGTTCAATGAGGGATCATTACATGGACAATTTGACTTGCGTTAGAGAACATTAACTTTTAGAAAAATGCTGACTATCAACCATTCCTAAAAATAGGTGTTAAAGGGTCAATATTTGGAAACTGGTCAATTTTCACCTGGAGCTAATTTTTAATATTATTTTTGAAAACTAGTTTCTTGAATTATTTTTCTTACTTCATAACGACTTTTTAAAATCATCACTTTTTAGTGTCTATTTCTTACTGGGAAAGTTTTAATAAGTCGGATCGGAACGTGTTACAACAAGTGATGAATAATTTTCAATTAGAACTTATCGGTTCTATATTGCTATAGAAATATACTTTTTGGAAAAAAACTTTATTTTATGTTTTTTTATCATGCCTCATAAAAATTTACCCTAATTATGCCATAAGACGCAAAATATGCATTCCAGTATCAACAACTTCCTAAACGTGTTTCGGACTAAAAACGTCTTTTCTGAAAAATAACTACGCCATTGAATCTTTAATTTTTTTTTTATTAAAAAAACACGTCTAGTTCTATTAAACTTTAAGTATTTTCAATTAAATAAAGTATTTTCATAGAAAGTGTTGTAATTATTTGTTATCTTTTGCAAATTTATTTACATTTCGAAGATTAAGTGTGAAGTATGGCACCTAAAAAAAAGTAAAATATGTCATATCAACTTATAACATTAAATCTATTTATCCATCTTCAAAACATATATAATCTTCAAACTAAACGAATAGATTTTTTAAAATTATGATTAAAAAAGACAATGGAAAAGCATCTCTAAAAGGAATAACTCGTATTAAGACGTCATTATACAATAATTAATGCTTAAATGTAAATGACAAATTTCGTAATTACTTCAATTATTTGTAATCAAAATTTTTACATACCTAAGTGCCACATCGATACTCTCCCATCAAAAATGTAAATAAAAATACTAATTTTAACCAAGCAAAAGTTTTTTAGTTATTAAAAAAGTATATTTATTTATTAACTTATTTATAGTCATATAGTTTTTCATCGTTTTGGTTAGGTGGTAATATGTTTGATGGCAGTGTTTTGATTTAGAAATGAGATAGGATCTCAAATATTTTAGTCACGTTCTCAATATATCTGCAAATGTATCGTATTTATACATTTTATTATCATATTTCAAACTTGTATCTTGTATATTATTTAAAAAATAAATCATTTAAGTCCTTAAACTATGTCCTTACATTTTGATAAAGTTGAAAAATACATGCCCTAAAGGAAACTAAATACAACGACTTTTACGACAGTTATTTCCCTTGAAAATTTAACGCTTAACAATCATTGGATCACTAAGCACATTTTGCATCGTAAAATATACAAAAACGTCATCAAACATTCAAATATCCAACTGAATCCCGAAAACGGCGATAAAATCTTCATAAATAACAAAAACTCATTCCAATACACATGACTGAAATCCCCAAATGAAAAATAACACTCAAATCCCCAATACGAATTCCCACCACGCACAAAAACTGATCGGCCAGTTGGTCCTTCCATGCACTACTATAACTATCACCACGCTTATTTCTGTCCATGGTTCTGATTAGGAGGGGAGCCCATCTGGCATAACGCAATAATTGCACCCCTTGCACTTACCCTTTTCCATACGGCACACACTGACCGTTGGCTCTATTTCAAGAGAAACTGGGGTCGTAGTTATTTTTTTGACGATAGTTGGAAAGTGTTTACGATATATATTCATTAGATGACAAAATGACAAAAAAACACAAATGTGCAAAACCACTGAGATGGAAAACTGGATGCTGTTAGGACTACAGTTTTTAAAATTCAACAATCCTTCAACTTAGTGTAATCGTGGTCTTGTCATTTGACGCACGTTATACGTAAATTTGATCTATAATAAATTAAGAATGTAATCTTTAAGGGGACACGGTACCACTTTAAAAAATCTTTAATTTTGACGTATTCACTATAAAATTGATGTTTTATTAGTTCAATATATATTTAACAACTATATATGCAAATAAAATTAAAATTTATTACAAAATTATGAATTTTTAAAGTTATTTTTTAAAAAATTGATTTAAAAAAAAATGCTAAGGCTTTTTTAAATACAAATATTTAACCCCAATTTTTTTCTCATGTACTTTAAACTGTTTTACATAAGAATTGGCATCCAAATATGATTTATCTTCAGTAGTTGTTTTATAAAAAAATATTTACCTAGAAAATCCCAAATTATTTTAGCATATTTGAAAGTTTCGAATTTAGTATTTTTTTATAAAAAAATATTACTTTTGAAAACAATTTTAATGCCAACTCTTAATGATAACATATTTTTCAGACTGCATACAAAATTTCTTAAACTTTTATGAATAACTAAAAAAGCTTTAGCGTTTTAAAAAACTTGTCATCAAGGAAAAAATAAATACCGAGAAAAACATATTCAAAGTTTTAATTCGTTTGCATTTTTATCCTGACTTTCCACATAAAAAAAGGAATAACTTTTTAAAAATATAGCTACACTTTTAAAACTTGGTAGACTTATTTAGAAGATTCCAAACATTAACTTTAGCAAATAAAAAAAAATCGCGATTTTTGCCATTTTTGAGGTACTGTGTCCCCTTGAAAACAGCTTAAGCTGCAGGGCGCAGATGGTTTTATTTAGTAATTTGACCAAAAAAAATCGATATGAATCAAGGCTTCATTCATCAGAAGTTTTGATGAAGATATTGTGCTTCGGAGATGGAAGCGTTTGACAGTGCATAGATTGAATTGTTTCGTCGAAATACATTATTTTTAGTTTCACTTATATATCTATTAAGGATCACCAAATCACCTATATATCTATAGTATAAAGATTCTGATATATAATGGCCCATTCTGGGCGTCAAATCATTAAAGAATAAGTAGAAAGATATACTTAATCAATCTAAAACTTTTATATTTTAAGCAAAATGAGAATAATTTTTTTTTTAAAAATAACGAGTAATATTTTATTATCATTTTTTCTTCAATATCCCAACCGTCTGCTCAATACTCCGACTTTTCTCCTTCCTTCCTCCTTTGTTATCATTGCGTGTAATATCAGAAGATGTTCTTCAATGGATCTCTTTTTATGTCTTTTTTTTGGGCTTTTCCCATGAGATGATAATAATTAAGGTTTTCTTAGCTGCAAAAGATGCCTTTGTCCCAATCTAATGAAAGAGTTTGTTTCATTAGGGAGTGGGTAAAGTTGGGTATAAAACGCTCGTTAGTTTTTATGGCTTACAATTAAAGGTATGAAAGAAATTGATTATTTTTTTAGATTGTTTTCTGCATTTATGTAATAGCTTTTTACTTCATTGGACTATTTAGAAAATTTCTATTTTTTTAACTGATTCAAATGAAATAATTAAGGTTAAGGCAAAAGTTAGCTTTCATAAGATCTCTACTAAATCCTATAAACTAGAAACATTTTTTTGCGAATGGTTTTCGAAATATTGAATTTCTAAGTTCTGATTGTAAAACGAAGTAGCGACTTGCACTTAGAAAACTGAAACTTTCAAAATTCGAGTTAAAAGTTAATTTCATTTTGAAATGAAGCATTTTGCTGCAAATATGACGACCCATGCTTTCAATTCTGGAACATTATACATACTCAGTTTAAAACAAAATTATTGTTTGTACGTTAAGTGTAGAAAGTTTCACCTAGGTAGTCAACCGAATAGTTATCGTATTAGACCCGAGATGCAATCTTCTCTGGAGGGTAGAAGTTCATAATCCACTTACTACCAAGCATCCAATAAATCCATATGTACTGGAAAAGAATAAAAAAAAGTAGTCATGTTAAATTTGGTGGGCATGTAAATTTACGAAAAAAAAAGATATTTGCGCATATGAATAGTTCCAAAAATGAGTTATGTAACTCCATAAAGATGGCAGCAGCACACGCTTCCTTCAGTTTTACAGAGTAATGCTCTACCAAATTTTTACAATGTGTTTAAGAAACTTTATAATAAAATAAATTTTAACTAGCTATAACTTTGTTACGTTAGCATTTGGAAACCCACTACTGAATTATTCCTTCTCATACAAAAATAAAAACATTATATCATAGGTTACTTTTTCCATAAAGGTAGTTTATACCAGTTTTGTGGTGACACGCTACACCGAGTTACTCAAGTTTTACACTGTATATAAAAATGAAACAATTATATTATATTTGTGTTGGAATTTTGTTTACGTTGTATTATATTATATAATAATTTCTTCCAATGCTAGCTCTTTAGTAAATTTTCCTAACTGGACACAAGGGAATACGTAGTCGTCTATATAAACCAGAAACTAAACAATTATTTTGTCCCAATTAGAAGATAATTGTTACTTGATATTGTAAGAATATTTCGTTAGTAGCTAGAAAAATCTTTCCCGGCGAACTCCAAATACTGTAACTGCCCTAGAAAAAGAAATACCTTTAGACTGTCATACCAATTTTCTATTTTATTATACAGGGGGCCACCTAGGAGTATATAATGGGGGCCACACAAAAGTCCCAGCTTTCTAACTTTAAAAATATAATTATATTTGATTGGGTACTTTTGTGTTAATTCTTATACTGTCAATAATGTTCATTAATACAGATACTAATGTAGAATACAAATAAAAATGAGATAATCTTTCGTTTATTTACAATTTAAAATTAATACTATATTTATTGAACATGTCATCAGTGTAAGTGAGCCCTAGCTTAAACTTATTAAATGGAAAGAAAAAAAAATGAAATAGAAAGTGCGCTCTAGAAAGTTGTTATCGTAAATAAAAAAAGAGTTTTTAAATATTGTCTTGTAAATCACTGCACATTTTTCAAATCGATTACTTATATTCCAGTATACATTTAACGAAATACTCGATACATGTAATGATAAACAAATTTCACTTATCGAGATCTTTATTGAATCACTGTACTTAGACTGTAGAAAAGGTTTATTGACTACAGTAACAAATAGTCTTAGCTCTTCTTCTTTGAGATATGGCTTCAGGCGACACGAAAATTTCTTGGCCTGAAGTAATCTAATTGCCCTTTATTGACAATTGCATGCCATGGAATACAAATCGTTTTATTTTAACGAGCGTACCGTTTAATGTTATAACAAGAAGATCGACTTAAGTTTCGAATTTTCATAATGAAAATGGCAAGCTACAGTGACTTTGAAAAATAGAAATTTTATGTTTGTTAGTTTGATTCAATGCATTTATTTTTATTTTAATGAAACAGGTAGTGTTCGAAACTTATAAAAAAAAATGTTGCAATTTTTTTTATTAATAGCAACCGATTTCAAAAATTTATTTCTGAAAAACCATAGAATTCATAAGAATAGGCATTAAAAATAAAGTTATGACACTAACGTTTAAAAAGAATAAACAATTATGATATTTACAAATTTTTAATAATTTTTCAAATTTTCATCTTAGAATATCTAATGATTATCACATACATTAGCATTAAAATTTTAATATCATTGATTTTAATAATGATTGCCACTGTAGATATCTGTTTGAAAATTATGCGAAATCAAAAGTCTATATTAGGAGCTATCTGAAAGAAACAAACAAGAGAAAAATAACAAAGTCTTATTGATAAATTAGCAAAAACAATTTAATAATTTTTATTAGTACTGAATAATACAATCCTTGTCTGACCTATGATGCTATTTTAGTTAATTTACAAACGTAACTGTTAAATTAAAATATTTAGATGAATAAATAAAAAAAGTATTTAGATAATCTAATTTGCACAAAAAATAAATAAGCGAAAACAATTCAATTTAATTTATATTTTCCCTGTGAATCCAGGCAATTACTATTAGTATGCATAAAATATTAAAAAATGAAGGATTTACATCTAAATTGTTTTCTTTAATAAGAAATTATAAACTTCTAAAAACATTTTTTTTAATAATAGTACATATTAAACTACATATTAAACTGAAGCAATGCATTATACTTACTAAAAGTTTTCAAATAAAATATAAAACATTTGTTTCATCATAATCCAATATCAATTGTTAAATTATATTAATTCTTATAATTGTTTTAAATTTAAAAAATATTATTATGACTTAATTACTTAAAATATTACTTAAGACTTCAGTTAACATGCGCCATGCGCATGCGCATTAATTATGTGCACTGCAAGTAAGAATAAAAAAAAGTGTCTTTAATCTTGAAAAACATTATTCTTAAAAAATACTATTAAGAATTTGCTTATTTTTAATTTTTAAGTTTCAAGGTATTTACTAAATATGTATTCTTTAGGAAAGTTTTTTACATATGATATTTCAAAACTCAATTACAATTACCAACATTCCCCTCCCTACTATACCAGTAAAATAATTTATAACCGTTACGGTTGTAAACCAGTAACACATAATCAATAAATTTAAAATAAATTTGTTTGCGCTCTAGTTTATAAATGATGGCATTCACTATAATTGACGTTTAAACCCGTATTGTGTCCAAAATAAAGTTACCAGAAACCTTTAGAAAGAACTTTTGGCTGGCACAAAAGTTTTTAATGACTTTTTCTGAGGTAACATCAATTCTTATACAATTCATTAACTAAGGATTTCAAAGAACGTATCGTTACGTCGGAATAGATTGGATGACTTAGAGAAAAAGGAAACCTTGCAGTTATTTTTGACATTGTTAATCCCGTTGAAAATGCTTTATGATTATTATAAGAAAAGAACTTGGTGGAATATTTTTTTAAACTGTTGTATACACTGTTAAAAAAAACCCTGAAATTTCAGGAGAAAAATTACTGATTTTAACGGAATTTTTCCGTAACAACTGAAAACGGGTTTTTTCCTTCCAAAAAAGGGTTTTTCCTTCTAAAAACGGAAAATGTCCGTAAACCAAGAGCGAAGAGATGAAAGCGGAATTTTCCCGTTTTTAGAGCTGTCATACTTTTATTACCCTATCTTAGAGTTGGCGATAATGCACTAAGAATACACACATCGAAACTCGAACATCAAATACCTGTATTACCAGGCCCGTCCGTGGCCGAGTGGTTAGGGCATCAGCCTAGAGATTCAACCTTCTCAGGAGTGCGGGGGTTCGAATCCCACCTACTGCCAGTCATCCTATAAATCGTATATGTGCTGGAAATAGTAGAAAAATCCTCATTTCACGTATGGGCCCGAGTACACTGGGTCAGACGTGCTCGTTAAATCTGTGGAGTCTAAAGTCCCGACGGCGTAAGCGTACGATGTAGCTCGAAGTTCCGTTGGGTGCCCGCTCAGGTGACGACTCGTCACTTGACCAGGGTTCTAAATTACTAGGCGTTATCGGCTGTGTTAAAACTCCTAAAGGAGGCTAGAAATAGGCAGCCGGAAACGATTACCATCCCTTACCTGTATTACTTGTACGGGGAAATGCAAAATGAAAAATTTTATAACGGAGAAATAAGAAACGGAACTTAAGTAGAAACACGGGAAAATGCAAAATGGAAAATTTTAGTAACGTAGAAATAAGAAACGGAACTTCTGTAAATACACGGGAAAATACTTAACGAAACGGGAAAGTCCCGGCAACTCTGGTGCCGGTACTTTTCCCGTTAATTTCAGTAATTCTTTTTACAGTGTAGACATATTTAAATGTTTTTTTTAATATAAAAACTAAACTCCTAGGCGCAACAGCTCGTTAGTGGACCAAGGCCTGCCGTGCTCATATCAGCTTACGTGACCAAGGGCTCTGGGGTTCTACGCATATGTCGGAACACCCAGTGTTTATTTCCCAATCATGCTTGGTCATATTTTTTTACTTAAGGTATGACATTATGAGTCAATCACGCCCAATCCGGGACTCGATTCCCGAACCTGTGGCATGACAATGCTACATGTATGCCCTTCCACTAAGCTACTGGGTGTCTTTTTTAAATATATATATTTCAAAGTTTTGTCGTTCCATATTCTGTAGGTTATATTGTCTTTAAATAAGTTTTTTTTCTTTAGAAGAAGTATTTAATACCGTACATATTAATTTCCAAAATTTTACAGTTTATTTATATTTTCAATTCAGTTCACTCAGAAATAATTTCTTCAACCGTGTGGAGATTTTTCTGTCAGCCTCAGCATCTTACATCTACGTATTTAAAACATAACATGCGTTCCATCGTAAACATGCGTTACGTATTTACAATTAGTAAATATTATGAATGTGTTTAATCATCCTAAGTGATAAAAGCTAACACGGACAGTCGCTCGCATCTTTCAGATACACTAGTATAAAATGTTACTTTTGAACAGATAATTTTTTTAATTGCATAAGATAAATTTTAACACAGATAATTGCTAAGAAAAGATTTTGTTAAAAATTCAAAAATTATGAAAAAAGGTGACCATGTTGTCACCATAAAATAAACAAAGAAGTTGTAATGCTGAAAAAATACATAATTTTGAAGATACAAGAATAAGTAATTCAGTCTTTACATATTTATTGAATTAGTAATTTGGCGATAGAAAAACATGTCTAGAATGTTTTTATATATATTAAATTGGGTATAATAACGCATGTAAAATTCTTATTTAAACACATATGTGGACTGCAACTAGCAATTTTACATATTTTATTTAATAACTAAACTAAAAAATGCAAGATGTAAACGCTTATCAGACACAAATCAGTGTAAGATAAGGTAATAGATTATAGTCCCGATTTGATAATATTGCTTGCTTTTGCGCGATCCTACTTAATATTTCATCTAGGATGTATACCCCAGATACGAGCGCCGTCAAGCAGGTTAAATGTATTTTAAGCAGAAAAAACTTATCTATATGAATAAAAATTTCTATGAATTTATTATTATATATTTATTCTATTAAAAATATACGAAATATGTTTTTAGAATGTCTTTATTATTGTTTTACAATACTTAACATACTAACTAATATTAGCAATAAAATGTTTAAAATATATTTACTTTTTTCAATATCAAAGAAAAACGTTATATAAATGCAGCTATAATGTAAAAGCAAGTTTGTTCTTCGGCATTGAATTATTCATTAAAGAAAAAAGATTTAATTTCGATAAAAGGAAATACGTGAAATGCATGCAAATTATATTTTGCATCAATTACTGAAACTGTATTTAACGAAATTAAAGGAATTAAAGATAAACTCTGGTATTATAAAATAAAGTTTCTACATTTTTTATGTTGCAATTTGTTAACAAAAGCAGGTATTACTAGTATTGTTTAAATTTTAAATAGTGTGTAATACAAAGATGCAATTGGGTTTTATAAATACTGCTTTCATGGATTAAGGAAATTAAATAATAATTAATACACATGCATGTTTTTGCATATGTATTAGTCCGTTTTATCAAATAAATAACTCAATGCAATTAAACTATTCTGAAATTCCAAAATTTTTTTGATATAATTCTAACTATTAATGAAATAAACTAGAAAATTTAATTTTCATTTATAGTATTTATTCGAGTTCGTAGAAATTATGTAATTTCTTTAACTTGAATGTAAGTTCCGGAATTACTACTCAACGTATAAAGCCACAGTACCCCTCCGTAATGTCGCACGTTAGCGTCCTGTTTAAATAATTTAAGTGTTGACCAAAACATTGTAAAAAACGGGATTGCGCATGACTAATTATACTTTCTATGTTAGAAAACAATTTTCGCGAACAGGTTTCTATTTTTTGTGAAACGCCTTCAAAACATTATTTTGAAGTAAAGGTCTATGTGTTCGAATAAATCTGACAAATGCTGGTATTTTTAAATCTTAATCCAAAAGATTTAGCAGTTTGACATATTTAACACATATCTATGTTATATATCAACAATCATGATAGACAAATATATGAATTAGCTTTACACTACAGTTTGATATTCATAAACTAATAGAACCAACCAATAGTTACGTACTTAAACTCATGTTTCAAATTTGCATTCAAGTGTCAATTATTCATATGAAAGGCGAAAATACAAAAGATTACGTATCATGCTGTATGATGTGTGAAATCTAAAATACATTTAAATGGTAAATAGACTAGTGCTTTTAAGTGCTTGATACATTTTAACATTTTATGTAAATTTCAAACTCAACCGACCATCGTGTTGTCGATCACATAACGATAAATGCACTCTAGATAACACGTATAAATGTCGTTTTGAATGCTGATGTCACTGCATTTATTAAGCTGTAGTGCGTATAATGAAGTTCATATATAGGGGAGACCGGGGCTAGTTTTCCCTGTTTTCTTCTTTCTGATTGTGTATTGTTTACTTTTATTTATTTTGAAGGAAAAAACGATGTTATTGTCTTCCTCGCATGCTTATTTACAAAATAGCAATACTACTTTTCCAAAAAGCAAATATAATTTCCAAATAAGTTAAGCAAGTAGTTAAATGCTGGAAAACGGACTGCTGGATTGATTAACTACAGTTTGTTGTGATTGCTTCCCCCTATTTTTGAACAATCCAATTGTCTCAAAACTTTGGGTGCAACATGACACAATACTACTTTACAGCGTAATTATTCCCAATCTATGGGGAATATTTAAGTTTCTGAATGCTCTTCGGCTACAACATCCATTCCTTATAGTTTTTAGAGTGACATATATTGTTTCCGAATAGTACGAGTTCATTCGACTTCCTTTTTCATTACTATGTAGACAATTTTGAATTTAGAGCAAAACTTTTCTTTCATCACGTGTTGATACGATTAAAATAATTTGGCTTTTGTAGTATTGAGCTTAATTTACAAAGATAGGATCACGCTTTTCTACAAGGCATTGTTGGAAATCTTGACCCGCGTAATTTTGGAAAACATGCCCCGCCGTCATATTTTGACTTTAATAGTACCTCGACGAGTAGAATTTTAAATTATTTTGAAATCGAATGTATGGTTACGTAGAGAGAGGAGATACCTTTTAGTATACGCAATGATAAAACTGTAAGTTTAATAAAAGTACGTTTGATTTAGGTTTGAATGTAAACACGAAAATTCTCTCAACGTTGAAAAAATCACAAAAACAGCTCTAACGACAATATTACAACACAAACTGAGCATAAATTTTTGTGGGTGACATAAAACGGGTTGTTTCATAAACCAAGCAGCCATTTGGTGCCTCCTAACGGCTCATTTCTAGTGTAAGGCCTGGTGGAAAACTTACGCCATGGGAAAACTACCCCTGGTCTCCCGTAATTAATGCATTTTTTCTTAAGTGATTAAATCTTAACTATTATGAATTTTACATAAAAATAAATATATTCCAAAATTGGAAATATTAAAACATATTTTATAACTACTAATTAAAAAAATGTACGTATAAATAATCTTTAAAAACAGATAAAAAAAACCATGACTTGTTCGCTTTATGGAGACCCTCACACCTTTATACAAAACACATTAGAACAGTGTTCATTCAGTTATTGAAATTATTTTGAATATTTGTATTACATTTGTTTATTTTTTTATTTTTGTATAAAAATTTACTCGTGATTCATATTGAATTTTTAAATTCTCATTTTTGCGAACACAAACAACTCTGTAAAGTTCAAGAAATGTTTTTCTTTAAAAATCCCCCTTCTAAAAAACACACTAAGATTACATTATCTCACATTAGAATTAGGTTACCGAAATTTTAAAAAATGCGGAAATGAATAATGTGTACTTGATAAATTTATTTAAAGCTTTCTTATAAAAATATTTTTGTCTCTACACCATTAATCAAAGTAAATGCAAACATATTATGTTATTATTTTTTCTTTACTGTGAAAGTGTAAACGCTTTTTTATCACTCAGAACCACCAATTACTTTTATTTTATTTTACAGGATGCTGGGCAAAAAGAAAATATTTAAAAAAAAACTACATTTTTTAATATTTGACTGTAAAAGTTCATCTTACCAAGGCAAAATATATTAAAAGACGTAGTTTGATATTAGAGCGAGAGAAGAGATAAGTTTAATCAATTACGACGAGCCATTTGAGGATATATTTAGAATAAACATAAAAAGTGAAATTATTTAAAAAGATAAGAAAAATGATTCTAAATTCAATTAGCAGCTTCAGGTAAAAAAAAAGACACTGTAATATGTAGAATAATTTTTATTTTACCTTTAATGTTCACATTATTCTTACGAATTTTGATAGGATTTTTTTTATTAAACAAAGATTTATCTTAAGTAATGAAGCGTTTTCGTTAATTGAAAAATGTTATACCCTACGAGAAGAATTAAAATCTTATATGTTAAATATTAATTTAGTATTTCGAATTTGAAAGAATGCATTGGAGCGAGGATTTTTTAATTTTTTTCTTTGTCTGTTTTTTTTTTGTCTACGCAAAAAGTTAGATCAAGAAAATTAGATACAGATTTTTTTTGGCGGGAGAGGAGTTTTAATTGGTGGTTCTACAAGTAATTAATATTTTCTTTCAACACAAAATCATACCATGTCATTAACTAAAATAGTGGCGAATATGTCTGCAGAAATTACAGAAAATAAAGTATGTAATGGCTAGGTTGCGTACCAAAAGAAAATCTCGGGGAAACTTTAGAAAATATTTAATTTAGCTAAGCACAGCATGTACACAACACTAGATTACAACAATAACAACTAAAACAATTAAAGTTAAGGTAAATAAAGCCAAAATGAAATTAAGAAATTGGACGGACAAAAGTTCAATGCTTACAGTCTGAAAGCCAGGCCCTCTCTGGTGACGCAATCACCAATTGGACAAAACGTTGATGCCCAAATGGTGGCGCCCTCTTCATGGTGCATTATAGGAGCGCGTTACACTCCCCCTCTGGTTCTGAAATCGTCCCGGTGAGGAACCAGAATATTTTTTGGGTCGTCCTCTCTTTCTGAGGGGAGCCACGGGCAAAGAGTCTCTGTCTGGGCCAGCCTCACGGTATTCTTCGAGTGCTGACACGTGATAAGTCCCAAGAATCTGGTCGGGAGTGGCTGGTTCGGCAACCTCGTACGTTGTTGGTGATCTCAAGGTGAGAATGAGATATGGACCTTCCCTCCGTGGCATAAATTTCTTACTTTTTTTATTTCGACTAATGGGATGAATGGTCACCCAAACTTTGTCTCCAGGTTTGAAGTATTTCCGTCTTCTTCGTTGGTCGAAATATTCCTTCTGACGATCTTGCTTTTGTTCAACTCTATCTTTGACGTCGAGGATTGAGTTGGCAAACCTCTTGAGATATGGTGTGATCTCGGGTACAAAGTTGTCGTTATCTATCACTTGTCTTAGATCATGTCTGATGTCGTCTGTCGTGCGTAACTGTCTTCCAAATTGGAGATATGCAGCCGTGTGACCGGTGGTGTCACACACTGACGTATTCATTGAGAATCTTATGAGGGGTAACTTGTCTTCCCAAGCGGTGTGTTCTTCTCCAACTAGAATGGCCAATCTAGGTTTCAAGTCGCGGTTTTTGCGTTCCGATGGGTTAGCTTGTGGATGGTAAACTGGGATGAGGTCTTGCGTAATCCCTAACAAGTCACAAGTCAATTGCATGACAGAACTGACGAACTGTGGGCCGTTGTCACTAATCAGTCGTCTTGGGATTCCATAACGTAGGAATACTTCTTCAATTAGTACTCTGGCGCAGTTTGCAGCAGAAGCTTCAGCAAGAGCAAACAGTTCGACCCATTTGGTACTTGTATCTTCAACTAGAAATATCCACTTCTTGCCAGTGGGGGTCTCGGGCAGAGGTCCAAAAAGATCAATGGCAAGAGTTTCAAACCTTTGTGCATACGCCGGCGTTCTTAAGAGTCCTGCTGGTTTCTGGTTAGTTGGCTTGTAACGATTGCATTCGGGACAGGTCTTAATGTAATCTGAGATAAACTTCTTCATTCCTCGAAAGTAATATCTTGATGCAATCTTCTTGTATGTGTTTTCTACACCATAGTGTCCAGCAGTTGGGGCATCGTGGTGTTCTTGAAGGATTCTCTCCCTCTCCTGGACAGGCACCACGAGTTGAGCCTCTTCCTCATCTTCTTCGTGCTCTGGTGAATACCGGTAAAGGACACCTTGGTTCATAAGGTATCCACGACTGGTGTGGTTTGCAAAGTTCTCATCTTTTTCATCGCTCTCAAATGATTCAATTATTTTCCTAAGTTCTTCATCCTCCATCTGCCCTTTGCGAATATCACTGGACTTCCTGGATGGCATGTCCAGAGTGATGGCGCAAACATCAGGGATTTCGTTTTCGGCATATGTTGGGCGTGACAGCATGTCAGCGACAACGTTGGCTTTGCCTGGGGTATATTCAATTTTCAAGTTATATGATTGAATTTTCAACGCCCATCTTGCCAGACGACCTGAAGGAGATTTAATACTCAAAAGCCATTTGAGAGGTTGATGGTCTGATGCAATGAAAATTTCTTGATTTTCAACATATCCTCGAAATTTCTCTAAGGCCCACACTACTGCCAAAGCTTCCCGCTCGGTTGTAGAGTAGTTTCGCTCTGCTGGGATCAACAGCCGACTTGCATATTCTATAACATGTTCATCAGGGCCTTTTCCTTGGAGAAGGACTGCTCCAAGGGCATAGTTACTTGCATCTGTACGGATGGTGAAAGGTTTTGACCCGTCAGCTTGCTTCAATATGGGAGAAGTCATCAGCCGATTCTTTAAGGTTTCAAAGGATTCTTGTTGTTCAGTACCCCATTGCCAATGCACTTTCTTCTTAGTAAGGTTACTAAGTGGCCGGGCTATGTCGGCAAAGTGTGGGACATATCGCCGAAACCAAGAGCAGGTTTGTAGGAAAGACTGTACTTCTTTCACGTTGGTAGGGACTGGAATTCTTTGAATAGAAGAGATTTTGTCTTTATCAGCTTCAATTCCATCTTTGGTAATCCAAAATCCAAGATATTTCACTCGGTCGCACGCAAAGCGACACTTCTCTCGATTTGCATGGAGTTTGAAGATGGACAGTCTTGCGAATACCTCTTCAAGATCAACTAGATGTTTTTCAAAAGTATCTGACAGGATTATGATGTCATCCAGATAAGATAAGGCAAAAACATCTTTCAAGGCACTTCGAAATTTGTCAATTAATCTTTGAAAGGTAGCAGGGGCATTTCGTAATCCAAACGGCATCCGTAGATAACGGTATGTACCAAAAGGACAAATGAAAGCAGTTTTGTCCTGGTCAGGTTCAGAAACTTTTACTTGATGATAACCTGATTGGAGATCTATGGTAGACATGTATGACGTCGGGGTAGCTTCATTCAAAAGATCGTCCATTCTGGGCAAGGGATAGGTATCAACCTTTGTCACAGAGTTCAGCTTTCTGTAGTCGATACAGAGACGTACTTTTCCATTTGGTTTGGGAACAAGTACCACAGGTGCAGCGTACGGGGACTCGCACTCTTCAATTATGTTCTGCTTCAGCAGCTCCTCAATCTCTTGCTTCATAATTTCTTTCTTCATAGGATTCATCCTATAAGGAGACGTTGCTACCGGAGGGTGATCTTCTGTATCGATGCGGTGTTCGATAAACGGTGTGGGCTCTCCCCCTGGCTGGAAACATGTCTTGTGTTTGTCCAAAAGAGAGTTCAGTCTTCTTGTTTGTTCTGGAGAGAGGTGTTTGCCTTCATTTTCTCGCAATTCGAATGAACTGATGCATGGATCTTCAACTGTTTTTTTGAAGAACTTGTACCGGGTTTGAGGATCTTCGGAAAAGTACCATTTTCCGTCTTGGACATCAAGGACGATGCCAGCCGCATGGAGAAAATCCATTCCAAGAGAGTCTTATTTCCTTTTGCTTCGGGCAATACTAGAAATTCTGTTAGGATAACTTTACCCTCAATGTACAGTTCGACAACAGCACTTAGAGCGGTAGTGGTTTGTCGTATGCCATCAGCCATCATAAATGAAATTATTTTGTTTACAAACGTGACGTTGTGTTCTTGCAGGAATTTATAGAGCTTTTCACCTGCGATGCTATGTGAAGCACCTGTATCAGCACATACAGCAATTTTCTCTCCAAAGATGTTGAGGACAATCAAACTAGAAGGATACGAATTTGAGTCCAAGTTGAATAAAGTCATACAGTTCACTGTAGTTTCAACATCATTAGACCTTGTACAAGTAGGACACTTTGACTTTATAACTCCAGGAGTTCCGCAACCGAAGCAGTGGATGGGTTTCCTTCCTTCACTTCTGGAATTTTGAAACTTAGAGGGTACTGCTCTAATAGTTCCAGGTGGATTGTCATCAGAAAGTCTTCCAAAGGGCTGACTTTTCTTGGCAGGAAAGGGTTTCCTGTATTCTTCCTTCTTCTTGAACGTCTGGTTTAGACTGTTCTTCATTCCAGGTCTTAGGCTATCGTAAGCGTCTAACTTCTCAGCCAATTCCAAAGGATCGTTTAAATTCGCCCAAATATCCAGAAAATGATCTCTGATATTCTGTGGTGTTTTCCTTTTGATGGCATCAGCTATCATCAGGCTTTTAAGCTGGTCGAAGGTGGTAATCTTCAACTCTTTTAGCCATCCTTCGAGGTAAGATTCCAATTCGAAACAGAAATCGCGCCATGTTGTGTCGGGATTTTTCTTCTGTTGAGAAAAATACTGTCTAAACCTGTCCCCAGTAACTCGAAATCTCTTGAGGAGCATTTCTTTTACCTTTTCGTAGTTTTGAGCATCATCTTCATCTTCCCTGGCGATGAGTTGAGATATTTCTGGTGGCAAGGAGCCGATCAGATATGCAGTCCAAGTTCTTTCAGGAATGTTCATAAACTTTACTTGACGTTCGAAGATTGTCAAGTATAGTCCGATTTCGTCTTCCTTCGGATTGAACTTTGGTATAATTCTATTGAGCTCAAACTTCGGTTGTCCCACATGTTGGTTTTCGACAGCTGCTGACGACAGTTTATGGGCTTCAAGTTGAAGTTGCAACTTTTCTATCTCGAATTGTCGTTCGAGTTGCCTCGCCAACTCCTCCGCTTTATGTTTTTCTTGTATTTCATCAAGCCTTTGCTTCTCTTGTAGTTCCATGGCCTGCTGTTTTTGTGATTCCATACGTTCCTCTACTATGGTGTTGATCATGCCTTTAGTGAATTCTTCATCATATTTGTCACTTTAGTTATGAGATCCTTTAGGTCCATCACCTTGAGATTTTCCGCCGGTGCCAGACCCAACTCTGTTGCCAAAGTTCGTAGATCTTCTTTTCGAAACTTCGCCAAAAAGGCCATAATTCCGGATATATAGAGTCTCTTATAAATAGTTTAATGTTGCAAAATTTTAGAGTTCAATTAAGGTATTCGAAATTTTATCTTACGTGCACTAATAATTATATATAAAATCACTCAAAATATTCATTGCATATCTTAAAATTACTCAATATCATATTAACCCAAATTGTATAATATTTTCAATCGTAATTTTCAAACAGTAAGTATTAAGTTATAAAATGTAAATGTAAACAATTTATAAAGTAATATATAATGTTATAAACTTATATTTCAATTATAATGTAAATATAATATAAAACATACAATCGTAAATGAAAGAAATTAAATGCAATTACTATAATGAATACAACTGTATAAAAACCTAGGTGCACAAATATATTTCACAAGTGAAATTCTTTTTTTTTTATATAAGTATTCTGATATACAATAATTGTTTTTGTATCTTGCACCGATATTTTATTTGCACAATATGAATAAAAATCACTTCCCAACTCATAAGAAATACCATTCACTTAGATCAACATCATTAAAAACAAGTATGCACTTGAGGAACGCTTAATTGAGATTAAAACAAACATTAATGTTAATTCTTTACTTTCAGACAACTTCAAAATCATAAGCTTTTAATCTTAAGCAATTATAATACTCTATTCCTAATCATAAAACTTTTCAATCAGGGAGAATTAAAAACTAAAACACAAAAAGATATTTCCTTTCAATCTCATTAATATTCATTTGTTAAACCTTCTCGACGAAGTTATAACTCTCATTCATTGCGAACGAAAATTTGATTCAAAAAGATGAATACATTAACCATAAACAACTCGAGAACGGAGAATCGAAAGTCAAAACAATCTGCGCTCGCTTGTTCGCGGTTCGAAATGAGCAAGGCTTGCAGTTTAAGACGCCATCTTTAAAGGATTTGGCTATAACTGCGTATCTTTGTTATGAAAAGAGCTATTACACTTTTAAGGACTAAAAGTATATTTTTAAAAGAACAAAATTGATTTTACGCATTAAATTACAAATTTAATGGTTTAAAGGACTTATCTGATTGTCTGCAGATTCCGGACATAGATTCCATATGTTTCGGATGAAACATTTCACATCAAATTCCAGGGTTGGAATTAATCATAACGCTTTTCAATCGGGGTGAATGAAAAAAGCCTGAAAACAAAATGAGAGAAGAGCCGGGTTTTCGTTTGACTTACTTAATTAGCAGATTCGGCCACAAGTTGGGTAGCCAATTTTGTAATGGCTAGGTTGCGTACCAAAAGAAAATCTCGGGGAAACTTTAGAAAATATTTAATTTAGCTAAGCACAGCATGTACACAACACTAGATTACAACAATAACAACTAAAACAATTAAAGTTAAGGTAAATAAAGCCAAAATGAAATTAAGAAATTGGACGGACAAAAGTTCAATGCTTACAGTCTGAAAGCCAGGCCCTCTCTGGTGACGCAATCACCAATTGGACAAAACGTTGATGCCCAAATGGTGGCGCCCTCTTCATGGTGCATTATAGGAGCGCGTTACAAGTAGAAATACATTTATACAGACGTTACATTTACATGAGTGCATTTTTATGTAAATTATAGTACCGTTGTTTCCTAGTGTAATTATCTCCATAAAATAATAGTTTTGCGTATTTTTTTGTATTAATAATTGTAACTTAAACTTCTTTTCTTGTTGTACTCTGATATACTCTTTATATTCAACTGGTATCAACGAGGCGATTTTTATTACATTTCTAACTAGCGAAAATTAGCGATATTGGAATTAACGATACAGCATTTAAATGAAAAATACACGTAAATTGTTTTCACAACAACTTTAAGTGCATATATACGTCAAAGTTTTTGTTGAAAAAAAATATCATCACCCAGTTTTTATTCGTAAAAGAAGGTGTTCATAGTATTCATAAAAGTCGTCGTTAATAGGTTAAATATCCATACTCAACCGATTCAAGTCGGTTTTCAGGGACCTTTATCATCCGAAATACGGGAATGAAAATTATTGTTTCTGTTTCAAAAAGTAGTGTTTTTTTCGCCACGTGGTAATTTGAGATTGTACAAGTACTCCCGTATTCAAATCTCCATAGTTCCATCATTTCAATTTATTGATTTATGATAGGTTAGTTATTATTTAATAACTTTATAGAATTATGTAAGTTATTATTACATCCAATCTTTCTAAATATACGATTAAATCTAAAAGGGAAATTCGCCAAAATATGCTCGGAGAATAATCAAAAGTGTCGTTTTGACTATACTCGCCGCCAACCAAATTAGAACCCCATAGGGATTGCAGTTTTTCAGAAAAACCGGTTTTTCAAATACCGGTTCCATCCCTAAAGTGTAACAAATAAGGGTGGCGGGAACTATAGGCTACGTTCTCTGGTAATAAGCTATACCAGTTAAGCTATACCATTTCAATTACTTTACAGGCGCTTATTTCAGATTAGAGATTATTCTCGGAATCTGAAAATCCGCTCAAACATGTTCTTACGCTTACATTGTATATGTTGTACATCCAATCCAGCATAACATATCCAGTTGTTTGCCGTGGATTAACTGTTGAAACAACTGTAAAAAAGTTTCACGTCTTAACATAATGAAGTTTTTTATAAAATTTTTATTTCCAATGATCATATAGAAAAATGCAGGGTGGAGGGTTGTAACCACACTGTAATAAAAATTGTTAGAAAGCATAATATTTATATTTTAATGTGTTCTGCAAAACTACACCATTTGACTGTCAAATTACATCTTAATTTGTCAAAAGACTTATTAGAGAACAGTGTTTTCTGTTGCCGTTCTGTTTTGATTACAAAATAAAATGTGGGAGTTGGGGGAGGCCATTCGGTATGGTGGTTGCCTTGCAGGCACATTTGACAAGTTCGGGCCTTGGCATTTTCAAAGTAACTGCAGACTAATAAATGGTCTGTGCAGTCAAAAATGTCCTGCAGAGGGAGACCACTTTGAATATGCTCCAAAGTACCAATGCTCCTTCTAGCGGTTGCGTTGGGTGCCTACTGATGTTTTGGCTAGCTACTAAAATGTGGTTCTAAATTACGACGCCCATCACCAATAGCCCTCATGTAGCTCTAGTGCTACGATAATATAAAACTAACTAAACAAAATTAAATGTAAATTATACAATATGCATCCCTGTACTGGTCAACGTACCTGACTTTAAAGCCATCGATAAAGGTTTGAATAGGGGTCGTACGTTTAGCTTTTATTTTTAACTTAAACTGATCACAAAATATATAAATGTTATGCATTAATAATTTCAGTATTAATTTGCTACAAAAACATTCTGAAATTGAATATCATTTACTCTCATTTTATACAGCATTTTCAAAATTTCCTTATGTGTAACCCTTTTATCAAAAATACTTTTAGCTTCTTTCGCGTGTTTTTTTCTTTTTTTTCAAAATTTCATTTTTCCATATCAATCCGTTGTCTCATACAAATATACAGTTTTATTATTGTTTCAAAATGCTCTGCAACTTTAGTATTTCAATAAAAAGTATTCTTTTGCAATTACAAGATTAGCTTTTTTTAGTAGGTGTTTTATTTAGCCTTTTTTAGATGATTTTAGTTAGAAAAATTATAGAATCTGGGAAAGGTTTACGTCGCAAAAACCTAAATTATTTTTATTTTATATTAAACAACGCAAATCTACTAACTACTTCTCATCAATGATCATTCTTT
This sequence comes from Oedothorax gibbosus, assembly GCA_019343175.1. NCBI lineage: Eukaryota > Metazoa > Arthropoda > Arachnida > Araneae > Linyphiidae > Oedothorax > Oedothorax gibbosus. The sequence goes on from JAFNEN010000538.1 coordinate 283,715, forward strand.
TACCAATTACGACAATAATACCTCTTTTATAGCATTGCGAGATAGATCTTACTTTTATACCATTGAGACAGTAATATTTCATTTACATTACCATTTAATAATGAATTAAGGCGTATTATTGCTATACATTTCTTTTGATGAGGTCTTTGTTGCTTTTTTGTTTGTTAATTGGCATTGGAAAATAATTGAATGTAGTTAGGTTTGAAATGTGATAAATTGTTTTAATGTTGTTGTTTGTTGATATTAAGTGTTTTGCTTCTGCTTAAGAGCGATAAATATTGCATATTTTTTTCGTCGAAATATAAATAAATTTAGCAAACGTTAAGTAATAACTATTGAATTTTCGAAAAAAATAAATAAAAGAAACTGCCCAAATTTAGCGGGTAAATGTTTATTGTAGAAATAAGAGCTGTGTTTCGTACTTTTTTTTTCTGTTGAGCACAAATGTGTGTGTGGAAGCGGTGTAAGCGAAAGATTTAATTAAAAATCTACTTGGTTTTATATGTATTGATACCTTTTATTTTTTTTAATATAATCTAATTAATCGATAAATTAAATTCATTACCTTTACCAAATTAACCAATTGCGTAACTCCAATATTACAATATATTTATATGTACCAATTACGTATGAAGAGCTGTATGTTACTTTATTTCCACTAAGTGCTTACATAAAACAATACTTTTTGTTCACAAAATCCTCTGGGTTTAGTCGTCTGTATATAGTTAGTCTTCCATGACAAATTAAAGCAAGCTTGTCTAGTAGCCGGATAGAAAGGATTGCAACAAATGCCAGTTATCTTACAAGGGAAGGGCCATATGTTGCAAGCTACATGACTCAATGGCCAAGTAAACAGGAAGTATAATTTAGTACGGCTTTTATTTAGACATAATGGTCTTATGCGTTTTTTCTGCTTTATGTTCTTTTTTTATAGTAGTATTCTGTTATGTTTTTTTTTTCCTTTCCAGAGAATAACTAACACTTGTTTGTCTCATCTAATGGTGAAGTACGTAGTGTTACAACGCGTAGAAAAGAATTTGTAGATGAAAAGGTTATATTTTAAGCAAGGAATTTATGAAGGTAAACAAATATTTTTATCCTGTTTACATTGATTTTTTATGTAATTAGATATAATGTATTTTTTAACGCAGACGGTAAATATTGTTAAAGTATATTTGAAAACGTAAATAAATATTCGCACAAGACATTGTTTAGTTAAATGTTTGTGTAAACACGTTGAAGATTGAATTTTTTTATGACATAATATTCATATTTCATATAAATAATATATAGCATAATGAGATAATATATTTTTATAGCATTTCCTATACAAATATGAAATGTGTTTTTTATTATTGTTAAGGTGCTTACAGTATTTTACACTGAAAATAGATGCTGGTAAACATACATCCATGCATACTTTCATATTTTTGTTTGTCTTATTATAAACTGAAATACTTATTGTTTGATTTTATACTTTTTACTGTATTGTTTTTACATGCTTCCCTTGTTTGTAATAACAACAAAAAGTTAATTAATAAGGAAATACAAAAAATTAATTAAATAAAACTCTTTTCAATTCATTTTCAAAAACTATTTTTTATTTTCAATCCTGTTATTTAAATTGTTACTCTTGTTTAAATTTAAGGAAAGCTGAATAGATACTATAAAAAACGAATTTAAATGAACGAATCCCTTAAAACAGCGTTTAAATTTTTATAAAATTTTGATAGAATCATTTATTTATTGTAGTTAAACAAGTTATATAAATTTGTTAAATGGTAAATTAATACTCTTTTTCACGGAAATTTTTTAATGCTCCAATATCACCAGATAAACTATAAAGTACTTAATCAGAAACAAATAAAGAGAAAAAGAGTGATACATGTAAGAATATCTTTATAAAAGATTCCATTTAAATCCTTTTCATAAAGAATACGGAATTAAAAGCATTCTTTTCAAACACAAAGACAAATTATTCGGCGTACTTGGCGAAAATTAAACGCAGGATGGCGATGCGCGAAATCAAAGAAGAATAATTACTCATAGAAGAATTGGCGAGGAAATTCTTAAACCCATACTAACCATTCATCAAAATAACTCACATTGGCCTTAATTGAAATCCTACTATAGTATTTCATGAGAGTGGTGCGTGGGATTTTTTTAATATGTCAGAAATTTGCATTTATATTTTCTACTTCAAACAGTCAGTAAGGAGAAAATTCTAAAAAACACCATATATGTTTTAAGACTATGTTGCCAAAAACTAATTAAAAAAATATCTATAGAGCATAAACAAATCACCAACTAAATTCGCACACTGCATCCTGGTGTCGGCAACATTGCCACGATTTACGTTGTGCCAAAGGTTAGATCGTTTGGCGGTTAGTACTGGGTCCGTTTTTGGAAATAAACAAGTTCCAGTGTGTACATTCAGATCAATGATTTATTTATGAATTAAGCAAGGCACATGAATTACATATCTGCGAGGGGGACCCATCTAGGTAAATGGAGGCTACGCAGAGACAGGGATAAATGAGGATACCTGAGGTCAAGAGTCAGAGTTGCGGAATGCTGGTCGGAAGCTGGATTATCTTAGGCGTGGAACGCTAGGAGCTGGCTTGGGATTCTTCGCTCCCGAGTTAGGAGCGTTGTAGACCGGGCATCTTAGGCAACAGGCTCTCTTCGGGAACGGGACTGGAGAGCAATAGACCTGAAACCGCTGCGGAGATGCGGTTTCCCTCAGCCCGGGAAAGGACGGGATAGGGCCCGCAGTCGAAGTTGGATGCTCAGGAAGAGGATGGAGAGCCCGCCGGCCAGAGGTTTGCAGGCCGAGGAAAAAAAGCAATACTTACCGACTTTCAACGTCATCCAGGCGGTTCTTGTTGCCCCCTTGTCAATCAAGAGGATCCAGAGTTTCCTCATTCGTTGAGATACAGTCTCGAGCGCTCTCCTTTTCCACATATATTAGTAGAATAACTAGTAGCGACACTCTGACCCCTGACCTTCTACTTACGATTCCCAGACATGGTGACTCGTGTTGTCCTGTCAATCAAACTAAACGGGTCAAGATGTCAAGTGGGGAATGTAACTCTGGCAATTAATATATACCAAAGAGATTTGATAAAAGATTTACTAAATAATTATTCAGAAAAATCCTGGTTTGGCTTGAAACCTAGGAAACGAATTAAGATTTACGACTTCATAAATGGAAGCCGTATCCGTTTATAATAAAAAACAACTGACCGTAAACACAACAACGTAAACCTGATAAGCACAATTTCGATGTGCTTAAAGGTTGTCCTATAGGCTCTAATACCAAGTTACAGACCAATTATTGACTCAGAATTAGTTTTCATATGGCCAAACAACACTTTTCCATTCCCTGAGGGTTAACAAGTGCTCCCAAATGGATAGAAGAGTTTTCAAATTATTGATCTCCCAAGTAATCCCCGCGGCGCTTTGAACAGAATACGAAAATCCTACATTCACCGAAGCAAATCCAATTGCTGCAATGTCATTAGCTTCACAAGTATCACTCTCAGAAATAAAACTTTCTAAGAGATTCTTTAAATGTTAAAATGTGTTTTGACTATCCTTTCCTCTTGAGGTCACGTGATTTTACAAGATGCTCATATTCTCAGAGACTTACCATAATTTTACGAATGGTTTACTCTCAAAATTTTTCACATTGTAATTTTGTCAAAAATAAATAACTTTTCACTAAATTTGAGAATTTATAGCTGAGCGTGTACGACTGTACGTATGCACTGAGCTTGTTAGTAATGTCGTATGAACGTCTATGTGGTATTTCTGTGGAGCTTACACTTCACATAGTGTTACAATGTGCACAAATTACCGAACTCAGATCAGAAGACGTTCAATGTGAAATCTATCATAGATACTTCTCATTCAGAAGATCCAGATGTGAAAAGTGATGTGAGTACTTGATTCAGAGTAAATTACAGTACCGTTTAATTCATTTTGATTGATTTTTGTAGTCTGGACTAGAGTCAACAGGCGTACTGCATTTAGAAGTGCAGTAAAGTTTGTTCTGCAATTGTCTAGATCTAATAATTGTGCAAATAGTCTCCGTTTAATTTTTCGTAGATTTTTCAATAAATTAGATTTATGAAAATGTAATGTTGATTTCATATTCAAAAAGTTAAACACTAAAACACATCTGGCAATTGTGGACGCAACATTAAAAAAAATAATATGTATTTTGCCAATGAACTTTTGAAAAGCATCATAGCTATAACTAAACAAACCTGATAAAACTGTTATGCAAATTGAGATTAAGAAAGTTCACATCCAAAAAACATTAAACCCCACAGTGGATTTAACATTCAAACTTCCTCAGTTTTGATAACAAGAACGCTCAAAGTAGAGTTTCATTTTGTTAAGCGACGTGTTATGGTTCTTAATGAATATTAATGTCGCTTTATAAAACGACATATCCTCGGGTATAAATAATAGGTGGAGGGAGTCGTTATAGCAAGAGGTTCGTTGTAATTGAACCATCAAGATTTATTTGCCCGCAAGTGTGATATTGAATGATGGGGACGCACCCATTTGTTTGGGATATTGTGGAATCGGTCGTCGATATACAGGATTTCTATGCAAGACGATAAGGCTGCGAGGGTAAGGTTAATTTAATAGGGAATGCGAAGAGATTTTTGACGATCTCTCTCAATTTTGGTGCATGGCTTACTTTGCTTTGAAACGGGATATTACGATTGTTAATAAAGTAATGATTTTAATGTTTTCGATATTATTTTAAGTAAGTACGAAATGTTACAAAATGTATACTTTCCATAGATTGATTTAAGTTGCGAACGATAACTAATTAAAATTGTATAAGTATGTTTTGTTTCTCCACCATATATTATTGTGCTGTTTGATACTTAATCGATACGTATTTTAGTTCATGATATGAATTCACAGTTAAGACCATTGCAATATGTAAATGTTATGTTGCATATAAAAATGTGCCATAAATGTCAATAAGATAAATACATTATGAAACTATCTAATGTTTTTATTACATTAAATATAAAACAAGATCTGACCCTGTCGTGATGCACCAATTGATTTTTCAATTATACACCACTCATTTTTTAAAGATTACATTTTCACGGTCTGAGATGGATTTAGAATGGTTTGGGACTCACGGATAAGAGGATTCAGATTACAGGGTCGTAAATTCATTAAGCCTGGAACCAGGGATACAGCTTAAGTGCCATCTCAGTGGGGGTACTCCTTAAAGTTGATGGCAAGAATTCAGCCCTTCTTGGAAAACAAATCAAAAAGGGATGTTTTCCCACAATGCTTATTGGACACGGTAAAACCCATAGAAGGAACTTGCAGCGAATCACAGGAGTGGGGAATACAACATGGCACACGTCACCTAAGTGTGTCAACCAATTGAACACCAAGACCACGCCTAGGATGGAAAGGGGAGGATGAAGATTTTTTGAGGACTACTTGACTTTACTTTTTTCCATGCACAAGATGTGAGACGAAATAAAATATAAAAAAATTGCTCAACTCCCTCGACACTTTTACCGCCGACAATCGAATCGAACACCCGAATACCTGCAACAAAAAAAGACATTTTCCACACACAGAATCGCAACTTGGGCTACTGCATAGTCCCAGCCTCGCATCTCCCAGCCCCTGATGGTCAACCGCTCCGTACCTGTCAGCTGAGTCCCCAGCCACTTGCCCGTCGTCTCTAACTGCCGGCACGAGGTCCTAGCCAACCCGCAGCCGGCCGTTGAAGTCTGCTTGATCCACAGAGCTCAGATGACACCTTCGGGATCCTTCCGCAATCGGACTCCCCCTCTCATGTCTCGCATCAATAAGTTCCCTCTTGTTATCTGATAGTGAATCCGTGAGTCATTTATTTTTACATAGTTATTCAGTAACCATTTTAAAAATATCACTTCAAATAATTTGTTGTTTAGGTTTTATTTGCTCAAAAATATATTGTCCTAAAACAATTCATTCTTTCCCAATCAACATATAAAGCTGTTTTTTGTCTTAAATATGCCCATAACTAAACCAGTCAATAAATGCATTCTTTAGGAAATTTTAGGATTCTTTATTTTAGTAATTTTTTTTAGTCTTATTTGTGTTTATTTTGGGGAAAAATTATAGAATCTGGGAAAAGTTAATGTCGCCTAACCTATTTATTTATCAAATATTAAACCTATTTATTAAATATTTGATTTTACACAACGCAATTGTATTAATCTAAGATTCACGTTTATTGCATCGCAACAATAATGTCCCTTTTCGCATTGCAACAGACCCATTCTTAAATCATAAAAAAACAAGGTATTTTGCTTTGAACTTAGTAACAACAATAATTTAATATATGTATACTTTTTATTTTAAACCCTATCAAATGATGTTTTGAATATAGATATTTACAAATAATGTTTATTCATATAAGTCCTACAAGTTATTTTTAAAAAAACATTTCGTAAATGCATGTGTATAATAGGGTGGTTCGAAAAAACAAAATTTTCGAGCATCAACTTCAAACAGGGTTTAAAAGTTGCGTATCGTGATGCTGATTAACGGAAAAATAATTAAAAATTCTAAAAAATATAAATATAATAGGGGCCCCGTGGGTTTGAAGTTTCGAAAAAAAAGGCTAAAAACGACTAACTTCGAAATATCAGCCAAAATTTGCAGATAAATTATTTAGCTTCCAAACTGCAATTTTATGTTTGAAATACTTCAGTTATTACGAAAACAATTGTTACAAACGTATTTGTTTGTAATTTTAAGTCTCACAAAAGATTGAAAATGTACAAATTTGAAGAAATTTTGGGATTTTCCCTGCTCCCAAAACCTAAGCTATATTGCCAGTCAACACCATAAAAAACATTTTACTGCAATAAAATAAAAGATTTATAAAGTATGAAGTCGATTTGAGCAGGAAATCGGCCTTATATTTCTAGAAAGTCAGAACCGTTGCGTGGTGCGGGGCTCGTTACCCCTTATTGTAATGGCTCCAAATAAGTGAAAAAAATAAAATTAGCTTTGAATATGGGTGAAAACATTTAAATTAATCCATATTTATCTATTTGAAAAGAATTCCTGTTAATGCAATGGTTGGTTACGGATACAGGTATAGGAAAAAAAGTAATCAGTGTCCGATATTTGGGCAAAGGTTAGTATGACAGCCGAGATACTTATTCCAGCGTCAATGCCTCATTTGACAAATATCGATTATCGGTTATCAACCTTGAATAATTATAAAAACTTTTCAGTTTTGCAAGGAGCGTATAGTTTAAAAATCATATGTTTTAACCAGTCATGGCAATTCTAAAACCAGAAATGACAGTATACTTAATTTTTACTCTTAAAATTCAATTATTTTAATTTTTGCTTGCTTTAATATTAAAAATTAATATATGATGAAGTAATGAAGTTTAAAAAGAAAGATCCCGTTTCTGGTACCGATAGAAGAGGGAAAATGGGTTTACCGTTATAGCCAAAGGTTTTAAGGTTAGATCGTCTAGTGGTTAGTGCAAAAGTTCGTGTTTGTAAATAAACAAATTCCAGTGTTTAAACTTAGATTAATGATTTATTCATGGAATTAAATGATATGCTAAACAATACATCTGCGAAGGGGACCCAAGAAGGCAGAGAACGCTGCACAGTGACAACAGGGATAAGTAAAGGTACCTGGAGGGATTCGGGAGTCAGAACAGTGCTAAGTCGAAGCTGGCAGTCGCGGGCATTGGCGGCGCTGGGGAAGGCATCTCGTGGCATGGGTCTTTCTCCGGAAGGTGTGCCGTTGGGACAGGCCGTTGCAGGAAAATGACTTTCCGCAGCCTAGGAGATCAAGGAGGATGGGGAGCCGGTTGGCCCGGATGATCTCGGGACGCGAGACAGAGCAATAATGATGGTGGTTTACGTCAGCCTAGGCGGTTCTTGCTGCCCTTTGGCAATCAAAGGGGTCCAGGGTTCCCTTATTCGTTGAGACACAGTCCCGAGCGCTCCCCCTTTCACATAGAATTAGTTAACTAGCCAGTGGCGATGCCCTTGTTCCTGACTCCCTACTTACTATTCCCAGACATGGTGGCTCGAGTTGATCTGTCAATCAAACCGAAGAGGTCAAGATGTCAAGTGGGGAATGCCACTGTGGCAGCCACTTGAGAACGCATGAAGTTATACTCCAATAAGTAGAGCTTATATCCTATCGAGAAAGCGACGAATTCGGTTCTAAGGATTGATTTCGATTGAGTTTAGTGAGCATTGTTTTGAAATGTCATCTCAGTAAAAGGAGTTTGGTACCAGACCGAAAAATCGCTGTGAAATTTTCGGTTTTCCTAAGTATGTTACCAGCATATGAAGATGTGATGTTCTATTGGTAAAAACAAATTTCATCTCATTCAAATGAAAAAGTAGAATTTTTAAAAATAGCAGACAGTGTTGCTATACTCAGGTTGAAGAAATTTATCACAAGACTTTCATTCCAGTAGTGCCGCACACTCGTGTTGTACACATAATAAAACTGTTTAACGATAAGTATTGCAAATTGAAAAAACTTACACTTACAAACATTTCAATAAATGTGCAAGTTTTCATGCTAAAGTGAATGAATTCGTAAATGAAGCTCGGACAAACTTTTTGACATTGCAGAATATAAGTGTGAAATATCCTTTTCTTGTGGATGTGGCAAAAATGAAAATAATTTTCTTGCCTTGCAGTGGTAGATTGCAAATGTGAAAAAGAAAATCTTTTACTGAAGGAAAACACGTGTGTATCAAGCAATCGAAAATTCAAGTTACTTGCCAGAAAACTTGGGCAAATTTATCAATCCTGAAAACGAAAAAAAAAACACGAAAAATTGCATATTCTGAAAATGTGCTATCGAAGCTCGTTGATGATCGCAAAGATATTCTAGAGCTGGGCTACAATAGAGTAATAAAATCACGGAAAGTAATATCGAAGGATAAAAAAAATCTGACATTTTAAAAACGCTCAAAATTAACTTCAATGCTTAGATTATACTGAATTAATAAATTGAGATGCATGTAAATAATGTCCACCACCCATTTTGAGTAACGTTGGCAACTGTCGTGATGCGTTAATTGCTATTTTGAATAACACATCACTCCGCTTTCCAAAAGCTTTCCCACGAAGTTTACAATCTTTTAGAATGGTTTGTAGTGGGATAAGTGGGGCACTAAAAGCCATAAATTCATTGGATTTCTGACATGATAACAGTTTGCGAGTCTTGTTGGCGACAACGCAACAGGAGGTCCCAGCAGTTCTTCCAAGAAAAAAGTCTGGAAGGCACATATTCTCAGGAAGATATGATTGGAAAGAAGATATACATAATAAATAGTTCGAACCTATCGCAGGAGTGAAAGGGAACCCCACGCAACACGTCACTTTACGTCACAACCAATTGTACAGCAAGTGCACGCCTACGAAGGGATGAGGGGATGGATTTTCAACATAACAACTAGACTTTACTTCATTCCAACAAAAATCATGAAGCATTAAGCCCAAGAAAATAATCGGCTTAATCTCGCCCCGCAACGCTTCTGAGCGCGAAACTTTTACGCTCACATTCATACCTAAGACCCTCAACTATGTCTTCGATTCCTGCTTCTTTGCCGATGTATGTCTTACTCTGAATGCCTAAGTCCCTCATCTATCCCCTTGTTTCGCCGGATAAACTCCCGCTGAGGTCCAATTCCAGCGGCCGTGTTCCCTTTACTCAACCCGGATGCCAGACTCGCTCCTGATGTGCCCTTCCAGCTCCCGGATACTCATCGCTAATCTCCCTGCAGACCTGTACAGCTCTCACTCCTGTTGTAAACCCCTTCATTGTCGTGATGCGTTAATTGCTATTTTGAATAACGCATCACTCCGCTTTCCAAAAGCTTTCCCACGAAGTTTACAATCTTTTAGAATGGTTTGTAGTGGGATAAGTGGGGCACTAAAAGCCATAAATTCATTGGATTTCTGACATGATAACAGTTTGCGAGTCTTGTTGGCGACAACGCAACAGGAGGTCCCAGCAGTTCTTCCAAGAAAAAAGTCTGGAAGGCACATATTCTCAGGAAGATATGATTGGAAAGAAGAGATACATAATAAATAGTTCGAACCTATCGCAGGAGTGAAAGGGAACCCCACGCAACACGTCACTTTACGTCACAACCAATTGTACAGCAAGTGCACGCCTACGAAGGGATGAGGGGATGGATTTTCAACATAACAACTAGACTTTACTTCATTCCAACAAAAATCATGAAGCATTAAGCCCAAGAAAATAATCGGCTTAATCTCGCCCCGCAACGCTTCTGAGCGCGAAACTTTTACGCTCACATTCATACCTAAGACCCTCAACTATGTCTTCGATTCCTGCTTCTTTGCCGATGTATGTCTTACTCTGAATGCCTAAGTCCCTCATCTATCCCCTTGTTTCGCCGGATAAACTCCCGCTGAGGTCCAATTCCAGCGGCCGTGTTCCCTTTACTCAACCCGGATGCCAGACTCGCTCCTGATGTGCCCTTCCAGCTCCCGGATACTCATCGCTAATCTCCCTGCAGACCTGTACAGCTCTCACTCCTGTTGTAAACCCCTTCATCTACACTACAAACTGTGAGTTATTTTTTAAATAGTTACATTGTATTTTGGACAAGAATTCCATTATTTAATTGGCTAATTCAGGATATTTAATTAATTTTTTTATGATCCCTTATTCATCCATTGCCCTCCCCAAAAGAAATACAGCAATTTTTTGTTTTAAATATGATCGCAATTTAATTACTAGCTTCAATAAAATGTTTTCTTTTAATTACGAAATTTGCCTTTTCTTTGAGTACACCTAGAGTCTATTTATAGTTATTTTTAGGGAAGGAATTATAGAATCTGGATGGTTTACGGTCGCAATAAACCGAGTTAACAATTATGCTTTTCATTATAAAACACAACCTTTTAATGTACTAACCACTACTTAATTTTAGTTCATAACAAATATAATAGCGCGTTGCGACAGCAACATTAAAGTGTTATCACTTATTCAATGTTATACTGAGCTCATGAGTGAAACTAAGAAGTTTCCTACCACACTTAATCAGTCGAGAGTTGTGTTAAGCTTGTAAAACGGGCCTCAACTAAAATATGTGGTACTGAATCTTGAGATGGCTTCATAAGGTCTTCTATTTTGTCTAGAAGCCATATGCAGAAATGTCATAAAAATCTACCTTTAAACGCATTTACTTGGAAAGGAACACTAACGAATAAATATCTATACACCTTTATATAATTGCATATTTGTGTATTAAACTTCAAGACAAAAAATATGGTTGATTGAGCATACCCGCAGGATGATCTCGAATTGCAGTCACCTCCCCGTGGTAAGTTCTTAATCATTTCATAAAATAAAAAAAATAAATGAAATGGGCAAATAGCAGCCTTAATAGGAATTCTTTTAATTTGAATTGATGAATATAGATTAATTTAAATGTTATCATCCATATTCAAAGCTGATTTTCATTTTTTATTCACTTATTTGGAGCCATTATAATAAGGGGAAACGGACCCCGCACCACCGAAAGTTATGACTTTCTAGAAATATAAGGCCGATTTCCTGCTCAAATCGACTTCATACTTTATAAATCTTTTATTTCGATGTAGTAAATTGAAAATGTTTTTATGGTGTTGACTGCAATATAGCTAGGTTTTGGGAGCAAGGAAAATCCCAAAATTTCTTCAAATTTGTACATTTTCAATCTTTTGTGAGTCTTATAATTACTAACAAATACGTTTGAAACAATTTTTTTCGTAATAACTGAAGTATTTCAAACATAAAAAATGCAGTTTGGAAGCTAAATAATTTATCTGCAAATGTTGGCTGATATTTCGAAGCCTTTTTTTCGAAACTTCAAACCCACGGGGCCCTATAACTTTAGAATTTTTTAATTATTTTTCTGTTAATCAGCATGACGATACGCAACTTTTGGGCCCTGTTTGAAGTTGATACTCGAAAAATTTGTTTTTTCGAACCACCCTAGAGTATAATGACACACTTTTCAACTTTCAACCAAAGTACTTAGCTAAATAAAATATCATAAACTCAAAAATAACAAAATGTTAGCTATGATAATCCTGCACTTAAGTTAGACAACAATTTAAAAAAAAAGTAACTAAAGTTGACCTAAGTAAAGTTAACATAAAAGGGCATTAACCACAATTTCTGTATTTTTTCAATAACTCCTTCGCATAAAAAAACACTTTAAGACTCTAAAAAGATCCTTAAATTTTTACTACTGAAACGAGTAAAAAAGGGCGGGAATCGTGAACCCCACATTCATCACGAAAGTCAAGGAAAAAAATCTTTAAATTACTTAACTACCGGTTATGCTTTTTTTAAAAACATTTTTGACAGCATAAGAAATTATAAAATATCTGCTAAGAATGAAGTAAAAAATATAATTTATAAGCAGATTCTTATCATATGTTATTTAAACTGTTTTTTAAATATGAAAACATATTATTCAAGGATAAAACTATTGTATGTATTACTATAATAACATTGTATCACATAGAAATTAGGCTAATGTAATTAAGATAACAACGTTTGCCAGCAACTTTTTAATTTTTGATGTTTTTTACTTACCCTACATAACATTGTAATGAAAAAGACGTTTTGAATTCTTAATGTATATTAATTAAAAACTTAAATTTAAATGTTTAAAAAGGTTTTTTAAAGTGATATTTTATATTTTAAGTAAATTCTTCTAATTTTTTTTATAAAATAGTCTTAATAAATATCATGTATTTTTTCCACTTTGATAACTATTTCAAAAGGTGATGATCATTTTTTACGGAAGGAAAAAGTTATACAAATAAATTCAGGATAGGTTCCGTTATCATTTTTATTCTACCCTGTTATAGTTACAGAAGTAAACGAACTCTAATCTTTCTATCATCTAACAATATCACCTAACAATTAGAAAATTGTAGTACTGCTTTCAAATATTCAACGATTACGGCGTGTTTTCTCTTTATTGTATTCTAGTAGTATATTTAATAAATTATCCAAATTTAGTTTTTTATTCTTTTACGGAATGAGAATTTTTTTATCTGTAAACCGAAAGTGTGTGTATTTTTAGTTTCTTGTTTTTAGAATAAATCCTTGTATGGATCGATTTGTATATTGACTTTAAATTATAGTGAGTGGATTTCTCAGACCTCTCTAATCAGCTTGACGATAAAATTACTAAGTCTATGAAACCATGGCCTGAAGACTAAGATGATCTAACTTTCTTGCATAGTGGACAAAAGAATAATCGATTCCTGAGGCTTTGAGTTGCAAATTTCAGTTCGTAAAGATGAATGCGTTAAAGTTCTTAATGAGATAAGATAACAGAAGACGGAAATTTAACAAAACACTGAAACGCAATACTTAAGTGTTAAATTTTAAACATCCTTTAAATACGAACTTGAATAAATAGACATTTTTTTGCAATTTATTCTTGATTAAGCAAAACATATCAATAAAATATCATGATTGAATCATATTAAAAAGATACTCCGTTATGTAATTTACGAACGCTATAAGGCAATCTGAAGTTTGTTAAAATAATCTTGTAGTAAATATAGTACATTAGTGATGCGTTGATAGTCCATCATAACACAGGGACCACTAAGACTACTAAATTATTGCCAAAATTAATCTACATTTACAAGGTTTCTGTATTATTCTTAATTAATAAAATTTAACTTATTAAATAAACTTGTGGGATTTAAAAAAAGAAATCTTTTTATTTTAATAAATGAGAATATTTAATTTGAAGATAGTTTTTTCATTATATTACTTAAAATATTTTCCTTACAATTTTATGGAATATTTTCAAACAAACAACATAATCGCACAACTCCAATTTCATGTTCTACTTTCTTTTCTTTTTTTAAAGAGTAAATCTTTACATGCTAATATAATTGCATTTTATACCTTAGTAATATAAAAACAACATAAAACCCATAATTCTGCTTTTAACAACTCTAAACTAATCTCTTCTAAACTTTACAAAAATATATATTCAAAACTTATTTTGTATTTTTTAATGAATGGTAAAACAATGGGGTTGTTTCACGGGGGATCTGACAATAGCTATGCGGTTTTGTTTGCATGTCTATTTTGATGTCTTCCAACAGTATTGACCCCAGTTTTAGGAGAAAAACTACGAAAAAATACCATTTAATTCTAAAATTACAAAAACATTCCATAAAAATACTAGCGAAGCGTTTCACGTTTTTTTAAAGTCACTAAAAAGATTCCAAAATGCAACTAGTATTTTTACGATATTTTTTTGTAATTTTAGATTAATTCTAAAATAAATTCTAAAATTACAAAAAAATATTGTAAAAATACTAGCTGCGTTTTGGAATCTTTTTAGTGACTTTAAAAAAAAAACGTGAAACGCTATGCTAGTATTTTTATGGAATGTTTTTGTAATTTTAGAATCAAATGGTATATTTTCGTAGTTTTTCTCCTAAAACTGGTGGCAATACTGTTGGAAGACATCAACATAGACATGCAAACAAAACCGCATAGCTATTGCCAGATCCTCCGTGATACAAGCCCATTAATCGGTAATAATTATTTCTAAATAAACTACTTTAATGTTTACATTTAATTAAATTCACATAAAACATTTTAAAATGCTAAATTTTCTGAAATCAGGAGTGTTTTATGTTATCCTCAGCAGATCATTAAAAATAATGATATATCTTTCTTATTAATAATAATGAACCCAAAATAAAATCGTCGCTTTCTTAACGTCAATTGTTTTTATGTGTGGATGAAGTTTCCTTTGAATTACTGTATTTATTTCAAGAACCTTTTTTTATTCTAAAACTGCTGACAAAAAAATAGGAGAATTAAATTTTGTCTGTCACAAAGAGTATAATTTGGGGCGAAAACTTGACATTATCAAAATGCGTGTCAAAAGTGTTTTGCAATAATTTTTAAAACAAGTTTTCGAAACTACGAAATGTTGGTTTGGATATCTTTAGCTATATTTTTACGAAGTTATAGTTTCATTTTCAAAATAATGTATTACATTATTAAGTATATTTTGTACAATGAACAATAAAAAGCCACATTTAGAATTTAGAAAATATGCAATGGCACGATAGTTTTAAAAGTGTTAGTATAAGAAATTTTATAAAGAAATTTATTGCAGTTGGCAGACATTTCTAACGGATGATTATTTGTAATTTTCAATAAACATATCTTGTAAATTAAGATTAACCACTTTTATGGCTCCTGCGAGAAGTTTGAAACAAAAGTCAAAATTTCTTCAGGGACAAACAAATTGTTTTAATAATTGTTACACGACAAATTGCTTACACGAATTTTAATTTTACAAAATTCATCATTACTAATAGTGAATGAAAATCAACCTAAGCAACTGATTACAAATTACAACATGTTCACATGTCATAAAATTGTCTTTCTTTCCTTAATATGAAATTAAAACTTGTCCAATAATCATTACATAATAATTAAGATTATTTAAGCACTTGAGCTTATTTAAGTAATAATAAGCTTAATAATTAAATTTATTTAAGCACACGTGGAAGGTTTAAGCTTTTTCAAATGATGCGTAACTCCTCATTGTAAACTGTCAGTTTATTGATTGGTACACGTAATTAGTATTACCAAAATTAGGTTTTATAGTTAAAATACTACTAATATAATGTAACAGGCCACTCAAATTAGACTTTTTTGTTTTATCGATTGTCCAAATAAAATTGTATTACAAAAAATACCTTATTGACAAAATACTAAAACTACATTTTTCAAACAAGTATAGAGTTAATTAAGTAAACCTATAAGAAATATAAAAACTTTTGTATCTTTGCGTATCGTTATATCCTTTAAATACCAGACCATGTCTACAACGATACTCAAAATTGGCATAGCCAGTTTCATTCTGTCGTTAGATCTACTCCGTACTAGGTTAAAAATGCTTTGTAATGGCGTTCCAGGAATATTTTCCAGAAAGACTGATGTCATTGTTATCTTCGAAATCATTAGACAAAGTTAGATACCCCCTCACAATTTCTTTTGTTTTTGAAAGAAACTGTCTCACAAAAACTATTTCTTAACGAAATAAAAAATTTTTACTGAGAACATGTTTGCATCAACTCTCTCCTCGCAGCTTTTCTGCAAAAAACGAAAGCCGTAGTTCAATTTTTTTAAAATCCAACCTTCAACCGAAACTCACAAATCCTAACCCCTAATTATGACATAGACCCTCTCCAGTCCTCTCAAGTAAAACTAAAAAAAGATATCTAATAATTTGGTTTTAAATGGCAAAACAAATTCACATTGCATAATTTATTTATTGTCATCGTAGTATTTATTATTTATGAAACAAAGATTCAATGCATAAAATAATATTTTTCAGTCGCCTTAATTGTCATTATTCTAATTATAAAATATTAAATAAACTCAAAAATGCTGGAAAGGCTTACATTATTAAGTTGACTTGTAAATATAATATTCTTATTTGTTTGCGTTCTTACTCTGTATTCTTTATTGGCATAACTTCATCATGTTTCTCTGTGTTATTTCGCTAAGCAATAAAATACCCCTTCATTTTCATCTGGAAAACTCTGATTTCGCTAGATGTTATTCCTTGGAGTAATTCCAGAGCGTGTAGTAATTACTTTGTGAGTGACAATGGACAAGAGATATTAGGCGCGATTTCTCAGTTTCTGATTGTTACAACTGGGCTTATGTTTTTTCCCGAAATGATGTTTGGAACCTTTCAGCGCTTACAAGTTTCTGGTGCTTGCAAATGAGAAGATACATTTATGTTTAATATTATTTTTAAAAATAACTTCGTTGATAAAATATGAATTGGATCCATCGGCTTTGCTATGAATATAACTATTTTGGATTTCAGGCCTGCACCAGTATTGTGACAAAATTACCCGTTGTGTTTTTATTTTGTTGTTGTTGTTGTTGTTGCCAATCCCCAAAGTCCAGCGGGGCCATTTTATTTTGTAACATTATTTTATTTTAAAATTAAAACATGTAAATCTATGGCATAAAGATAAAAATAAAACACATACTTAGAAAATGATTTTACTTTTTAAATTGTCTAGTCGAAGTAAAAACAAGAAAGATTGAGAAAGATTTACTACAGAATAAAATTTCTCTTTTTGGTGACTGATCTTTTATTCATCACAACATCAATAAATGTATTCTAGAAATCCTAATCCGTGCATTTTATAATTTCTATCAAAACAAAATTGTTAGGCTTCGCATGAAACTCGGTTGTCTTTTGAAAAATGATAAACTGAAGAATCCTCACACTTTTACATTACTATAAAAACATACTTTTTTGTATCAATAACGTTTTTCATACCTTTTATTGTACTTTTTATATTAATCGAATATTCATCACACATACGGAAAGTATAGTTACTTGAATTTCGAATTCCCATTAGCTACAATAATTATTTTTTAATGAAGAATTGTCCATCATATAAGCTCATCTTCCTAAATATTTACTTTTTATGACCATAATCACATACGAGTTAAATAAAATAATACAGTAAAATATTAACGTAACTTCACATAAAATCCTGTTATATTTCTTGTTTCAAATTAAGCAAAAATAAATTCATTTCAAAATATTTAGAAGGTATGATTGAAATAAATCCCTTTCAATACTCCTTTATAATAGGCAATGAATACCAAACTATAAATGAAACCCTCAATATTACTTATGCATATTTAAATGGTAACTAAACTCATTAAGCAAAATCCTTTCACTGTAAAAATCCAAAATTCTTTCTAGTTCACGACAAGCTGTCACATTCGAAAATCCTAAATTGAGAATTCCACTTTCAAGGACCCATTATTACTATTCTAAGGACTTGGCGGTATTCATATCTTAATCGTTAGGGTGTGAGAGCAACATTGACATAAGTTTGCTTTTTGATATATCTATTACAAAATTAATAAAAATGAGCGCATTAATTTATTATTTTTATTTGCTTGATTTTCAATTACCACTCAATAATAGATAGTTAATATACGCTAGTTTAGTCTGTCCTTTTTTGGACGTGCGATTTTTTTTAAACTTCATGGTCAAGTCTACCCATTTGTCCACTCGTGTATCAAATTTGTAGTCAATAGATCTGTTCGTTTTTCAGCAATACCTTTAAAACCCCCCAAAAAAGTTCATTACCTTTTGTGCATGTGGGGATTCGGATAATAAGAGTTCGGGAAATTTGAGTTCGGATAGTAAAAAATTGGATATAGGTATTTCTACTGTATCCGATACTGTATTTTAGTTTTTATACAGGTTAAGTAATCCGGACTTCTGCATGTATATGTTTGCTAGATTAGGCGTCAAATGCGTGCCGATGTCTCGTTTTGTCGCGTTGGAATCTTGCTTAGATGTCTGCATCGACACCTATAAATGGTTCAAAATTACGAAGAACATCGTCAGAATCCCTTGTGCAGCTGTAGAACGGCGATAGTTTAACAAACACATACAACAAATTGTGCATTTGGAAAAATAAGAAAACTTTAAAACATTTCACTTATTAAACCACGGGATTTTGGATTCCAAACTATGCGATTTATACTGGTTGTGCAAAAGCTATGGAATTAATAAAAAGAACTAATGATATTCATAGCGTACTAAATACTAAAAAAAGATAAAACTCCATGGCGGCTACAAATAGACAGCTGTAAAACTTACAACCCAACCTAACCAAAAACAAAAAAAAGACGTAGATCATTCTTAAACTGAACCTTTCCTTCTTCCACACCAACATGGATCACTTTGTCCAATAGAATACGGTTGATACAACAACGCTTCCATTCTTTAAACAGACATACATTTTAGGTGTCGAATAAGCGTTCCGTAATAGACGATTCCGCGTATCAGAGCTAATGAGTTTCTGGAGCCGATGCAATTTACCCTTGCGTAGTTTTGTCATTAGCTTGAATATCTCAATTATTGATCTTCTTTCTGGGCAAGGATTTGTTATTTTAAGAGGAAAGGAATGAAAGTCGGTAATGGGTTAAGTGAGTAATTCACAGGACATTTTGATATATAATGGAAAATCATTTTTCTAATGTGCTTTTTCTAGATTGGAAGATATGGAAGTATTGAGAGAAGGATATTTTACGTGGAATAAATTTAGGAATTAAAACTCTCCGTTTGAATAATATTGTTGCAGAATAAATGTAATGACTACAAAATTAGGAATAATTATTTAAAACTCATTAATTCCTTCCTTCGTTAATTAGGTTAAGTAAACTAATTTAATGTCAGCGATTGCTTAAAACTTAATTTGTATTTTGTAAAAGAAGAAACGTAGCGTATATTTTTAGAAAAATACAATGTAGATTTTAAATATTTATATTTAATATTATATTTCTAGTTCTTTGTCAACAATTAGTTTACAAACTCACCTTGTATATATTATTAGTTTTAAAGGCATTGAAAATATATTTAATCAATATTTTGTAACGGATTTCATCATGTTGAGTCATAATATGTCAAAAGTCAAATAGCATAAGATGGACTGGTGAATCAATTAAATGTTTTAAAAGCTATCAATAAAGTACTTAAATAAATTGTCAAAATATGCCTATCAATTACATTAAAGGAATAAACTAAAATAGGTGCGCATTACTGTTATATTTTAGCAGTTTCGCTCACGAAGTCATCGGTTTTGATTAACAGATTATATTGAATGTTAGACATTTAAATGTGTGTCAATTTGCAGAATTTGTTGCACTTTCATCTGAATAAGAGGCAATTTAAAGTTTTATTACATGCACTTTACACACATATATCATGTGTGAGCAATATCAATTCCTCTCCTGCCTACGAATATTTGAAGAATAAATTTAAATTTTTGCATAGCTAAAGTAATCCATTTGAAATTGCGCAGCTCTTCAAAAGGAAAGGTGGATATATGCATTTAGGATATTATATGAAGTAATAGACCGTTTTGGATAGATTTGCAACATCAAAACTTTATTTGGTAATGGCTATTTTACAACTGAATCCAACATTTATTGAGGTGGACAGCAGTGATTTGATAGCAAATCACCATTTACAGAATTTGAATGCATGGAAAAATAACTTAATAGCAAGCATTAAATATTGTAGAAATATTCAAAATACAAAGTATAGAAAATGTATTTAACAATTATGTCATTTTCAATGAAGTTTTTAATGTTAATTAATGTTACTTTTATGTTAATTTATGTTAATTTAAAATGATAAATCATTTTCTTACTTAAATGGTTCACTATAACTCAGCTACATTTTCTTTGAGAATAAAATCCAAATTTTATAGGAATAAACTTATTCAAGATTTTGATTGGATTTGAAATGAAAAATCAGATATGGAAACTAAATTGTATGCGATTGAATTTAATATTTTTATTAGAACGTTTTTGTTACTAGTGTTTATATTGTGTCGAAATTTTTTAATTTGTTATTGAAATATAAATATCAGCAGAAAAATATTGTGATGTTTCGAACATTTCTTATTTTGACTGTTTCCGAGGCATTTTAGTATATTTTCTTATCATAGACACAAAACATTATAAAAACTACTTTTGCATTAATACATTTTTCCGAAAGAAAAGTTTCGCTGGAAGAAATGTTCGTATTATAAATTAGAGTAATAAAAACAAGTTTTATTTTTTAAAAAATGCCTTTGCAAGATGCACGTATGAAAATAATGACGAAAGAGTTGGTGGAAAAGTTGAAGATGATGGTTATAGGATCAAGATTGAACTAAAAATTGTTAGTTTACTATTATTATTTGTTGATTAAGTATATCATAAGAAATTAGGATTTCGTTGAGTGTGAAATTAATACACTTGACTATGTTAAATAGAAGTGAAAGCTGTGCTTTGTTGGACATGCAAATACCTCCCGATGTAGACACGGGTTAACAATACACTGTTAAAAATTTGGTGCTAGGTTTCACCATGATATTGGTTCCTAGTAGCTGCAACGGCTGAATGGTGAAATGTTGCACCTTTTTTTCGGTGTTTGGTTGAACCATTTTTCTGGATTTGGAAACAAAAACCTGAAAAATGGTTCAACCGAATACCAAAAATATGGTGGAACGTTTCACCATTCAGCCGTTGCAGCTACTAGGAACCAATATCATGGTGAAACCAAGGACAAATTTTTTAACAGTGTATCATACTAATCTGGGAAAGATGCTTAAATGATATCATGCTATATTTGTTTAATAAGTTAGGTTTTATTCATAGCGGTTATTTGAATTTTTCGTTATATAATTAATGCTCTGCTATATATATTATTATTTTAAAAATATTATTATTTTAAAAATATTATTATTTTAAAAATATTATTATTTTTGTAAGAAAATTAATACGCACTGTAAAACATTAAAAGTGTAAAACGTAACTTTATGCATCTATACGAAATACTTTCCTTTTTTTTATTTCAGGTTTCTATCGCTTCATGATAAGTTCCTGCAAATGCCAGGTTTTCCACAAAAACAAATTAAAAATTATTTAATGAACATTCTTATGAAAATTCAGTATAAAGCAAAATGCTTAACAAGCAATCACAGTTCCGAAGAGTGTTGACCTTGTGGTCGCTTAATTGTATCAGGGAATCCTCAGTTGAGAGGTAAGAGGAAAAAACTAGGGGGCTACGTGACTTTCAATTTCCACTCAATAAATCAATAAACAATTTTAAAGGTAATTTTATACCTTATAAGGCAATTTCTATTGAGCTTGCGCATGCACATTGTCTCGAAAAGCTCATTATACCGTCCGTGTAGAAGGTGGGAACTCGTGTATTGAATTTTAATTCCGTAGCTCTTTTAGTGCGATCTGTAGATTGGTTTCAGACAGGCAGACCACCGTTCAAAATCCACTTTTTTTTGGAATCAGCAACCTCCGAAACGTGCAAAAAAACAAAATTTCGGATTTTTGACCCCATCGCAATACTTTCATTACCTTATATGTCATATTAGGTAATTGAGAGTAACGATGGCGCCTTCCCGTCTTGAACTTTTGGTACCATATGAAAAATAATAGATTGTAATGTAGGGTCATACATAATAGGGTGTAATCTCTCCGTGGGTACAAGATAGAATGTGATCACTTATTGAGAATGAGATTGAGAAAAACCCTATTTAAAATTACTTAGTTTTAATTAAACCTATTTACATTTTTTACAAAGTCAACAACTAAATCTTGGGTGATGCTTGGATCTTGGATCTTGGGAGATTATCACCAGCCTAGCAGCATCCGAGCATCTCCTTCGCCGAGGTCATTGTAGCGACTATATATTGGCTGGCTCATTTGCATATCTTCTGCTTGCACGCTTGGCGCGGAAACGATCGGAACCAACACTTGGTCGTTCACGCGACCTTGCGCGAGCTCTACATTTCGATGCAGAGCAAAGATAATGCAGTGACGTAGGGCAGCCACAAGGTTTATGGGGAAAACCTGTGGATTTGCCTTCGAAATGTATGACATTTCCAGGAGAATTACTGGCTCTTTATAGATTTTTTTCAAAATTTTTGGATAAGGTTAATGATATTTTCTTAAGAAAGCTGCTAGTACAGATTGCGCATATTAGTTGCCCACAATATTACAGGACTTTTCCTAATTTTGTTTTAATGTGTAGCATTAAAAAATCACAAAAAACGAAAAAAGAAGATAATCAATAATTCACAAAATTTTACATCCACCGCAATATCAGCAAGAAACCATATGTACGCAGAAATAACCAAAAAAAATCTTTATCAAATAAGAATCGAAATCCCAAGACGATAAGAAAAAAAAATCGGAATTCTTTCCAAAATTCCAAAAAATACCAGTGGAATTCAACCATCATTTCTACTCTTTCAGAAATTCGATGATTAATGTCATATCATCGATTATCGATTAGGACAAAAGGTGGGAAAGACTTTATTTCCGAAAATTCTCGGTTCCGATCCGGATTTTTTTCCGGGAAACTTTTCTTCCTGGATCCATCAATGGAATGAGAGATTCCTCCGGATGTCAGATCTCGAGAAAGCTGGAGATTCTGAGGATGTAGCTCAAAAAACGAGCTCTTTCCATATGAGTTTATGCTGATTTTAGGAATACAATGTATTTACGCATCAGAAACGAAAAGAAAAAATATTTTTGGATTTTTCCTTTTTTTTATTTTTAAAATCTTACATTCCTATATATAAGTGATTTTCATTTAATTAAATTTTGAAAGTTATATTTATCGATTTTTAGCTTATTTTTTTAATTCGCCAGAATTTAAAAAACAATGGTCTTTGTCGTGATGTGGTGATTGTATAGTGGTGTATTCCGTTGTGTTTATTATACAGGTTTCACGACTTGAACCTATCCAGATTCAATTAATTTTCCCAATAAAATCATGCACAATTCTACCAATAATTAATAACTAAAATAAAAAAAATCTTATAATAGTTAAAGAAAGAGTTTATTAATTGTCTAATAATGAGCAAAGTAAAATAAAACAATAGTATTTTGCGTTGCTTAGCAATGGATTGGAGAAAGATCATTAAATTTCAAAAATCACGTGAACTATCTAATCGAAATATCTGAGAATGAGATCTATAAACTTTGTAACTGAGAATCTAAATGAAAAGTTCACTCACAGATGTGTTGTGCAGACAAGCGGAGAAACATTCCTGGGGACACAGCAATGGAGTTGATGGGGAATCTTATAGCTGGGAGATTCATGTTGGTGTTGGCTGGCATTAGAGATCAGGGGTGGAGCTGGGCGATGCACGCTGGAGTTGGCTGGTAGAAAAGATGGGTGAAGCTGTTCGATGTACGCTGGAGTTGGCTGGCAGCAGAGATGGGTGAGGCTGGGAGATGCACGCTGGAGTTGGCTGGAATCAGAGATGGGTGAGGCCGGGCGATGTACGCTGGAGTTGGCTGGCATCAGAGATGGGTGAGGCCGGGCGATGCACGCTGGAGTTGGCTGGCATCAGAGATGGGTGAGGCTGGGCGATGCACGCTGGAGTTGGCTGGCAGAAAAGATGGGTGAAGCTGTTCGATGTACGCTGGTGTTGGCTGGCATCAGAGATGGGTGAGGCTGGGAGATGCACGCTGGAGTTGGCTGGAATCAGAGATGGGTGAGGCCGGGCGATGTACGCTGGAGTTGGCTGGCATCAGAGATGGGTGAGGCCGGGCGATGCACGCTGGAGTTGGCTGGCATCAGAGATGGGTGAGGCTGGGAGATGCACGCTGGAGTTGGCTGGAATCAGAGATGGGTGAGGCCGGGCGATGTACGCTGGAGTTGGCTGGAATCAGAGATGGGTGAGGCTGGGAGATGCACGCTGGAGTTGGCTGGAATCAGAGATGGGTGAGGCCGGGCGATGTACGCTGGAGTTGGCTGGAATCAGAGATGGGTGAGGCTGGGAGATGCACGCTGGAGTTGGCTGGCATCAGAGATGGGTGAGGCTGGGAGATGCACGCTGGAGTTGGCTGGCATCAGAGATGGATGAGGCTGGGAGATGCACGCTGGAGTTGGCTGGAATCAGAGATGGGTGAGGCCGGGTGATGCACGCTGGAGTTGGCTGGCATCAGAGATGGGTGAGGCTGGGAGATGCACGCTGGAGTTGGCTGGAATCAGAGATGGGTGAGGCCGGGCGATGGACGCTGGAGTTGGCTGGCATCAGAGATGGGTGAGGCCGGGCGATGCACGCTGGAGTTGGCTGGAATCAGAGATGGGTGAGGCCGGGCGATGTACGCTGGAGTTGGTTGGCATCAGAGGTGGGTGAAGCTGTTCGATGTACGCTGGAGTTGGCTGGCATCAGAGATGGGTGAGGCCGGGCGATGTACGCTGGAGTTGGCTGGCATCAGAGATGGGTGAGGCCGGGCGACTGACGCTGGAGTTGGCTGGCATCAGAGATGGGTGAGGCTGGGAGAAGCACGCTGGTGTTGGTTGGCATCAGAGATGGGTGAGGCTGGGAGATGCACGCTGGAGTTGGCTGGAATCAGAGATGGGTGAGGCCGGACGACTGACGCTGGAGTAGGCTGGAATCAGAGATGGGTGAGGCCGGGCGACTGACGCTGGAGTTGGCTGGCATCAGAGATGGGTGAGGCCGGGCGATGGACGCTGCAGTTGGCTGGCATCAGAGATCCTTAGGGGCTGTGACGGACGTTACGTCAGCGCAGAAGGGTTTTCGTGGCCTCCTGGACATTAATGCAGCTTTCCCGGCAATTGAGCTGCTCAGAGGTCTCTCGGGGGAGTTGTAAAGGATTTCTTTTTTTGAACTTGTAGTCAGGGGCGCATATTTTCATGCAATGTAAAAATATCTCTCATCCCACCTCCATGGTGGATGTAACTTGCTGTCCGATTGGTTGCCTCGTCTCTCCATGGGACGTTCCCTGATTCTTTGTGATTGGCTAAAGTTTCTTCCATGGCACTAAAATTCTCAAATCAGGAATATGGGAAAAAGTCTATTTCAGATTTCGTTTTCCAAGAAGTCATAAATTTCTTTCCATCAATCTAAATGGGGACCACACACTGCTACTGCCGATAAACTCTTAAACTGTCTCTTTCCCCAAAATAAATGAATTTACGACCCCTTTATCCAGACACATCTGACAGCACTTAAACTTACCCTAAATGTTTTTTTATGGTCGTGGGAAAGGAATTAAAAAAATGGAGCAATGCTTAATTGATAAATTCAATGAACGCATTACGACTGTGTTTGCAAAATGTGCCGAAACGGATACTAGGGATTGATCAAGAAATTTAAAATCATCAAACTGTAAAGAATGATAAGTTAAATTGAGAAAGAAAATTAATAATATTAGCTGATTTCCGCTTATAAAATTTTAAATTAAAATAAATGACAAGTTTGCTGATTTTTTGGAAAGTGTTTAAGAGGTTCTAGAAGATAGTTACTTATACCAATCTATTTGTTTGTCGGTGATAATTTCAGTGAGTATTTAAGTAACTGAAATATAGGTCACATCTATTCCTTTGGAATTGCTAGTTTAAATGAAATTTCGATTGATTTATATATTTTTGGGAATCTTGGATTTTAAAAAGAAGTCTACTTTGTGTGAAAGTGGTGATTGAAATCCGTTGTAGTAACCCATTTCGTTCTTGGGTACATAAATAACTTCATACAAAGCATCAAAAAAAATTGTATTCATAACATAAAAATATATTTTTATACATTCAAAGTATTAAATTTATTTACTTATTTAAAAACTGTAGTAAATATATATTGTGGTGTATGTTAAAGATGAAAAAAACAAATTTTCTTTAGATAACATATATTTGCTCTGCTAACAAACACTCCCTATCTAAACTCGCCCGTAATATATTCTATAATGTATGCTTTATTACTGAAGCGAACTACTGTTTACTTGGAACAAAAACTTCCTTAGCTTATGTGTTTCCTAACAGATAGTAAGTACATCTACAAACATAAAAAAGAACCTTACCATTACTGCAACTGCCTTGTAAATCAAATTGAACGGGATGCGTCAACGTTCACGCATTCATTTTCTCACCTCAGTCAACAGATCCCGCTTGGAATTCACAAACTTGTTACAGTATAAACAACCCGATATATTTATATGTTTCACCTCACAACTTCACACGTCTCCCTTAAAATCCTCAGAGTGAGAAAAATACAAAATAATATGGCGAGATTATAGACTGACAAAACTGCAACCGAAAATTTTAGATACGTTTCTTATAGTTATATCAATACATTTAGTACTTTGTTTTATGAGTAAACTAGAGTAATTATTTATGAAAACAACACGAATATTTAAGAAAGGGGCAGTTTACCTATCAGTTAATGCACACCTCCGTTTCTGTAGTATTTGAAACCAGACGTGCTAATTACCAGTGTAAGGACTGGATAGAAGGACTGTAATTAATTAGCTAATTATAAATTTAATATTCAGATTTAAACATATAGTAAACTTAAATAAGCTATATAAAGCATTGCTAAATAATAGATAAAGGGGATCGTGTATAAGACTGCTAGAAATGTACAGAATGAATCATAACTAAACAAGCTTACTTTTGTAATAATTTCACATAATTATTAAAAAAAAACGTTTTCAAACGTAAATAAATAGCGTCAACAACAATCTGACATTCGTAAGATGTCTTATTAACCAACAAGCTTACTTACTAACAAACAAGTTTTAAGCTAGTAATCCACTCACGCTGGAGCTGGGCAAGAGCTTGATTTTGTGACGTAATTGTCACATGTGCGCATGCTCGCGACTTCAAAGCTGGATTTCTGAAGCAGTATTTTTGAATCGCTTTCAAAGCGATATTGGAGCTGGAAATAACTTTTGAGCATGAGCAGTTAGTTTTAAGAGAGAGTTAACCTTTCTTTTAACTTTATTTATGTTTGTTTATATTTGAAATAAGGAATATTATGTTCATATGAATCTTATTACGAATTCATTAATCATAATTTAATGGGACAATAATTTTTATAGTAAAATCATCAAATATCAGTAATAATTTGAATTATACATACGCATGTTTACAGTATCTATACAGTAATATCCTTGTTTACTTAAAAAAAACGAACTACATATAATGATTTTATTATGTTCCTTTGACAGTTTATAAAATACTAGGAAGAAAGCAAATTGCCTTCAGGTAAAATTAAATTAAAAATTTGCTCTTTCGCCTTTAAAACAAACAAAAAATTAAACAATGTAACTTTTAAAAATTCAATAAATCTGGTTTTACTGAGCATGCACAGTAATATTTGTTTTTATTTCCGTGGACGGTGTTTTCCATCGCTCCCCCAAGCTGGATATAGCAGAAACGTCACAAAATCAAGCACTCGCCCAGCTCCAGCGTGAGTGCTTTAAGATTATCTAAAGTAGTAGCACAACAGAACAAGGCATGATAAATTTATTAATTGAAAGGCCATAGCACAAAGGCACAGGCCGTCTGGAAATCTTGAAGTTGTCTGGTAAGTAGAAAAATGTCCAAAGTCTAGAAAGTTCGACACAGGTCATGTCAGATGTTGATGACCTTTTGAACGTGTGGTTAGCAGAGGAGTGACGTAGCGATACCCACTGTATGAACATATTGGTAGACATCACCTGTGACATTTAAAATTTAAATACTTCTAAAAAAATTCTGAACTTATTTTTAAAACCTAAGTTGATCGTTACCTGGCTCGTTATGGTTTCCGAAGTTCAGAAGGCAAGTGCTCTATCCACTACAAATCCACCAACATTTTAAAACGACTGATTAGTATATTTTTAAATCTAGTTTTAGGTTTACTTTTAGTTGCAGTTCTGTCGAAATAGCTAAGGAAGTGTTTCTAAATCCATAGCCGTAAAGCCCTTTCTTTGGCTATGCGGGTGTTGGTATAAGATCGGTAGAATCTTCTAAATGAATTATTCATGGTGCGTTTTTCTGACTTTTCTTTTTCTTTAGAGTGGGATTGTGGGCCTTCGATCCGACTAGAATGGTTCCTGGAGAAGACCCCATACAAATAGGTGAAACCGAGCACAAATACATGACTTCAAATATGTCATGAACCAGTTTAGTTCTGAGATATTTAAGATTATGTCCGATGAATAAATGTTGTGAAGAATAAGACTATCAAGACAAACGACCCAAGTTAAGGTGGGCTTGAGTCTGGTTTGCTCTTAAATGCTCAAGAACATTTTACAAAAGTGCTGATATATTTTTTCGGGTTAAAGTGTCCGGAAAAAGTATTTCTAACCAGCGTTATTAGCTGTTAAAAAGAATGTCCCACGGTACTAAGAAAAGAAACGTTTTACCATGTAAACTCAAGGGAAAAAGATTCACTTATTATCTCCCGATGCGAAGTGTTAATGGTTTTGTAGATTTGGTAGCATTCTTTGTTTGAGTGAAGTTAGTATGTTAAATATGAAGGTTTAAAGAAATCCACAGTTGATTATGCCTTAAGTTGTTTATTTATGAAGAGCGCTTTGTTGCAAAATAATCAAGAATATATATCGTATGCTCCACGAAAGCTTATTTTTATTTAAACTCTTTATGACTTCTGTTAAATGGTAGGTTAGCATTAAACACATGCAAAGCTACAAGTTTCGACATTTTACCCTTAAAAAAATTGAAAATCTGAGTAAACAGCATCAGAGGTCCCCCTAGTTTAAAGTTTTCTCGTATTATTATTACAAAAACGATAAAAATTTCGTTTATTTTACTCATGCAATAATTGATTTCATAATAAATGTATAAATTAAAGGTTTTGCAGGGTAATTTATACTTTTTATGCCAATTATGTTAAGAAATATGTTTTTGGAATATATGTAAAACTCGGTGAAAAAAATGTTGTGCATCAAGTTTTAAGAACTTTTTAATTTGTAAAATTATCGAAACAGATTTATGTATGGTGCTTAACATAAAGAAATTAAACTCAAAATTTATAAAGTATCGTTTCAATATTACATTTTCTTTTACCAAACCCCTATATTTACAAGTGATTATGTTGTTGTTGTTGCATGCCCCCGGAGGCCAGCAGTGCTAGACCAGGTCCATGACATCGTACACCCTCAGAAAGTCCAACACCATTAAAGGGTCGTCGTCAAAATCCTGCTTGGAGAGCCCCAGGCACGCGAGTATGTGATCAGGCGAAGCCCCATCCATGAATAGTACAAGTGATTATTGGTAGTATTAGCCCATCAACGACGCACAGTGTGTCAAGATTATTCATTAGCTGGCATTAATTCACTGGAGTGATTTATAATTTTTTTGGTTATATTTAATGTGAAATAGTTAATTATGAATAAATAAGTAAACTTTAAAGATATTTTTTAGTAATTATTTTGTTTTAAATAAAAATTCTTACTTTTTTAACCAGTTTTCTATGAGACGCGGCGTTGTAAAATGTGAAATAGTTTTAATTAAATCGCTTGATACCTTATCCGGGCCAATTGTACACTTTTTGAGATGTTCTGATAAAAAACAGAATCTTTCGTATGGGGTTTTATGCAAAAATTATCTCTTATTAAATTATATAATTCCATTCTTTTTAAAACAAGTTCTTTTGAACATAATTCTGTAATAAAAGATGCAATACATCAATCTTGACACTAGCCCAAGAAGCAAAAAATTAATAAAAAAAAACATCAAGAAGTTACATTATGCTTTCATTTCAACATTATGAAGACATATATACATATATATCGTACAAGTTGAAAGAAAGCCTTCTGAACTAATTTTACAATTATCAAATCTTTTTGATAATGGTGAGATGGGGTGTTGCATGGGGTTTTCTTGATCCTATATTTTATAATTAAAAATATTTTACCAGAATTTTCACATATAAGAAATTTCCAGTTTAATGTATTTCAACCAAAAAACTATTTAAATGCGTTTTTTTTTAAAATTTTTTGGAGCTATATAAAAAAAGGTGAATAAAACCAAATGGCGCAAACATGCGAAACATATTCTTGTTGGATATCAATATATGAAGTATGCACTATAGTTCCTGCAAAAATCGCTGTGGGAAAGTTTACTTTGACACTAAGAGAAAATAGTTAACAAGAAAAAAATCTTATTTTCTTAGCTACAATTAGATATTTTTTTAAGTACAAGTTTAACTTACATAAACTTTACAAAAACAGTTTATATTAGTAATATCATACCTGAGGGTTTAGAATCCATCTTTTTTTAAAATTTAAAAATACTATTTTATCGTAAAACGTGCTTAAAAAGTAGTGACCGATTTGCGAACGTACTTCACTAGATTAACACATTCGGACACAAAGTACTTAGTTCGTGGTGGTGGGGGGGAGGAGGGAACCGCTCAAACCAAAAATAATTCACAACACCAGGTGCCCCGAACTATTATGTTTATATTTATCAAGGATTCGCAGCTGAATGCTTCATTTCATTTTTTTTTTATTTTTTGACAGCTAATTCGTGATTCTGACACCCTGTGCGACGATTGGAAGAGAAATGCCAAGCCTAAGTAAACTTTCTTCATAAGCTTACCTAAATAAACAAAAAAAATAAGGCAAATGAAGCCTATAGTCCTGAGTAATATCTGAAGGACAAAATAAATTACACGAAAAATGAATTTTAAAAACTTATAGTTAACGTTTTTATTCGAACATAAAGGTGTTAACGGTATTAACAAAGACGTCGTTAGTGTGTTAAGAAAATACGTTATTACTTTATCTAATTTTCGTTTTCATACGGAAATATGTATTTTATTTACTGGATTTCAAATAGAATTTAATTTAAATTTAATATGAAAACGTTTATTGTTAATCAAATATAACCATTTGCTATATTAAAAGAGTAAAAGTTAGTTTAAACAAACTTTTAAATATCGTTAATTTGTATAAATAGTTTTTAATCAGTTTAGCTTGTTTGAACTTTCATGTATTTTTCACTAATATTATTCAAAATAAACAAATTTATTTCATTTTTGTTTTGTTCCTTGAAAGACGTGTAATATACTTATACATGTTTTTTATATAATATGTGTCCTTTACTAAATATTTTAATAATTTATATACAACTTCGAAAATGATATATATTTTTTAAATATGCATCACATATTCCCATAAAAAATGTTTTCTTTCATTTTAAGAAGCCTCATTGTTAAATTTTTATGCGTCCAAAGTAATTTCTTCTTACATCTGGAAATATCCTAAAAAACTTAAGATTTTTTTAAAGAACTTTTTCCTTCCAATTTAGTTAACTGCAAATGCCAGAGACGTGAAACTAATCTTTAATCGGACCAGAAAGTTTTTAAAGAAAAACTTCTTAATCATTGAGAAATGTATATATGTGTGGGAGTGTTTTCTTTTTTTCATTATTTTAAAATTGTCATTTGTTGGTTTTTTTTAAGTATGTAGAAGAAAAACTGCATAGTGCGAATGAATAAAGTTGGTTATATATTGATTTTTAGGTAAGTGTTTTTCGTTGTTTTCTAGGTGTTGTTGTTTTGGTAGACGCGTATTCGAAAGGCTAAGATGACCCACCTAAGTCGTTTTGTGTTTAGAAATGGATTTATATGATAGTTACAATATAGCAATTGCACAAACATTTTACGCCATCCCGTTGTATTTTTTTATAGATATGGCTAAATAAGGCCATGAAACGTTATAAACTTACACAAAATTTGTCATCTGCAGAGAAGTGATTTGTCGTGAAAATTAATGAAATAATTGTTCTAGATATAACAGTCTGTGTAAGTAAACATGGTGACAAAATAATGTCGTTAAAATTTGATGAAAAAAAATTTGATGACCCATAAGATACGCTGGGTTATAGTCCAAAAATATTAGCATAAACAAACCAAGCTGACAGGCTTCAGCAACATATGTAGGAGAAGTTGTGCTTAACTGGCAAATTTAAGCTTTAAGTTGTTAAGCTTAATTAATTGCTAAAAATCCTGAAACTTAAGACACTTCTTAAAACGTATAAGCAAATTTTTAAAATATTAAATTCTCCGCGAATAATTAAATTGAGGGAAATAAAAATAAAGAGTTGTAATTGTCATTTTACAGACGATGGAATCCGTGTTTACTTGGTGAAGCCGTTTTTGGAATTAAACCTATTTATCATTTACAAGATTAAAGGTCAACAACGTAAACCACACATTTTCATATTTTTTTATAGATTACAAACTAGTTTTTAAAAATATTCTATGAGAAATTAAAACAAAATCATTTCATTCACGCAATATCTACGCCGTGCAGACAAAAAAAATTACAAGAAAAAAAGATAGAAAACTATTTTCTCTCTATTGCTAGTAAAAAGTCTGTGCAAGGAATCATTAGCAGTGAGCCTTGTCATTCGTGTCTTCCCTTTTCTTAAAATGTGATTGTTAATTTCTAGTATACCCTATTAAAGAGAAGCGATTAGATTTTCTATATCTTACCAAGTAATCCTTATCTTTTCTTACATAATTTTTTTTAGCATTCCAATACAAAATGTACTTTACGCCATTATTCGGAACAAAACAAGTACAATCTATGTTAAATATTAAATGTGGTTATGATTGTTAGCATATTAAGAATTAATAATAAACTAAGGGTACAGTGCGGATCATAATTATAAGGACAGTAGGTTTTCTGGCTTCAGCAACACTGAAAGCTACTTAC
Organism: Oedothorax gibbosus; assembly: GCA_019343175.1. NCBI lineage: Eukaryota > Metazoa > Arthropoda > Arachnida > Araneae > Linyphiidae > Oedothorax > Oedothorax gibbosus. Next base: position 316,887 of record JAFNEN010000538.1, read on the forward strand.
TACAACAAGTATATATTTGTTTATTTTTATATCATGTATAAACACTATTTATAAGCTTTAAACTTGATAATTTAAAAGTACAGGTGAAAAAAAGAAGTAATGGAGAATAATTGGAGGTTCTGAAATATAAAGACAGTACAATTTATTGTCATTATTTGTACAATTAATACTTTGTTGCTGCTCCTTTTTTACTTAAACAATCAGACATTCTACTTGGCATACTTTCAGCAAAATTCTTCAAAAATCCAGCATCGATACTGTCCCATACTGCATAAATTTTGTCTTCTAGCGCTTCAAATGAATTGCACTGATGACCTTGCGCATAAACATACCTCACCATGCAAGACCAAACACTTTCCATAATGTTCAGGTCTGGGGAATTAGGTGGACATGTCAAAAGATTGATCTTTCGTTCATCAAGCCACTCTTTTGCCGCTCTAGAGGTGGCAAGAAATTCCGTCTTGTTGAAAAAAGAAATTGTCACCTCTTAAAGGTAAACAATAAGCAAGTAGTTGTACTTCTAAGATTTGAAAATACAACTTTTTGTTCATATTGCTAGGCACAAGTACCAAATCCGTTTTTCCGTTGGCTAAAACCACTTCCCAAAACATACGCGATCCACCTTTCAAACGCTTGCTCCATCTGACTGCTTTTTCCTTTCTCAAATCATGCCAGAAGATATCCATCAGTTCGTACGCAACTCGTCCCATTTTTTTTGCATCAAAGACAGATTAGTTTTAATTTACATTTCTTTATTTATTAATACAATTTTGAATTTTTCTGTGTTTCTTTGTTATAACTAAATATTTGTAAAAGCGAGTTTTTCCAGATTTTACTGTTGATTCTTATTTCGGAATAAAAAGTCTACGCCATTTATTGCGTTGGCGACTTTTTCCAAACGAACTGAATGTTCCCACTACAGATGCCAGTATTTGACCCAAGCAGTGTTACATAATTATTCTTCGAGTTGCAAAAGAAATATTGTTATAGTTATTTTATTATAACACACAACATAACAGGTTTTCACCTAATTATAAGACTTGATATAGGTAATATTTACAACCAAGTATTACCGGGAATCTCTCAATTTTAGACCCCCAGCTCTGTATTTCATAGCTGTAACCTTTACAATAATTATCAAACAGTAAATAGTATTCATTTCATTTGTGAAGGAAAATTAATGAAAATAGTCTATTTTAACTTTCAGAAGTTAAATTACAACTGAATGCTGCGTTTGGTGATTTTTTTCTAATTTGCATAAATCTGGTGTAGAGGAGGCTCTAAATGACAGTTATTTTAACTCACCTACTTGTTATTTGATAATAAATTTAGCAATAATTCAAATAAACGGAAAAAAGACTATTTTAGTTTTTTTTTAATTCTTGTTTGATTGGAATTGAGAAAAATTAAGCGCAAATAGTTATTTAAAAAAAATACTTTATTGCATCAATATAAATGTGTTCCTATAAATTAATAAAAATAAGCTCTTTGAATAAAATTATTAAATTTTGTTATTTTGAAATAAAATAGACCGACAAAATTAATCTTTTAAGAACCCACATATTCTTCTTTATTCCTCTGTATTCTTATCTTAAGCTGATAATCATACGCTTGGAATCTCACTCATTCTTTCTATTGAATTCGCCGCAAGTGGCTTTAATATGCTACTAAATAAATATATTGTAAGTATTCAATTCGACTAAACGCTTTTATTTATTTAAATTAAAAAGAAAAAAAAGATACCTATTCAGAAAAGAGCTAGAATACGTTTTTCTATGCTTTATCAAAAATTAATCCTTGTTGTATTATTTGTTGAGTTATCCTTGATTATTTATAAAATCATTACTTCAGATGTTTATTAATGAATAGGGTTTTAATAACATTGACGCATTTTTAACGAATACTACAAAGAATTTCCAGTTAAAGGATCTTGGTTACCTCTGTTTTTCAGAAACAAAATTGTGCCATATGGGATTGGTTCACGTTAAATATATTTTTGTCCAATGCCTGCCTTGACACGTTTTCATTGAGTGTATGCATTGCCATCTATATAATAAAATGTTCTTAATAATAAAATGGGCGTCAAATTTTTAAACCCTGTTTATGTTTTTGATTAAACGTTAAGCATACAACCTAGCTCAGGTAAATAAATTTATCAAGTCTTGAAGAATTGGCTGTTTAAACCGTTAAACTTGTCTACAGTGGACTTCATTCATATGTTTATCAGATTAATGGTTAAGGTTGTAATGTATTATTATGACTAAATAATTAAATAACCTTATACATACTTTCAAGCCATGCGTGTTTCTTTTTAAATAAAAATAAATAAATAAAAATCTTACGCTTTACATATATTTCATTAATGAAGTAAAAAAATGATTATTTTTAAAGATGTGTTTATTGAGTTTCAAACCTTCTTTTTGTAGGAATAAAATCCTCTCGTAATTAGATAGTTTTTCTTTAAATATGAAGGCTTAGACATATTCATTTAATGCAAATTTATTGCTACCAAAGCAAGAAACAGTGCTTTGATATCTATATCAAAGCAAATAATACATTCATGATTCTTTATTTTTATTAGTCATGATTATGGAACTGAAGAGCAACAAAAGCCGACTAATTGAGTTGTTTATTCGTATAAATTTTACATTTTAATCAAAATGATCCAGACATTTTAATGAGTTAAGAAGATCTACGGACGAGTTCTTAGTACCAGTCGCACATAATAATAAGGTTTTTCCAGAAAAATTTGTCAAATGGCATAGGGTGGTTGCCTAGGAACTTTTTTGTTTTATAGGTATTGCTAAAAGATGAAAATACACAGACTTCTAATTTGGTGCACGAGTTCCCAATACCTACAGACGTCAAAAGTCTAACTTATTGTTTAGTGCAAAATATTTTTTTAATTGTTGAAGATTATAAGAAAAGAAAAATGTTTGTGTGAGGGAAGTTTTTAAAAGCGGTAATAAAAACGAAATAGTCGTAATATAGTAACTAAAGCAATGTTTTTCAAAGGTTATAAAATTTTCAACATTTGTGAAAAAAGTACGTAGTGCCTATGTATTATAGATTTACAACATGTGACAATAATAAAACTTAGATTTGTTTTTAAAAATGTTTTATAATTTTTTTTTTAAGAAAAAAGAACCAGTATTTAAGTATTTTTTTTTATATATTCTTTATACGGAATCCTTCTTTACAGTAGTTTTTAAGAAATGTGATAAAATATGTGTAAATATTTATTTAAATACTTTTGGGTACTGACAGATAAAAAAAGCTATTGCATTGAATTTTAAGAATATTATTATATATTTCAGCTAAATTTATTTTTGTCAAAATTCTTTGTTTAAAACAAAAGTTTTTTAAAACTCAATCCATCGGCTTAAATTTTACATGTATCAATGTGAAAAAATCACTTAAAAATGATTAAAATTATGTCCAAATAAATTTTAGTTAAATTTGCAAAAACATTTTTCCGAATATTATCTATTTCTTCCTTATCAATTTAGATCAAAGATTATATTTTTAAGCTGTAGTTTTATGTCAATAAACCGCTTGAGAAAATGATAAATTTTATTCATAGAGATTAGAACGCATCACAAAGTCAATCTATTTATAGGCACGCATATAAAAAGTGATATGCTAGTTTTACTTTTTTTTAATATGTTAGGAGCCAGACACTCTTTGTTGCTTATTCATACTCTAGTTAACATACTAGTTACTCCGTAATAATAAAATACTTTTATCCTATATGTAAACTGTAATTCAGATAAACATTCAGCATCACACTAAAAGTTGATTTTATATTTCTAAAATCTGATATTTCATAAGAAATGATTATTGATTTAATATTCTATACTTAAAAAAAACTTTGTTATTGATAATTTTTTTCTAGGAAAAAAAAAACAAAATTGTTATGGAAATATCAAAGTATTCACTACTCAATACCCACAGTGATAATATTTATTATATTCACGATATAAAAAAATATATATAAGTAATTCACAGAATTCAGAACGAATAAACATTTTAACAATAGTATAATAATATATTTAAACATAAAAGTACGTAATTTTTTTTACGTGTAAATATAATTGTTTGCTAAAAAATTACATTGAAAAAATATATACTCTATGCAGCTTTAATATAAAATATATGAGCAAAAAAATAAATTAATTCCAAGGTAAAATCTTTTATAACTTGTAAAATATACCACATGAATAAAATCCAGTAAATATGTTTTATTTGATGTTAAATTAAACTGTTTGATATATTTCTGTTATTGAATTAGGAAATACAATTTAATTAAGTCCTTTTGTGATTACACACCGACGATAATGACAGCCATTTATTGTGTAAAAACTTCTTAAGATTCATCTTCTTGGGCGACTCAAACAATGCAAATGCGCTCTAAATCATGCCTAAAAGCCTTATCCCGATGAATGCCAGCAGCTCAGCCGTTTTGTTCAAACACAGTTAGTTCTGTCCCGCGTCAGGCTGTTGACAGTTCGGATAATCAAGTTTAAGTTTTGGTGTATTTCCTGCCATTCTGGCGACCCAAGTTTTCCGCCTCTCCGACTTTAAAAAGGAGACTCCAGACACGTGACCTAGTTGAAAATAAATGATGTCATTCAATCTCGCTCTTTGTTGAATGAAAGTTATTTGGTCTCGAGGACGCCATTTTGTTTGAGGGGGGGATTAGTGCTGTGTCCCACTGGAATGGGGTTTCTTGTTACATTAGCTTTGTGGAATGAACACACCGGCTTACCTGTGCCAAAGGTGTGATAATAATGGAGATCTTCGTGCTTATCCTGGGAATACCATTTTGCGTAGAATCGTAAATCATAAAAATAGAGCTTACGCTTCTGCTTAGTCGAATTAAACTGAGTTACTCAGCTTAATTCGACAGTCACTAGAAGCATCAACAAAAGTGTTTGCCAGATGTTACTTCTCATTTTTTCAAAATGTTAATGAAGAAGTTCATATTTTTTTATATTTTAAATTTAATCAGAATGTTAAAAAACAACCAAATCCAAAATATTTATTCAGTATGTGCAAATTTTATTTAATTACAATACTCCAAAGTCAGCTATCTCAAAAGCCGGCGAAACACGATGAAAAGCTGATGACGTAGCTCGTGTCCAAATTCTTCTGCTACCTTGTGCTTTATACCTACTCTCTACGCAAAATACTATTAGTATACATACAGAAATCCAAGAATATACACAAATCCACAAAAAATGAATGATGTTTTTTGTGTAGTGTTTCATGACTTGATAAATAAAATCAAAATCTCCCATAACCAGGCTTAAGCTTCAAAAGGTCATATACGTGGTCTATCCTTGTGTTTTTGTGCCTTTATTGCAACCCATTAAGCGCTGCTGTTGCGTAGACGCAACGCTTGAAAAAGCATCCTTCGAAAATATATTAAAACGATTCTCATCACCTATTTAATGCTTAGCATGGGATATAAGATAACTAACTTTAATTTCCAAGCAATTTTTTTTTTGTTCTGGATCAATTTACTTTTGCGTAGGCTGTTCTTCAAATATAACATTGTAACCAGAGCATGTGATGCTCATTGAAAATATATTCCTTTCCAAACAAGGAAGTCGAATATGATAAAATAGACATAACAAATTTCAAATGAACAGTTCAAGTATTCAACATCTGCAAAAACATTATAAATTGTTTAATTTATCATGGTTACCGAGCGTGTGAAACACAGGCGTTGCGTTCGCGCAACGTCAGCGTAAAAGAGGGTATCCTTTGGTTCTGCCTTTTCACTAAAGGGTATATTTGAGATCTGTTTTCTGAATGGTGCACGCTTGTTTTTAAACCTCTTCGCTTTTATTTGCCATGTCTTGAAGCAGATAGATAACCCTCAATAAAGTTCTTGATCATTTTTATGCCATTGATTCATATGTTTCCAATAGTGAAATTCGATTCAGCAGTACAACACTAAAATGAGGGGGAGGGGGGAGTAGATCTATGTGATAACTTGGTTGCAACATATAGCATAAAACTGGCCGGTAAGAAGTGGGGTGGCCGAATTTTATAAATTATATTGATGTCAATTTGGTCAATGTTTGGAAGATTTGGAAATTGGTTTATCCAGAAGAAAAAAAAGTCTCTTCTGACCTTTCAAAGAGATATAACCATGGCACCTATGAAAACTCCTTTAGATGGAAGAGATATTATCAAAACATCTACATGAAGACCAAGCAAATTAAGTTAGGTTAGGATAGTTTGAATTATCGTCGCACTAGAACTACACGAGGGCTATAAGCGACGGGCGTCGTAATTTAGAGCCACAGTCAAGTGACGAGCCGACACCTGACCAAGCAAATTAGGACTTCAATTGGCAGGACAAACACAAAAAGGACATTTTCTTGTGCGATCTCCTGACGATAAAAGGCTTCGTTGCAAACATTGCCATAGCCAAATAATTTATCTCTGCAATGGATGTGAAGTGGCTTTACACCATCACTGAAGTCAGGCAGTCAAGCGTTTCATACAAAATAAAAATAAAATCAAATAAATTATAAAGTTCCTATTCAAATTTTTCGAAATTTCCAAATGTTGCAAAACATTTATATATTTAATGAAAATCATCAATTTTTTTTTCTTTTGTGTTATCGATAACAAAAGTCTAAGATCATTCATATAAAGGGATCAAAAGCTTACGGGAACCGATACTTTTAACCCTCTTCTCTGCTGACGATGCGTCAACGCAACAGTCATTTTCTCAAAATGTAAAGAAAATTTCCAACTTTTTCATTAAAAATGTGTTATTTCAGCTTAGAACAACAAATACTAACAGTGGTGAAAATATTTTTTAATGATTTTGAGTTTTGGCGGTTAATGGGTTAGTCAAAGGTACTCGAAACTTATTTGTCCAAGTCGATTTCATGGATTATAATTTTATAGCGTGGCTTGAGCAGAAAGACAGGATGCAAACTCACAGCATAGAATTCGTGGTTTTGCTGGTTTAAGCATTGGCTGGAACCTATCGTCTAGCAAAATTGTGAATTAGCTATTTATAGATAATTGAATAACAAACAAAACTGCATTGTGAAATGTAGTATGTCTGGTCATCCTACAGGTCACCCAACATAAATTCCAAGAGTTCTTAATTATCCAAAAACTTAGGTGTTAATTATCCAAAAATTAATTATCCATAAACTTTCTTCAAAAACTAAATTTTCGTAGGTGGTGTGTTTGTACTGGATCGATTGTTGTTTTATCACTGTATAGAAATTCTGAAGGTCAAATAAGGCAATGCTTATTCCACCCGGCCTCAGCTATTTGAAGGCAATTGTCTGAATAAAGATCCTCGACAGAAGATTCACTAATTTGTTGAATACTAGCATAGATGGCTGGGCAAAAGAGGACATAGTGGATCTCTGTGGTGGGATTAACTTTTGAATTTGGGGGAAGGGGACATAATTGAATCCGGCTGGTTCCTTCCGATAAAAGGAGGAAGTAGCGTTACAAAGTCAATTGAAATGCGTCTTTAGAATGCTAATTTAACTTGCATACTGAGATGGAGTGCAGATTCTGGCTGAGTTTTGGAATGCGATTAATCTGAAGGAAATTGGGAGTGATAATGCGTTAGAAAGAGCTACTTTGTTGTTTGCTACTAACGATAAATCAGCGGCATATTTTTGTAATTAATTGCTCTTTGAATGTTGTTTTAATGAAAATTTTATGAAAATATGCATATTTGAATTTCACATTATGGAACGCTACCCTTATTTATTTTTAGTCGTATTTTTGAATTAATTTTTAATAATTTGGTATGTTTTAGTTTTATATTTGAAGTTGACACCTGAATGATAGTTAATAGTGACGTTAGTGTTCATTTTTCATTTAAGTAAAAGCTCAAACAAAAAAAAAAAAATATGATATTTATGCCTTGAAAAAAGTTTCGCATGTAATTATTTATTAGAAAATGGGCATGTTCAGGCATTGAGTGGCAACAGTTCCACATAAATGAAAATATGGTCCCGTTTGATTGAAACATATGATTAGGGGACCGTATGGTACAATCAGGAGTGCTGCTGTCTATGTCAATATTTAGTATAAAAATAATCTCCATTAATAGCATTTAGATCTTAGTGTCGGCAAGCATAATTTTTTTTTCGTGGCCTTACTCTTAATAACATTGGCAATGATATTTGGTTTAGTTCAAAAATCTTAATTGTGGCACTCAAGAACAAAAAAGTAGAAAGATTTTGTTGCATTACAATATAGAGTGTAGAGCAAAAAATATTTCAAATTAAAAACTTTTTTGAACAATTTCAAAGTTGAAATTGTTACTAATTTTTAGAATATTAATTTTATAGTAGATTAGATAAAGGTTTATTGTCTAGTCAAATCTCTCTAAATTAAATAAATTTCCGAGGTTAAGTAATACGGTATTGGTATTATAAGATCTAATTAGGCGATAACATGAAACACACTAGAAAGCTTTGTTGCATCATGTGATATGCATTATAATTGATAAGAATTTTCCTTTCGTTTAAAAATGCATTTTTACCTTACATATATTAAAAAATCTATTAACCTCTAATTCCGTGTAATAAATACGATAAAGAAAGAAAAGTTTTATCTTAAACGTTTCACACCATTAATGTCGAATAAATTTAAAAAAAAACAAAAAAGAAATGGTTTTATCTTAAATGTTTCTCTCAACTTTTTTAAGAAAGCTTTTATTTCACAAATACAGTATCTAGTGTTTCAAATGATGTTAAATAACATCTATAACTATACTCTCACTGTTTAAAAAATCACACTATTTCAACGAAAATACTTATTAAGGCTATTAAAAGAGAGTTCGGAAAATATTTGTTAATCAAATACTAAAACTAGAGACACTAATTCAAATTTTACAACAACTTAATTTATTCAAACACTATTATGACATTCTTAAGCCCTTGAGATCTTTTAACTAATATAGTAGTTAAGCAAATTTTAATTGACCTTTAGATTGATTTCCAATGTTACAGTATTGAAAACTGATCTGGCTTTTCACAATGTTCAGTAAATAATTAATTAAAAGCTTCTAGGTAATTAAGGCTTTTAGAAAACTGCGTACGGGGAATAATTGAGCTTAAATTTTACTGTTGATTAGCGAAATTGTTATAATTAACATGACATGTTATTGCAATTGGTCTAATGCATGAAATTAATTAAAGAAAATTACGGATTAATAGAAAGTATCTCGTAGAAACCAAAAAATGCAGTTCATAATATTGTATTTATGTACTTTTAAATGAGCAGAATATTTGTTTGCATTAAAACCTTTCAATAGCGTAAGATAAAAGTATTTCAGGAACAAAGCATTTCTTTTTTAGTAATTTAACATTGCTTTTTATAATAATGTAACAACGAAATATTTAAATAATATATTATTGAAAAAACATTGTTATAACATTAAAATCCAACATTGAAATATTTAAATAATATTAGATTAACAATTTTAAATAATTTAATATTAAGATTTTTAATCATACTATATCCAAAATTAAATGCCAGTTAAAATATTTTTTAATTGCCTATTCTCAAATATTCGTTTAATTTTATTGTAATGATGAGGTCGAAATACGTAACAATTGGCTTACTTCACGTAACGTAGATCATTCCTGGATTTCATTGGTGGCTCCATTGGTGATTTAATTGGTATAAGTGGTCATCTCCTAATAATCCTTGTTTTTTTAATGTTTGCCGTTAAAAATTTTGCGTAGGTTTTAGTTAAATTACACAATCCAAAAATATTAACATAGATTTCGCACTTGTGTTTTTAATTCGATAAAAAATATAATCACGTGGAATTAATTTTAATAAAACTGCCTTCCCCTCTGGAAAACTTCGTCAAAGAGTCATCAATTTACCGAGTGGTCAAGCACTAAAAAATTTAGCTCCCAAAAACTAATTACAGAGTTTTATTATTGAAAACGATGTAGGGTGACACGGCGTAATTATTGGACAAAAATTTAAACTTTTACCATATCTTCCACATTTATGTAATTTTCTAAGCGGTATTTTTATTGTAATAACTATTTGATATAAATCAGTCGGCTACCATTGTTAAATTTACTATTTAATCTGTGTATGTCTAGTTTAACCATTAAGTTTAAACCCTTTTTTTCAAGCGATTTGGGTTATTAATATATTTTTGGAGAAAAAGTGCTAATCTAATTCGAATAATTAATTACAGCATTGCTGGATATGCAATTAACAAATTATGGTTTGTTGACGCAATAAATTATGATGCAATATGGTTGTTGGGCCCTGTCCAATGTTTTCCCCAATTTTCCGTGTCTAATGATTACCCCGGGTCACCCTATTTGTCAAAATATTTTACCGACATGTTTTATAACGCTTTTTAGTTCACACGCATGAGAGTCGTTGCTCTACGGTTTTAATTTAAGATCACACGTATGATCAAACTAACAACCATCCAGCCGGATTCAAAGCGACACCCGAAATTCAACGAGTTATGCAAATTTTGTCCGAATAACACGAGGATAATACAAAAGACGAATCACGACCTTGAAGACGTTTTCATCGGACAGCTCTGCGATGATAACAACTGATTTCGAAATGAAGTCATGCAAATAATTTGCATCTCTTATAATGAATCTAACAAATTAGTCCATAGTCGTTGTGTGTGGCGAACTAACTTGGCGAGAAAATCGTCTCAGTGGTCGTCGTGTCCTGTTGAAGGATTTTCAGTCGCTGAGCCAGACTTAGGTCGGCCTCGTAGGAGCCTGTCGCTCTAAATGGAGCCGCTTCGGTGAGCTAAGTAACTTCAGTTTTAATAAATAAAATTTTACCCCCAAAGAGGGTATAGAGACCTAGAATAAACAGCCCCACCTAAGTTTTTAAGACTTTAATTTTTTCCTCCAAAAATCATGTGAAAATTGTCATTCATTTGAGAATCAGGTGAATGTGGTAGTATCTATCCACTTAAACAACTTCATCTATAAAAAAAACTTTTGTTAGGATACTTTGTAACTTAGTGGAAATAATTTTTTTGGCAATTCTGAAGGGGAAAATATAAAAAAAAACATTGCGGAATCTGTTGCTGCAAAAGAAAATAATCTGTTGTAAATAAATGATAGTTTAAAGCTTATTTTAAACCAAGATATTTTTGCTGTCATTCTGCGCATCAATAATTACTGAATGTAACTAGATATTTAATAATTACTTGATATTTGGAGTTATATAATTATCTTAATTTATTCTTTTTTATCATATAGGACTAGTCAAATTATCAAATTATCAACTATAAGATAAAAGTTTTTTTTTAAAATATTTTTTAGTATTTTATGATTCTGAAAGAATGGTAGGGGGAGGTGGGGGAAAATGAGGGTAAAATCAAGCATTTTTTAAATTATCTAATTAAAAACCTACTTTTTAACTAATTTCATAGAATTTTTTGTATGTAATATACATTTGAATTGTTTAGATTTCAAATATATAGATATGTTTCATTTTTTCCCACTATATGCTTTAATATCTGGCAATTTAGAGAACTTAGTTTCATACCCTCATTTTCCTCCAGGGTGGTGGAAAATGGGGGTAGTTCCAATATAAGAATATAATGGAATCAAAAACCATTAATATAAAGAAAAACTTGAAACAAAATCGTTCCTAATATTCCTCTACACTTTTATTTTAGAAAAGCTAACTTTTAGAGATAATAATAATAGTAGAATACTAGAATATTTAAGCAAAAGAGTATTGTCCTCTACTATTAAATTGAGGCTCCTGTAAAACTTTACAGATTGCACTGAACTTTACAAAATAATCTTCATTGTCTATTTCTGGAAATGATTAATAGTTTCCCAGCTTTGATTTGGTTAAGTATTTTACATGATAGTTCGTATCATTTAGTAAATTAAATACAAATAACTAATTGCAAATAAAACATTACACATTGAATGTTCTTCTGGGCATATTCTTAAAGATCCATTGTTAAATTTAATGTATTAAATTATGTTTTAAAAAAATCACATTAAATAAGTTTTTTAGCAATACTGTATATTTAATTACATTAAAATGGTTTTTAAAAAATATCCTCCTATATAATCCAATTTAAGCTCATTCCAAAACCAAAACTCCATTATATCTTACAGCCATACCTAAGCCTAACCATACCACCACTTTACCCCACTACCTAAAAATAATTATTAAAAATTCAAATATTAGAATTTTTCTTAGCTATTTTTGCAGATATACTCTTCAAGAATGTGGTTATTGCATGTAACAATGCTTAAGAGCTCAGCATGTTTTATAAAATAAAAAGAATTACATTTTCAGGAGTGAATTCTAACATCTAAAACAAAATTAGCGTAACAAGATGAATCTGAATAAATTAATAGTGTTGTCAGATTCTAACGATCAAATAAAAATAATAGGAGATCATCTAAAAATAATATTTCAAAGAAAAAAGTGTAAAACATTTAAATGTATGGTGACCTCATTTTCCACATACCACCATTTCCCCCCACCCCACCCTATAATAACATAAAATTGTTTTTATACAGCGCAAGTGGAAATTCTTATACCATAAAATAAATAGTGAAAAATGTAATCGGTACTCAAGGAATCATTAGTAACACTTTTTTTTGACAACGAACCATGATACTATGTACCAATTTAACTAAAAAATTTATTTTATGTGCATAAGACTAAAATAATTTTGTTTACAAGCTTAGAAAAAGTTCTTTTAATGTATTCTTAAGATACTTCGAACTTAAGTAATGAAACAAACTTCTTCGTTTTTTGAGACACACCCCTTAGACTCTGTCGCACAGATACTAAAAATTCAAATTTTTTTATCCGGACTTGGAGTCTAAAATATTACTTCCCCACAAATTCGGTGTTAAAGGAATACTTTTCACTTATCCATAAAAATTGATGCTTGGAACCAAAAACCAGCCAAATCACCGGGAGGAAAATGACGAAACTCTCTAACAGCCTCTCTATTCTCTCCTTTTACCCCCAAAACTTGAACGTAGTGCATAAAATATCGAATCTCAAAGCCCTGTGCCCAAAATACTAAAGTATGTTCACCACCTACATGGGCAGGCATAAAAGTAGACCAATTCAAAAGGGTTCTTGTCAAAAAACGAGAATCTAAAAGTGATTTATCTGAAAAGATTCTCATTTCAAGGCGGGAATGGTCTGATTTAAAAAACACCTTCGCGGTGAAATGTTTGGGATTTATAGTGTATTTTTAAACTTTGTATCAATGAGGAATGCGAAATGGGTGGTTGTCGGTTTTTAAAAGGGATTTAGTTGGTATAATAAGTGTTTAACATCGAAGATATAGGGGTTTTTCATTAAAAAAGTGTATCCATGTAGTGTCGTCGCACGATATTATATTTATCTTGAATATTATTGAAATGCTTCGTGTTTATAACAATGTAAATATGCATACAATATAGTACATAAACCTGTTTTGTTATATGAATATCAGAAAGTCAGAATGATATCTGAAAGTAAAAAAATATATATTGCAAACATGTCCTTTCCATTTTTGAGTAATTTCTATAAAATATTCACGGCTTCAAGGTTGAACCCTTAACAAATATTCCACTGGGAATTCTTATCGTCCGTCTGTCAGCCTGTACCTCCTTTCAAATTCCGTTCTAACCATCTGATATAAAATTAATTTTTTGTTCGAATTGTATGACACTAGGCATCAATCTTTTATGATTTTTGTCAGTTTGTCTGTACGCTTTTTGTCCGTCTGTCCTTTGACGGTAAAGTTTAACTTTCGTTATTACCGTCCGATTAAAACAAATCCCTGTATTACAATATTTTTCCAAAAAACTATCTTTAAACTGCGAACTTGGTGTGATAACTATAGCGTTCATATTCGACCCGCTTTTAGCCCCCTTCAGCAGGAAACTTTATTACAAAATAATTTAGTTTTACACATAATTCCTATCCGTGTTTTTTTTTCCATATGACTCACTTTACACACCATCGACACTGACTTAAGAAAACCATTTTTTATGTTGCCAACAAAGTTGTTGCTCTCATCGTATTAAAATAAAATTGGTTTTACAGAATCTTGTTACTTTACGCAACAGAATAATAGATAATAATGGTTTCCACAGATTTTTTTTGTTTTTGGAGTTAGTAAAGTGAATTTCCTAAAAACAATGTATTCTTGTTATATTATATTTAGGGATGAAAATACTTTTTTTCCCTGAAGTATACTCTTGTTTTCTTTAAAAAAAACTATTTTCCCTTAAGTTCAATATTTAAATATTTGTGTAAGAATATGTTACATTGTAACTCTAGAAAATAAAACTTGTACCATTTGTATTCCAAAATTCAAAGAAATGTAAATTACATTAATGCTATAGGATTTTTCTAATCAACAATTTAAATGTGTTTGCTAAAATATTTCTTGATTTTTTTAAGCAAGTTTTAAAACAAAGGCACTGTAAGCCATGTCTTTTTTTTAAACTTATAATAAAATTTAATTTTCGGAATCAATATTCTGGATTACTTTAAAAAAACTAAAATATTTTGCCTGAAAACAGTTTGCTCTTGGATATTTGCATAGAATTATACAGAATAATAATAAAAAACAATTACGTAATTTAATAATTACTTAATTGGTATAACTAATAATAACTTGACTGACCAGTTAAGTTATTTAATAATAACTTAACTGGTCATGAAAGATTTTTGGGTGCCTTCAATATTGCTTTTGGGTTTGAAAAGTTTAGCCAATATTGCTAGCCAAAAAAACCAAAGAAAAAATAAAAATTATATTTAATATTATACTGGGTGGCTCGTTATGCTTCACTAATGAACGATATTCCCCATTCCCATTGTAGTTACTCTACTCGTTATATTTCGTTTAAATATCATGATGGTAATCTATATTAATTTGTTTAAACTGGTATTTGTACCCGAACTGAGGTTATAAATAATTAGTATCTTTTTTGGTGATTATTATTTATTTTAATCTGGAATTTTGACATTTTTCTTGTTTTGATGACGTTTAAAAAAAATTCGGACCAAAAATTATAATGTATAGTTAATTATGTAATATAGGGGTGTATAAGACCGAGAGAATAAAGCATCAAAGAAAGAGTTTAGCATGCTGATTGTGAAACACGAATATCGCACTATTAACTGAACTAGCGAGTTTGCAATAACTGAACTAGTACACTTACAATATTAACTTTCACCTAGAACCTCTTCCACACCCGATTCATAAAACGCAAAAGGTTCATGGATCAAAACCGGGCCGTTCATACCTCATCAGTGGTGACTTTGGACGTGGCGTCATCTAGGGCGCACACATCTGACAACCTTCACGCAACAAAAGCAAAGTCCTGAGCTTCAAAGCTGGCAGAAAAATCCTGAGATGCAACGCATGCAGCAAAGCCCTGAGACTCACATCAGGTAGTATCAGCACCCCACATTAAACTTTCCTCCTTCGACTCACTGGAAGGCGGGCACAATAGCGGCCAGTACAAATACCCAATATTAGCCCTCGTGACTGGGAAATTGCTTTGTAGCAGGCGGTTTAGTATTGAGCTAGAACGCAAGAGGTTCCTGGATCAAAACCGGTCCGTACATCTTCATATGCAAAAAAAATTATAACTCTTTCTGACATTTTCTTAAAACACACATAGATATCCAAAAGAATTAGATTATGGTATATGTGATACATACTATGAATTCTCATTCCTAACTGATTTATATTACAAAAATAAATATTCCTTAAAATTTTCGTTTTAAAAATAATATTATTTGTCGTTCGTTTGATGAAGTGAGATAATGGAAATGTTGAATCGGAATGGAATTCACTTGTAATTTAAATGGACATTAAATGTAGTTTTTTTAATTAATTTTTGCATTATGATCATTTAAAAGCATCTGTTTATGAGGATTAAGTCACACTTAAAAAATTATCAAGTATATCTTCATTTGGGGAAGATTGATATTTTTATTGAGACCGAAATTTAAAGTACTATATATAATATAATAATTTAATTAAGTTTTAATAATAACTAAGTTTAAAAAGTATTTTTATGACTAATTCGAATTGTTTTAAGTCATCTGCTTTAAATATCAATTTTCCATTAAACGTATATCGAGTCTTCCTTCAATGTAGAAAACATTATCCCTTTTTCCAATTTTTTAAAACAGGAAATTTCCTTTATTATTGAAAAATTTACAATAAACAAGACACCGAAGCCTTTAATAATGACCACAAAATGTGTCTTTAAAAAGTTATTTAAAACAAAACAAAAATTAAAAACTAAAAAAGGAATCTAGTCACCCTAAGATAATGAATTACCTTAGTTATAATTTAAAGATATTATTAAATATGTAACTCAAACTATGTAAAATGTTTATTTAAACTATCTAAACTAAGATCGGGGTTAAATTTCGATAAACACATGTTTACGCCTACGACAGAACAACCTTAGCTTTCAGTACATACATAGAGAAATGCCTTTTAATCTGCATTTGCTACAAACCTTAAACTGCCTTTTACATAAACTGAGTTCATAATTTCCCAAGACCTAAACGCTGATGGAAACTATTTTAGAAACAATTACGAAATAGAAAGTGCTCTGTTAATTGTACGTTTACTTTAATAAATTGAAATGAAAATGACTAAGAGTACTACGAGAATACTACGGAAAACTTTGCTTTATCAAACTACACTGAATTTTGTTTATGAAGAGGATAAATTGTTCCATATTTATGTTTGAAAATATCTGGGTATTTTTATTATATTTTATATTTTTTAATAGTATGTAGTTTTTGTCAAAATTAAAAAAAATTATAACAACAGCAGCGGAGTAGTAAAAGTTGGTGTTTAAAAGATATTTATTACAACCTGATGCGCCATATCAGTATACGAAACGGGGAAATGAAATGTGTTGCAGCAGATTTTCAGGTGAGTTGGTATTAACTAGTCAAATTAATTTTAATCATTTATAATTAATTTTTATACTAGCTTGTACATCACTTTATCAACCCAGTAACAAAACATGACTAAATTAATCTAGACTAACTTAGAATTCATACCTTCAGCCTTGCAAAAATATAGCGCAGAGTTTATTTAACCTGCACTAAGTAATAAAGCCTCTAAGCCTGCACTATCTAATAAAGTTTTATTTTAATGAAAATATAATCAAAACATAAATTAATGACTACGAAGCTAATATATTTATAGAATTAAAATTGCCCTTTGTGGCCTAAGTGTTTTTTTAGAATTATTTTGTATTCTGCTCTTCTCTTAGCCTGTATCTGCAATACAGTGTACGGATATTTTAAGTTTTGAAGTCAGCGTCAACGCAGTCAACTCATCTCAATTTTAACCTTCTTCTTCGAGTTGCAATAAGTTTGTGATTGAATATTCTTAATCTTGAAGAAGATGGGTCCATTCGACAAATGTTTAAAACAAATCTAACGTGGTTTACTTTAATGTCGTAACCACATCAGCCTCTTTATACATTTCAAAGTTGTAATGGTGTTTCCATTATTCATTTACTTTTTTTCTCCAAATAACTTCTCAAAGACTTTTCTTTCAAGGATAGCTAGATTTTTTCGCGATTTTGTCATAGTACATGATTCACAACCCTATGTTAGAGGCCCAATGACTTTTTTTGTACAATATAAGTTTGGTTTCGTCTTCATCGGTAAAAGCAAATAATATGAACAAATCTATTGAAGATGGTTCATCTTGTATTTACTAAACAGTTTCTAATTAAGCACGTTTAATGACGACTTAATACAGCACTGTAAAAAAAATCTGTTGTTTTTACAGTTAAATACATTATTTTTTACAGTTAAAAACTGTTTTTTAGAAAAACAGTTAATAACTGTATTTATCTTCGTTAACGTGACGTCACACTCACAATCCATCAAATGCACCTGCCCGCGGGGGAAATTTGAAGACGAGCAAAGAGTCACGTGATTGAGATCATCGTTCAGCACAAATACCCAATTCTTGCCCTCGCGACCGAGTAATGACTTTGTCGCAGACGGTTCAGTATTGGGCTCGCACGCAAGAGGTTCCTGGATCAAAACCGGGCCCGGTCCATACGTCTTCCAGGAACTTTTGTGTGCGAGCCCAATACTGAACCTTCTGCGACTAAGTAATTACTCGGTCGCGAGGGCTAGTATTGGGTATTTTATTTTAGCAGGGAGAAACTGTTAAATTTACAGGGGAAAACCATTGAATTAAGAGTTTTTCCCTGCTAAATTAACAGTTTTTCTCTGTTAAAATTGCAGTTTTCCTGTAAAAGAATTACAGTTTTAAACTGTAAAAAAAACCGTTATTAACTGGCGTCTAAGTTGACAGTTTTTAACTGTAAAAACAACAGGGTTTTTTTTACAGTGAGGATGAAGTTTCATATAAAGGTATTTTAATGAGTCTAATAAATTTAATAGTAATATTTTTAAACCTTTCAATGCTTCCAAAAGCATGTTTAAGATCAAAATTTTCATACGTCATCTTGAAATATATGAATAGGCAGTCGATATATAACTCAAACTCTTTGATGCAGATAGAAATTGTTTTCACGAGTGGATGTCCTTTTCTAAACCTAAATAAGTATTCATTAACAATATTTTTAACCATGGGTTACAAAGTCTCAAATACAACATTTGAGAAAATTTTGTATGGTATATATTGTATAATGTTGCCACGATAGTTTGATCAGATTGTCATATGCTTTTTTTATGTGTAGGGCACAAGATATTTTGAGAGTACTTCTCTTTTGAGTGCAGTCTCTTGGTAAAGCACCCTTCTCCCTTATGAAAATTAAGACCTATGCATTGTGCAAGCAAGCCAGTTCAGGTATACTTTCTTTCACCAATTCAGCTGGGAAATGGTCGAATTAAGGTCCCTTATTTAATTGCAGTTTTTTTATATAGAAAGTTTAACCTCTTCTAGAGAAGGGGGGAGGGTGAAGTGGTAACCTGATGTAAGTCTGATGCTTATTAGAGGGTTTTGGTGTCTTATGGCGAACGTTTAGAAATTTGTCGAAGTGTTTTATTCATTTTTGTTTCCAATTTTATCCCTGCCGAATTTTACTCTGGATTTTAAATCTTTGTGAATATTATTGAATGTTTCTAGAAAGCTTTTCTTTCGATATTTCCCCTAAGATGTCCTGCATCCTTAAGGAGATCTTCCTGAAATAGTCTTTTTTCCCCTCTTGTGAGTCTTCTGTTCCATTGTCTAGCTTTTTTATAGGGTCTCTACTGTGTTCCGAGTCTATCGTGTTTGGTTCATGAGATTCTATGCTTTATTCTTTTTATCAATCGACAGTTTACACTCAGAATCAAAGTAATCCTTTCTTAGCGCTTTTTACACATGTCCAAGAACAATGTCTGCAGAGGTTGTCAAGTTTAATTCCGCATTACTATAGGTATTTAGTTATCCACAGCAGTTGGAGTTTTCCTTTATTTCTTTTGTGAATTTGTCTTGTGTATTTTTATTTTTTATTGTAGAGCAGTCAAATTTATTGGCGAAGTTTAAGATGATACTCTTAAAGAAAAATTCTTACTGTCAGTTTAGCTGTTATAATATTCAAAACTGTAGCATGCAAAATAGTTTAAAAGAATGGTTAAATCCTCATTATGGTAAATAATAATTTCAACATTTTTTATTTTCCAGTAAGAAGAATTTTATAAACTATCTCTTTATGTGTTGAAATAATGAATCTTCAGCTTCAAACACGTTTAAAAAAATCGAACTGATAAACATAACTAATAGCATGTCTTATTTCAAAAAGCAAAAAGAAACTCTAATCTTTAAATAGCTAGATTTTTTGTGTTACAAAGGGTAAGGCTTCTATGTTATTGAATATTTATTTTTGAATGTATCTCTGAAAAGAATATGCATTTATCCATAAAGTGTACTTTCTTAGATTAATAACATTTAGTAATGTATGAAAGAATTATGTGCATTAATTTGTGTTTTAATATTAACATAATTAATTGATTTATCATATTATTTAACCATGTGATTAAAAAACAATTTCATTTTAGAGTAAATATGTTAATCATATTTTATTCAGTTTTGAATGAAGTTATTTCTTAGAAATAACTTATTAATATAATATTCATTAATTAATATAATAATCATATAATATATCATAAATTAATATAATATATAATAAATTAATATAATATATAATAAATTAATATAATATTCAAAGATTCTAACAACATATAAGGTGATCCCATGAAAAAATAAATGTTTGTTTAAAACCTTTTTCAAATATTTATAATTCATTAGGATATGATTTATATTCGATTCTCGAATAGTCAGATTTATTAAATTGAAGATATTATTTCAACAAAATGTCATAAATAGATTATTTTTCAGCATTTTTATTGGTCGATTCCCAAAAAAAGCTATTATAATTCATATATAATTGTACTGTTATTACCTTCTCTAGTTTGTTCCATGGCTGAAGTTTTGAATAAAGATTTCAAATAAATATATTAATGAATTTTTCTATTTTACTATAAAAGCTTTATCTGTATCGTTAAAAGAAGAAGCTCACACTGGATAATTTGCCAAATTTTAGGATCTTATTCTTTTTCTACTGAATACGTCATTTACGATGAGATTTTTCTAAATTACAGCCCAAAGAGGAAGAAGGATTCAAAATATCAGCCTATTTATATAAATAAGAATATCATGCACATTGTTGCAAGCATATAATTTATGGAATCTTTTACTTTGAATGAAATTTCAGTGTAAGCAAAAATTAACTACGAAAAAAAAAACATCGACGGGTTTAATATGTAAGATTATAATTTAAACATTACTATTTGATTTTTACGTTTATTAAAAATATTTTTTGGATTTTTAATGCTTAATTAAATTTATTTGACTCGATTCTAATAATATTTCAAAATTTTATTAAATTTGATACATGGTTAATTAATTTTGATGTTTACCAATTTAAATATATAAAATTTAAGTGAATACGAAGGATCTCCGTTTCGGACTTTTGACTTCATCGCAATACTTTCATTACCTCAAACTTCATGTTTGGTAATGGACAAGTTGCATGAAACGCAAAATTCAGAATATATATGTTTTTCTGGTACATTAGAAGCTGCAGATTCCGAATATAAGGTTAAATATTCACAAATATGTTTAATTTCAACAAAAAATGCATTTGAAATTTGCCGAAAATGTACGTCACTGAAAACAGCACTGACGTCAACTGTTATGTTTTTGGCGATGTTTCGATCTATGCTTTAATACATTTTATAAAATAGTAAACCTTACGATTTCTGCGAAACCTCATTAATAAAGAAGAAGAAAATATTATTTTTAACCAGTTCATATCAAGGAATTTAAATGGCTTGTTCCAAGTTTGGTTGTTAGTTAAAATACACACACTAGACCGCTTATGAGCTATTGCAGAACTATTGACTGTTGGATCTGATCGGAATAATCGGGTGAAATCGTTCATCGTTTGAAGAAATTAACTGGAATGAACATGACATGTTTCTGAAAAATAGCATAACTTTTTTAAGAGTTTAATAAGGTTGAAACCACGTTTCATAGTTTCAAAAGCGATACAGTGAAACGTGATACGAAATAACACGCCAAGAACAAAAAAAAGCCAACCGTGACGTCATCTGTTATGCTAAGAGAGGTTTAACAGGAGTGACGTATCACTAACTTTAAAAAGATATTTTAAAATAAATACATCTTTAAAACCAGAAATACTTGAGTTTTAGAGGTTTTTTAATATGCTTAATCGAATAAAAATGTTTCTGGAAAACGCTGTAATTGTCCATTGAAAGTAAACAAGTAGGTTTGTAACAGAATCTGTCACTTAACCTACTTCCACACAACATTTGTGTTAAACAGGTAAAAAGGTCCCAAACACAGAATTAATACTATATTAAACATTTACGTGCTAAATTTGGCTAGTTTCAT
This sequence comes from Oedothorax gibbosus, assembly GCA_019343175.1. Lineage (NCBI taxonomy): Eukaryota > Metazoa > Arthropoda > Arachnida > Araneae > Linyphiidae > Oedothorax > Oedothorax gibbosus. Next base: position 338,860 of record JAFNEN010000538.1, read on the forward strand.
TTATTTTTTTCGAAAATTCAATAATTATTACTTATCGTTTGCAAAAATTAATTTATATTTCAAAGAATAAATATGTAAAATTCCTCGCTTTTAAATAGAATGAAAATATTTCATATCAACATACAAAGAATCTCGTAGTGAAATATATTTGACGTCATTTCAAACTGATCGATGTCGCAAAAAATAAATTTATTTTAATTTATTGTCTAAAAGAATTAAGTTTCTCGCGCGATTGTTGCGAATGGCAATAGTGATATAATTCTAATAAAAATGGCTTTCTATGCTTTATAAATGAGCATTAAATTTTGCAGTTTTTTAAATAATTGAAGTACTTAGAATTCGAATTCTTTTCTGAAATTTTCAATGTATTCTAATTTCGATGCTCTGAATTTTTTGACGCATCACACTTGTCCGTAGCACTGGTAGTTTGGGCTATGAAAGTTGTTAACGGACAGACAGACGGACTGAACGATTATAATACCTTCCTTTTTATACGTTATAAACGTAGTGTGGAAGTTAAAAATAAAGTCGGCAACAGAGCATGGGGGTGGGTATTACTTATAATATTTGATATGGTGATGACCAGTAAAGTTAAGGATCAGTTGAAATATAATAATTTTTTTATTGTGCAAGTTCCTATTAGTAAAAGTACTCTCATGCAACGCCAGAGTTATAAAACTAGTTTAACTATAAGAGTCAAACTTATAAAATAAGAAATAAGTTTTAAATTTTTTTTATTCGAGTACAAAGATAGTTATTTTAAACACATTCTTTAAAATTTTGCTTTAAAAAATAAATTTATAATATATTTATAGAAAGTTATTCAGTAACTTATCAACTCTTTAATCCTAAAATAATATTAAATCACTGTTGATAATATTCAACTTATATAATGATTATTCGACCACCTTTCAATATAAAAAATTATAAACCTAAAAACAAATCCTTCCAACAACCCCCTAGCGAGCTCGATAACTGATAATTGACTCTCCAAATCGAACACCAATCCTCCTCTAAATCTTCCGATGACTTTTTTTGATCCCCTATTGTCCGGTCAAAAGTGAACTCAAACTCAAAAAGAGTCCCGATACGATGAAACGGGGAATCGATCCCGCGCATCCCCCCTGCACTCTCAGTGGACTCCTCCAAACCAGAGAGAAGAACTCGCCAAAATCGCCGTCCGTAAACACAGCGTGAACTTCGCTGCGAACGGTCGCCGAGAGTTCGCCGCCAAGCATCGCCGCCTGCAAAACTTTTCTGCCACGCGCAGAGTTGGATCGTCAGGAAACAACTTTTACAGGGGCAAAGTTCTGATTTGGGATTTTGAGTGTTTTGTAAAAGTATAGAAGATTTTTTTTTGGAAGGATTTTTGATTGAAGATTTGGAAATGCGGGATTTATGTGATAGACTGTGTTTGAGAAGATGGATTATCATCTGGGTGTTTGTGGTCTTCGGGTTTCTTGGATATGGCAGTTCCACAGGTAAGAAGGGTTTTGAGCAAATTAAAAAGGATAATGCATAATAAAAATTTTAGTCAAAACTATTCTTTTGCGCAAAAAATTAAATTGTATTTGAAATAAAAATGTCTTTTTTAATTTATGAACACGATATTGTAATTTTTTATTCTAAATTCATATTAAAATATTGTTACATATTTTAAGACAGTAAAATAATAGTCTACTTTAGTTTTTAGAATTTCAGTAAATAAAACTGTAAAATTGAAATAAGTCTTTGATATATTTGTAACGGCATTTGATAAAAAAAAACATTGTATAATGATATCTGCATTAGCTCATATACTAAAAATACCCTTCTCTTTAATAAAGGCACAGTTTTTATTTTAAGTATAAAAAGGCTTATGATTTTTTGTAATATTACAAGTAGTTTGTACACAGGCATATTTTTGCTTAACAATAAGGTTTCAATTAAAAATATCTGAAGAAAAATAAACTACTTTCATAATGCTATGGAAATAAAATAAATGAAATGAAATGAAAACAAAATGCTGCATTCTCTCATTTAAGTCATTTTAAGTTATTGACAAGATTTTATAAGAACAATAACACGTTTTATAAAAACATAGATTATTTTTGTTTGAGTTTTTTTTTGTGCTGCGTATTATATAAAAAGTCATATTATCAAAAAAAAAGAATACAATTAACTCAAATATGCATTTCACAAGAATTCCATTTATATCTTGATAATGTGACTAAAACTAAACCTGGATAATTTGTTTAAATTTTTCCAATTGCAACACACTGATAATGTATTAGTTTAAATAAAAAACTATTTATATTAAAAGTAAATACACTTTTAGTTTTGTTAATGTTTAGTTACATATTGTCTTAAATATATCTGAAATGAAGTAACTACAAAGGATTTTGTTGAAAATTGAACATTAACTTTTTTTTAATATGTGTCCAAAGATAACCGAAAATTTTATCGAATAATTAAGATTTCACAAAACTAATCGAAATAACTTTTTAATAAGAAAACTACGAACTTGAATAGATATAAACCCTTAAAACTCGTTTATATGCATACAAAAGTTTCAAGGCATGTGTTTATCAGAAATACAAAAGATTTTGTTTTAAAGATACATACATTTAAGCAATATAGATTACTAATGAATACTAATAATTTCATTTCTAAAATAAATATACTATTTTCTATTCATTGAAAAATTATATTTGAAATCTGAATTAAAAATGAAATACGCTAACGCTGTTAAAATATTTTTTAATCTAATGAACATATATCATAAACAAAATTTTAAGATATATTTTTGAAAAGTGATTTGAATTTTAAAAAAGATAAATAGAAACATTATGTGTTTTTTCGTAAATTTTGTAATAAAGTTCAAATATCTTAACAAAATATACCTTTATTTATATGTATTTTTTTTGTGTGTAAGTTGCTAATACAACTTTTCGTGCGCTTTAAACTAGAAAACAAGAATAAATATTTTATTTCATAATTTTATTAAATCCATTATTATTTTAAAATGTGAATTTTCTGAAAATGTTTTTGTATTGTCTTTTTTACATTAATAATCGTTTAATGGTTATGCAATGCATAACAAAAAGTACTTGAACATAATAATGAACGATTATTAATGACGATCTTTTAACGAACGATCTTTTAAAAGATAATGTTTTCGTAAAACCATGTGCACTTACAATTACTCTCTGGACTCTTCAGTAATTATTCTTATGAATTTATATTAATTTATAAATTTCTCAATAACCTAGAATATATATTCTTCAAGCAATTTATGATTAAATTCATAGCTTTTCACGTGTAGTAAGGGCAAATAGTTGAAATATTTATGTAAGGATACAATTTTATACAAATTGATGACGAGAATTTTAATTTTTTAAACTGTAAGTAAACACTATAGTTTGCTATATTTTTATATTATGACTAAAAGTGTCGTTTTTTTTCTTAAAAATATACTAGGATTTATTGTTAATTAAAGGTTTATCAATTAAAAATATAGTTAACGTATCATTTAATGCGTAAATTTGAGGTTTCTAGCGATTCAAAAAATACTAGCTACTTTAAAATGTGTTGGAAATCACCAATAATTTGCCTGTCCCCTCTGCGGAACTGTTGTGGAGCATTACGTAAAAACAGACAGAGGGGTCCGTGGATCGAGTTGACAAAATTTGTTGGAAAATGAGTGTAAAGGTTACAAAGTGCTATGGGTTTATATACATTTCCACCATACTGACATTTTCCTTCTGACACCTTCCACTGACATTTTCCACCTACAGTGCTGCACAAAAGTTTAGGCACAGACGCAATTCATGAAAAAATCGGCAATGTTTACTATTTTTCAGTAGTTTTTTTAAATATATATTCTTTAGGCAGCATGAAAAATAATAGGATAAAAAATTGTTCCAAAAAATATAAATAAATTCGACTTCCATCAACAATTTAAAAATTTCAAAACTTTCCTTGCCACAAAAGTATAGGCACACGTTTTAGTTTTAGGCAAATTCTCTAGAGAAAGTGATTGTGTCATCAAAGGGGAGGGGTTTTAAGTTGCTTTAAAAGGTTGAAGGTAATTTTCTATGCTTAGAACTATTCGGAAGTCAACTGAATTTTCGTATGAAGAGATTATAAGGATATGGACATTAAAATTCAGAAGTAAATCTGTTTCTGATATTTCTACTACTGAATTAAAGCGTTCGAAACGAGGTGTTTATGGAGTGATAGCACGCGGCGTTCAATATCAACCAAAATCGCGGTCTGATGGAAGACCTCGAATCTCCAGCAAACAAGAGGATAGACATATAAGAAAATGGGCTTCAGACAAACATTGCTCTTCAAATCAAATTAAAAGCCTGATTGTGGCTAAATTTTCACGTGAAACTATCAGGAGGTAAATCAAAGAATCTGGATACTTGATAAAATTCAAGCTGAAGCGCAACCCTAGTTTGCTATCTCATCGTAAAATGCAAGACTGCAATGGGCTCAACAACACATGTCTTACAGCGACAAATGGCTGCAAGTGATCTTCAGCGACGAAAAATAATAGAACCTAGATGGGTCCCAATGGGTATGGCTACTACTGGCATGATTTGCGTAAAGATACCAGGATCTAATTTAGCCGGCGTCAAGGTGGTGGTTTTAGGGGAGTCGGGTAATGGTTTGGGGAGGTTTTCGATTCATCGGCTAGACTTCCTTAGCCTTTACCAAAGGAAAGCAAAACTCGGGGGACTACCAGGCAACTCTAGACAACAACTTAATGCTTTATGGGGAGATTTTAGGAGGCCAAATTGGAAATTCCAACAAGATAATGCCTCCATACATACATCAAGGTCAACTAAAGAGTGGTTTGGAAACGTAATATCACAGTTCTTGATTGGTCTGCTTACACTCTAGACCTTAATCCCACCGAAAATGTTTGGCGAATCCTTACTAGAGTAGTTAATGCCCATTGCAAACAATATTCCGGGAGCTAAAGGAAGCTATTGAAAACACGTGGTATGAAATCGAGCCTAATACCTTACAAAATCTGGTACTTTCTATGAAAACAAGGGTTTTCGAACAAATAAAACAACGGGAAGGCTATACGAAGTACTAAAATGATTTATTTAATTATCAAGTTATTATTTTTTTAAGTGTGCCTAAACTTATGTGCAGGAGATTTTTGTCATTCTTGTCATTTTGATGCAAAACTTTCCACATATTTGTTTTTCTTAGTATTTAATGTCAATTATGATTATAATATGATTTGATGAATAAATCACAAAGATTTTTACTTTGTGTCTCAATACTTTTGTATAAAACTAACTCTTTGTGTTGTGCCTAAACTTTTGTGCAACACTGTATAAAGACTGCACTGTTCTTGAAGGTCACGGAATATCCTGCGGTCTTCTATGCTTCTCAAACTTATAAGATGTCCGTTGAGTTTGAGCACAAGCAGACGATGCCTACGATGTCTCCGATTCCTGTTGCTTCCAGGACCTCCGTTTTTGACGTGCAATTTATTGTTCTTTTGTGTGGTTGAAGCCTCGTAAACCACTCTTCCCGAGACATCATATGTCTAGTTGCACCACTGCCCATGATGAACAAATCCTTGTGAGTGTTGTCGACGACAAAAGTCATTGCAGATGATGCACTTTCATCTCGTCTGTTCTGAGGTCTTCCCCTTGAACACTCCCGCTGGAAATGTCCTTTCTGCCCACATGTGTAACATGCTCCCTTAGACTTAAAAAATTGGGCAACATGTCCTCTCTTCTTGCAAACGTAACAGGTGACGTTTTCTTACTTGTTACTGCGAACGCTGCCGGCTCACTCGTCTCTCCTCTGGTTGGGCGTTGCGGGTTTTCCCTCCTGGAGTCTTCTAAGAGAGCTTCAGCGGCCATCAGTCTTACACGTACTAAGGACAGGTTAAGTTCTTGTATTCCAGCCGGCTGATTTTCTAGGGTTGTCTTCACTCCTTCATATTCTCTGAGAAGGGGCATCAATATGTAGATGATGAGGTCTGCTTCCGAGATCTTTTCATTCGAAGTCTTCAGATCACTGGCCCAGCTTAGAAATGTTATCCAGGTGTTCCCGCATCGACACGTTCCGGGTTTTCCTTATCGTCATCAGCCGTTTCCTGGTCAATATCAAATTGAAAGCACCTACCGAGGCTGCTACCGGGGACTGGTACTGCCCAACCAGCTTTTTTCAGATGCTTGCTGCTGTGTTCGTAGTGTTGACAGGATCTTTTCTCCTATGTGCTGAATCAACGTCGCGTAAGCCTTCCTGGCCTTCAGTTTGTCTGCCTCTCTGGTATCTGGTCCAGGATCACGTTCTAGTCAGTCATTGAGCTCCTTTGCCTCCATTGCAGCTTCCATGATCCTTTTCCATGTGGAAAAATGTTCGCCATTGATCATACTTATCATTGTCGTCATTGTCCGATTCTCAAATCCAGTTAGATTTCTCGAAATCTGCATCATGGGATCTGCTACAATTCCACCAGGCATTACTTCACCAGCAGGGAAAGTTCAGAAAATGCTTTTTCTCTCCTCTTAGACTTTCGGTGAATCGGCACAGCACGGCTGCTCTGGGAGCAAGTGGCGGCACTACGTTTCTTTCTTCCCGTTCACTTTCACTCGTTCCGTCCCTTCACTGGGACAGAGGGGCACAGCAGGGGATGCCTACTTTCATACATGCGTTTTACGTCGGGAACCACGCTCTGCTGTGGAGCATTACGTAAAAACATACAGAGGGGTCCGTGGATCGGGTTGACAAACTTTATTGGAAAATAGTGTAAAGGTTCCAAAGTGCTATGGGTTTATATACATGGTCATAAGAGGAAAATATAAACTTTCTCACGTACCATTATGCTTGAGGGGATATGTCGAACACCAGAGAGAGTTGTGGGAATGAGGTTGGATGAAGTTACCTCAATTTCAGATCCGCTTTTAAGACGCGATTACAAACATAATATAATCAATTCTATTTCTTAACAACTGTGAACTGTCCCTTTTGTGTATACCTCCGCGCATTCAAACACCAAACTACGCTTCGGTCAACGCGAACACTCACCACTTAACTATCTGCTCTCATTGAACGAGCAACGCTCTTTAGCTTTTCTTATGGCGGGACCTATCTACACTGGTCCAGGAAATCTCCCCTAAATTCTTAAAGATTAATTTCTAAACTTAAACTGTTTTACTGACATTTAATAAAAAGCTTGCACTCAACTTCGTATTGATACTTTGCTAACAAAATGTATACAGATAATATATCAAAGCTTTAAAATCAATTTCCAGCGACTTAAACTATTGACTTTTAACATTAATTTTAAGCGAGTAATATTTCAGTAAAACTAAAAGATCCTCTATACTTTCAATAATTTCCACATTTCCTATGCATGGACTTTTAAAACTTAAAGTGTCCCATTATACAACACATTTGCGATTAAACTATTGTTGGCTGAAAGATCACATCCTAAGATAAATTTTTGTATGGCAAAGTGAATGCATCTCTGTTCTCCAGCGGCTTCCCAAAGTGACGTTCATAAAAATACACTTCGGTTTGAAGACTTTCTTTAAAGATAGAGTTTCATCAAAAATGCTCGAGAAAATTGAATTTTACGGAAACATCCTTCGAAACTACTTCAAAGCGAAATACTGCTTAGAGGTGTTTAGTCTCTAGATTAAATTTGAAACTCTCTGACTTTGGGATATGATGGATCTAGGTTGTTCTATCACTGAAATGTATAAGTTTTAAAAATTAAATTCTTGTATCGGGAGTCTTTTGGTTGTTTAAAATTTTTGGTGGAACAAACTTTTTTTTGAATATAGATGAAGTGCCATTAAATGTGTTGTTGAGGTTCGCTTTAACATGAGGTTCATAAATTTAGTAACTCGCGCATATTATATTCTTTTGTATAATATGTTAATCATTATTAAGTAAATTAAGATACAATTTTTCAATTTGTGTAACTTAATTTGTAAGATAGAAATACAGAATACAAGTTATTATAGTTTTTAGTTATACGATGTTAAAGGTATTTTTTTTATTTTATAATTATTTATATTTACTTATTTTAGACACGATAAAATCTAACTAAGGAGAGTATTTGGACAATTTAATTTTTTCTTTTAAACGTAACTTTTGGGTATAAATCAAAGAACTTTTTCAAAGTTAAAACAATATTCAAAATTTTGAGTGCACTGCTAAAATAACTTGTTTAGGGTAATTTTATAGACATTAATACTTTATACTGTAAAAGTAGAATAAAGGTTTAATTACAGTAAAATTTTAGTGAAATTTTATTTTAAAATATCTATTCTAGTTTCCAAAATGAGAGTTGTTCTTTTTACTTTTCCAAAACAAAAGTATTTTTTATACCTTTAAGTATTTAATTATTATTGGATGGCATAAACTATTATTCTGGCGCACCTCCCCACCCATCAACATACTAACTGCTATTTTAACTCTTAGTACTTAAGTTTCTCGAATATGTGAATCACGTTAAGATGCCAAAGCAATGCATATGCAAGTTAGAGTAATGCAATTGACTTAAAGTTTTTCTATTATATGTCATACATATTATTAATAAGATCGTGTTTTAATTAGTATTTAAGGTTTTAATTAGCTGTTTCGAATCTGTAAACATTAAATTATAAAATATATTAAATTATAATGAATGTATAAAATTGATATTTTAAGGAAATGAAATGTTATAGTTTGAATGTTAAAAGGATTAATAATGTAAAGGGGATATAACGTAATGCCAAAACTGCACCTGAAGATAAATAAAAGAAATACCAAGTACATAAAAAATACAAATGCATTTACAAGCATCAAATACCTAAAAGTATAGAATTCCAAGTTTGAGGTCGTTGATAACTTCACATACCTTGGGTCAAATGCTAATGATCAATTAACTTAGAAATAAGAAGGTACATATCATACCTTTTTCCAAACTAAGCTGTCGTGCCGATGAAAGAAGAATATAATACATAAAAAGAAATTCATTACTTAAACATTAAGTATTAATTCATATGAATATAAATGTTGATGCTGAACCATTATTTTTGTTTTATTCAGGAATACCATGCTGCAAAATATTTTTTTAACAGAAAACCGTATTTTGATGGAAAGTGCTCTAAACCCTAACACGACTTTCATTAAAGCAAAGTTCCAATTTTAAAACTAATTAAGCACTTTACTAGGTTTAAATTTTTTTGACTGCATTAGAACATAAAAAAATGAAACTTCTCGAGAAAAAAAACTAAGCTAAAATTGCATTTTGTGTGTACTTTTTTCAAATTTTTTTAATCCTACATTTTAGTATAAGTCATACTTCACGAGGAATTTAATTATAACCTGCAAACATAAAAAAACATGTAGTTACGCATAATTTTTTCATTGTATAACATTGCTTTTTTTAATAATATTATTTCCCTCTTTACAAACACAGATTATAAAGTATCTCAAGCTACGCTATATAATCATCACGCATTCCAAAAGCAGCTTAATATTCGTCCCGTGTTTGTTTAACGTCGACATTATCCCTTCAAGTATTTAATTACCCCCAAATGAGCGTTAAATGCGGTGTTCATTACCACCTATACCATTTATATCATTTTTATACTCCCTTTCAAGAGATAACATTGCCTGAGGTTGGTTTTTCTGCTTTCCTTTAAGAGTTAAAGTAAATTGAGAAACTTGGCGATTTGATGCGAAAATTAATCTTTTAGAGAATTCTCTGGGGGGAGTGTGTGTGATAGGGAATGAAAAAGACATTTTAAGTTTCGGTTTCGTGTAAAGAAATTGATAGTTTCTTTTTGTTTGTTTTTAAAGAGTGAATCACTGTGGGGAAGTTACGGATGTTTTGGTTTGCGTTCGAATAAATTGCACAACGAAAAAGATAGAAAAAATTAGCGAATCGAAAAATTTAAATGAAAGTTTGAATTGAAAACAATGGTTATGTTTTTTCGTTTGATCTAAAATATGTTAACCGTTAAAGTAGAAGTAGTTTTCTTAAAATGTAAAATATTAAGAAATGTACATTTTCATGATAAAAAATTTCCTAATTTCTTTTGTTTGTTTTTTCCGAAAAGAAATGAAGGAAGTTTTTAATTTTTTCAGATATTATTAATTGGAGTGGTTTAATACTATGCAAGTTAGTACGTAATTTTCGTTAATTTCTATTTGTACATAATATAAATCTCCAATACTGTTTTTTATAATATAATTCGAACACACCGTGTGGTCTCGAGGCGTCATATTGATGTGATATGGGTCACTGCTGGTCATTTTTGAGACGTGACATCTAGTCTTTTTTTTTCGCTACGAGGCTTCACGAAATGAATCTCTCTCACGGCCATCTCTTCCTCCAGCAAATGGAACTGTAGATCTCAGTCGGTAAAGCACTTATCTTGCATTCGAAAGGTCCCAGGTTCGAGTCACTACATTTCTAAAACAACTACCTACCCGGAAACGGCCTGTGTAGTAAAAAAGTTCTACGAAAGTAGAAGAGTGCACGTTAAATATGCTCCTAAGTCCTGGACCTTAGTCGCCCCCCTATAAGTCGCGTTGGGGGCCTATTAATGTGTGGGCTCGTTCTTGCTGTCGTTCTAAATTATGCCACCCGTCGCAATAGCCCTCCTGTAAATCTACCGCAACGGTAATTCAACTAAACTCAAATCTCCCATGCAAATCGTCAACAAAACAAGACGTAATTCAGACTATATTCGACAGGGGCCATTTGATCCTGGCCCGGCAATAATATTAATAAATTAATATTGTATGCAAGATCCTTCTCATTGTTATTTGCACTGTCATTTACTGCTTTATTATTAATCAACCTAAGAGTTCTCCTTTTTTTGTACCTTGCAATGTCTGTTAGTAGCTGCAGATCACAGTTATTTACTCAACGTTTTATTATGCACTATGTATTTAGAGTTAAGGGGATACGGTACCCAAAAATTGGTCAAAATCTCGATTTTTCAGTTTTTACTTTTTATTATTCAAATATTTGAATTCGTATATATTATTTAAATACGTATTTCGTCTGTTTTCAACCTGTTTTCTCTGTTTCGCGTTTTTCAATTCTTGTGTTTAATAAATCCCTAAGGCTTTTTTGATAATTAAGTTACAATTTTGAAATTTTTAACCTATGTTCTTATATAAATGATGCACAAAATTGTGCATGGAATGAGGTCTACTATGTATAGTTGTATTTATTTAAATGTTGAATTCAATAATTTGTAATTTTTTTATTTTCAGTATAAATGCGTGTTACATTTTAACTGTAGCTCACATTTTAAAATCCATGCACAGTTCTTGAACAAATAGTTCTAAAAAAAACCTATAAAATTTTGGTGGAGTTATTCTCAAAATTGAAAGAGGAGTAGCGTTTTAAAAAAGTTCAAAATTTTGACTTTTTTTTAAATGAAAAACTACTTGTTAATATTTGTTTTTATTGCTAGAAAATGTTTCATTTAGAGTGAACATTTTATAAAACCCCTATAATTTACAAGTTTATGTTATTATTTCTAAAAATAATGTTTTGGGTACCGTATCCCCTTAAGTCTTCAAATTGTATTATGGGTAGTTCGGGCATTAGATAATGTATGTATTATCATCAAATAATAAGCTTATGGAAAAACATTTATTCGATTAGGTTATTAAAATAAAGCATTTGCTTTTTGATTTTTATTCTTTTATTTTATTTTTTTTGTTATTAAAACTTTATTTAAAAAATAACTTTGCATAAAATTATTTCTTAAGATCAGTGTTAAATTTTTCCCTAACCCATAACTGAATGACTCTATACATAGTATTTTTTTAAGAAATACTATGTATTCTTAAACTGTTCACTTCAAATTTCAAATGAGTGTTTTAGAAACTTTACTACGGAAAAACTTGCCACATTTTATAAGTTGTTTCAAGAATACATTCTTCTAGTTTGAGAGAAAAACATTGGAAAATTCTATGGTTTTAAAATATACAAAATATTTGTTTTGCGAAGAAAATAGCTGTTATTTGTTCTTGTGTAGACACAGAAAATCTCCGCGTATTCAGACACCAACGTTAAGTGTTTTTCGAACTTCTTTTCTCGAACGTAGAACAAGGCATATTGAAAATCAATCGATAGATTTTATTGTGCGAAACACTTGAAATATTTTTCGAATTCCTTTTATCGTACTGTACATCATTTGTTCCGATGTTTATTTTTACAAATGTGAAACACTGAAAGACCAATAAAATGGAAGTGGCTTTACGATTTTTCAATGGGAGAAAAATTTACTAGAAAAATAAATGAAATCCTTAAAAAACGTTTTTGTTATAATTTTTATGGCACATACAATTGATTTGAACATTTAAAAGTAGTTACAGTACGGCTAGTATTAATTTTAAAGGTAATAAATAGAATGCAGTTTGATTCAAAGTGCACAAAAATGGAAGGTTTGTTAGTTAAAAATAAAAGGTTCCATAAATGGTAGCCAGTTGTAGAACGAATTGACATTATGTGTAGTACATGTACTGCTAAAAATAACGGGACAAGATTGCACCGAAATACTGGAATTTTCAATTTTCACCACTATTTAGTGAGTGAATTTACATATTTTGTGGTAAAACTATAACTATGATACACCGCAAAAGTGGTAAATTAACGCCCCAAATCGTGGTGGTAGCTAAAAAGCACTAGGATTCTAGTACAATATTGCAGTAACATTTTTTAACTGTGTATAGTCATAGTTGAAAGGTAAAATACCATTTGGTTTAAACATTAAAAGCATTTCAAAATTGCTCAGATGTAATACAAAACCTTCTGGAACATTATAAGTATCTCACAAACTACAATATATATGTAATTTTTGAAACTATAATTACTTTTGAAACTACTAAAATGTATATATGCCTGCATAAATCGATTCTAGGAATTCGTAAGATATATTGTGAAAATGTTTCAAACACGGCCGAGAAAAACACACGAAAATGCAACGTAATTAAACTTCTTTAGATGACTTTCAGCTAAAGAATGAATGTAGAAGATTAATAGTCTTCATATTACAATTGCACTGACAGTTTTGAGGCAGCTAATTCAGGGAGAATGAGTTCCACGTTGCTTTCGAAACGAATTGCTTCTCACAAATGGCAGACGTCACGGCACTATTGAAGTACAGAATAAAGAATTTTCTGCGGGGTAGATCACTTTACAAAACTTTTACATATGAGTTAGATTAAAAACTATATGTATTTTAGAATTTATTGTTCGTGCTTGTTAGTTTAAGTATACTTAGTCACGATTTAACAAGGTTGATGATGGTTAAACATAGGTACAACATTAATGAAAAGTATGTTTCCATTTATTCAATTGTTCTTTTTATTGAAAGATATATCTTGTTACTACAAGAAATTGATCTATGTTATAATAAGTAGGAATAAAAATATTTTTATAGATGTTTGATCATCTATAATAATAAAAGAAAGAGTATGTCCGTCTATGGATCGTGAAAGACCTACTTATACTACCCAGAAATTTTTTAATATAGATTCCTTTTAATACCTACGTGTGCTTCTGAGGCTTATTTTTTCATATTTGATAATTATTATTTAATTAATATTAATATTTTCAAAACATACGTTATCCATCTAAGAGTGAATGAGTATAACAGGGCTTGAAAACACATGGGCCGGGCCAAAACAGAGGATTGGCGTCATCTGTCAATAAACGTGAAAATTCAGTTAGGTAGGTAGGTATGTTGGTATATATGTTTTACGGTTTGTGTGCTTGATCAGAGACCCACTAAAATCCAGTAAGACCTCCGTTAAATAATTACAAAATAAATGTATCGTATTTTTTTAAAATATTTTTGTCTTCTCGACTACAGGGGGTATCTTAGTATTTATTGCCGTGTGCAACCACTCTCGTCTCTTTGCATTATGTTACAACTCTAGGAATCCGTCGGGATTGTAGTTAAAAAAAATTCGGCACCAATTGAAAAGTTTCTGGAAGTATTTTTTGTGGTCTTGAAATATTTTTAGCATAACCTTTCATAGAGGTTGGGTAATTTGTTAGACATGATTATTATAAGAGGGAATATGTGTAGGGATTTATATTAATCATACGCTAACTTATTTTTCAAACTTAGCTACAGTGCTGGTAACTTGGAATCATTGACATGAGGTTATGCTACATGAAACATCCAGCACCCATAGTATTTATGCATACGTTAGGGCAGAATGGTAATTATATCATGTTAATAATAAAATCGTTTTGACCTATAGTGTACATGCCATACTAAGGAAGAAACCGATTTCCGATCGTCGCTACACTCCAAGCAGGCCTCAATACTGATAGATTCCCAGTCGATGAAGTTTTTTTTTACCCTAGACTCATCAATTGCGAGGGATATAAGAGGATATAAGGGTTATAAAACGGTAAAAGATACACGAAACATCATAAAACGAAAACAAAGCTTTCCTTCAATATTCAAACATCCCTATATGTTTATACATGGATTTACAGTCCTCTTACGGTTTTACCATTACTCATCTTTTTTCAACAACAAAAAATGTTTAACTTCATAATTTATCCCCTGTTTTACTTACTAAAAATCTAGATTTTTGACTTTTAGTCCTATATTTCTAATATCATTAGAACTGTTTTAAAAATATAAGGGGTTGTAAGTTATAATAACCTAATTTTGTTTCTTACAAACGAAGAAACAACCTGGATAAACACACTATACACCTTCTTCTATCATCAAATTATTTTTGTTAATTTGACTGTTTACAAATTAATCAAAATAAAATATTGCCATTGTTAGTACCAATTCTTCTTTAACCAAAATTACACGAATCTTTTAAAATATTTCTAATTACATTCCTATATTAGTTATTTTCATCAAATATAGTTATATCAGAACTTAGTTACGTGATTTATTAAAACTAATTTTAATTTTGAGAACACCTGTGAAAAACAATAAAAAAATTAACTAGCTTCAAATGGCAAATTATTTTATCCCCAAATCTTTGTTATTCAAATTCAAAATACTAATCATAATTTCGCACCGTACGCGGGAAAGAGACCTATCGCGAAAAAGACCATTCTTCAGGAGAGCCGTTTAAAGTTTTAGTAAAATTTCAAATTATCACAAAATCGTTCCAAATGAACCTAGATCAAAAATATTCGGCATGGATATCCGTTTTATGAGTATCAAAAGGTATGCATAGTCATTTTTTACTTTAAATTTGCCTTATTCTTATTGTTGATCAATATATTATTATATTATAAAAATGCTTTAAGTAAATGAGTATTCTTCATAAGTATGTTTCCTTAATATTTAGAATGAATTTGGCAGCAAACGTTTTAGGACCGGTCTTCATAAGAGCCGTTTAAAGTTTTGGTAAAAATTCGAATTATCACAAAATCGTTCCAACTCAACCTAGATCAAAAATATTTGGCATGGATATCAGTTTTAAGAGTATCAAAAGGAATGCATAGTCATTTTTTACTTTAAATTTGCCTTTGCTGAGATATTTTCATATAGGTCTTTCTTTCGCGTGCAAATTTGAACGATTTTGTTCGCGAAAGAAAGACCTATCTGAAAATATCTCAGCAAAAGCAAATTTAAAGTAAAAAATGACTATGCATTCCTTTTGATACTCTTAAAACTGATATCCATGCCAAATATTTTTGATCTAGGTTGAGTTGGAACGATTTTGTGATAATTCGAATTTTTACCAAAACTTTAAACGGCTCTTATGAAGACCGGCCCTAAAACATTTGCTGCCAAATTCATTCTAAATATTAAGGAAACATACTTATGAAGAATACTCATTTACTTAAAGGATTTTTATAATATAATAATATATTGATCAACAATAAGAATATATTTTTTTAAAAATTAAATTTAACAAAAAGCTTGTTTAACCATTTTAATGAAGTTTATGTAATAAGGTTTATCTCTTATCATGTCATTACGATATTATTTTAAAGTTATGTTTATTTTTATAATTTAATATATTCAATGATTGAAATCATAATAGTTTGTTTACATAAAAAATAGGTGTTATGAGATACTTATATCTTGTTATGACTTACAAGATATAAGAAATCATATCCACATTTTTCTACAAAAACCGTTCAATCTAAATTTTTACTATGTATCATGTTTAAAATTAAAACAAAAATAAATTTTGAAGCATTATTAAAATTTTCATGAAAATATTTTTAAAAAAAGTTTTAAATTTTAAAAGTAAGTTGTAAGAATACTTCATACCTTAAGTATACAGTTGAATTCACTGACTTTATATCGCTAACTGTCAAGTTGTAGCAATTGAGTTTAGATTTATAGTAAAATACCGACGTTGAAAACGATTTAAAACAATTTATCGTTTGCTAAAATATTAATTTGAAAATATATATATACCTATACATATTGACATATCATTTTGTAATCTACACATATTACATGAATTTTTTTATATATATTTATTGTACTAAATAACATAAAACAGTGCTTTTGAATGAGTATTTCAAATAAAGAAACAAAGAAAATAAATAAATAACCGACTTCAACCTTTCCATTTAAGCACTTCAAACTTAACTTCATCGCCGCCGCAGATGCAAAACGCATAACGAAAAAACGCCAGGTGCGATAGGTCTTTCTTTCGCGCTCATTTTCATCCAAAAACAAACGCGAAAGAAAGACCTATCTAGTATCTATTAATTGCAGCCGAACTTGGGCTCGGATGGCTATGCCGATTGCACCAATCGAAAGATATCAAAATTTTGCATCCTATAGTAGTGTTATCTTAAAAAGTCAATTTTGGCCGATAGGTCTCTTTTCCGCGTACGGTGCGATTTGTTTTGACTGGCAGTATGGTCTCGCCCTGCTGGGAACCCGTTAACTTAATAGAAAATTTGTCGTACAGAATTTTGGAATGGGGTTCTCTGCTTCAATAAGATTGATTACCAAAGATTTACCTAAAACAGTGGTTGTCATCAAAAATATTCGAACATTAATGCAGAAGAACTTCCGGATGCTCCTTCCGTTTGGAGCCAAGATATGAAGAATTTCAGTAATTTACGTACTCGAGAACATCCAACATACAGCTTACCATGGGTGAAACAGTACAGGTATGATATAATGAGCGGTCTGTTCATTGGCGATATTTGACGAGCTTGAAATTTAATGTGAAGTTGCTATACCTATCTATCGAGTGGTATGAAATGAAATGTTTACAACAAATTATACACTTTCGCTGTTTAGAAACGTAACGCAAAACGCCAAATTGAAAACGGCCATTACATTATATCTGTTCCCATATATGACCAGGTACCCGTACTACGAATTCATTTGAAAGCACAACTTGTAACAGCAAATTTTGACAAAATGGAAAATGCCAGGCAATTTTAAAATACTCAAAATCAAATTCATATTTTCTGAAGAAATCATAGAGTAAATAATAACAAATGGAAAACTTTTAAAGTACTGTTTAAAACATTTTGTATGAATTATTTTATGCATTTTAATTTTTTAAAACATTAAATAAATTCAGTTAATTATATAAATTTTGTATGCCTCAAAATATTATACAAAATCGGTATGTTTTTTTAGAACGATACATATCAACTTAGTAAAAAATACATTACAGTGAATCCCAGAAAATATTGCATTTTGAATTGAGAAAAAATTTACGAACTATTTCTTAGGTATTCTTAATAGATGCTTATGAATAAGCTTTATAAGAAAGACTTTTATTTTATATATAGCTTCACCCATGCATGACATATTGTTATCCTTTTTCTTTTGTCAAAAAATGAAAAGAATAGAAGTAAATAATAATACTATTAATAACATTTTAAAATCTTTGTGTAAATATTTCTTGGTTAAAAAATGTTTCAAAGAATAAATTTCATTATTTAGCTAAACCAATGTTTAAAAACCTTTTCTATGTGGGAATTATAAATACTTTCATTTGATATATTTTATATTCATAAGAAAAAGAGTGATTAAAATCTTTAAAAAACAATAGGGAATCTACAAAAAATATAAATTGAATATGCTGATTTCGGTACCTTATTTTTTAAGAATGACAAAATAGTTTTAAAGAAACTAAAAAATATTTTAAAAAAACTTGAAATAAATAACTCTCTTTTAAAAACGTACAAGAAAAATAAAAATAAAACAAAGAATATTTATTAAAAAAATGGGCTGGTATTTTGTAACGTTGGTAAAGAAAGGCCTCTTACATAAAAGTAATTTATTTTGGTTAATAACTTACATTCTATAAAATCTAATAATATAATAAAATATATTTTTTAATTAAGATGTATTAAAAGTTTGTAATTTATCATCGTACATAGCTATATCGTATATAGTTAATTTTACGAGTGTTGTCACTACTAACATGGACAGGTAAATTTCGGTAACCACGACAATGAATTATGCTTTTTGACCTGGAAAAAAATTCATTTTAAACTAAACTTAATTAACATTTAGAATTATTGAGTGCTTACAATAATGGTTCAAGGAATTAGCATACTGAAATAGAAGAACATACTGAAGTTTACCTGCCCAAGGCAGACTTATTTTCGCTATTTAAATTTTATTTTATTCAACGAAAGATGCAAAAAATAGCCATATTTGTCATAGCGATGACATTTTCATCTTAAATAATATTTACAAAGAAAGGGAAAAAATTAAAATACTATTGCTATAGCACATAGGGTTAAAATGTATCTATTCATGGATGTTCTTTTATAACTTTAACCTTGCAAAAGGAAAATAAAATACTATGTATAGACATAGGTTAATGATCATATGATGTTATTTTAACTTAATGCATAATGTATATAATTCTGATACTACTTAATATTCAACTTTTTTTTATAACGTTCCATAATTTATTATGTCATAAACACTGCCAGTCAAATTAATGACGCTAATACTGGGTTATACTGCATTTGTTGAAACTCTGAAAGAAATAGCTTAGTTGGGAGAGCATTTAACTAACGATGGTTCGTTAATTGATTTCCATGGTTCGATCCTGGAGCATACGCATGTCACAAAGCATACCGGGGTTCAATTCCTCGCCGGGGTGGTAGACTTTTGCTTTTTTCTACAATAAATTGGTTAAAAAACAGATTTTGCATTACAATTACAAATTATTCGAAAAAAATAAACATATTTTTGCTGTAAATTATACGGTATTTTTCTCTTAAATAAGTTTTTTTTTATGTAAACAGCCTACTTTTTACAGATTTAATTCTGAAAAAAGTGTGTTTTTACAGCAGCAACTGCAAAAATATCCAAATTCTCTACATCTTTGAAATTTTAAACGTATTCTTCTTCATCGGCTTCCAAGTTATATTTACAAAAAAATACAAATAAACGGTCTTCTGTTGATACGTAAATCTTAAGTTTATTAAAAATAAGTATCTGTTTCACTAAATACAAATAATTTATAAATCTTTATCATATACACAAACACAAAAAAAACAATTATGTTACAAAACATAAAACCCAAAACAGCTTCCAGTAAACTCGTCATTTTGACAAACTTTATAACTTTTAGTACTCAAGTTCATAAAATTACCTCAGAAATTTACACACTAGTAGGCATAACCACAAAATATGCGACCTCACTTAATATTCGCTGGGATCCCCTGTTAGAAAATCCAACAACGATCATAAAAACATTCCGCATTTAACCAGATGGAATTAAATTTTCGCATCTAGACTTTCGAGAATTTGTTTTGCACCTTCCAAAAATTTAGTACGTGGTATGCGTGACAAAAGTGAAATGAAATACTATTTTAAAGTTTTGTGGCACGGATCCTCCCTCTTTATCCATTGGGAACTTTACTTCCTTTGCTATTGAAAAAAAAAATTACAAAATAGCAATTTTCTCAGTTTGTTTTGTGGATTATTCAGATTTAAATCTTTTCATACTTTTTGTAGTGTTGACATTAAAGAACATTTTCTTAAAAAAATGCAACTTTGTTTATTATTGAAAAAAAAACATTAAAAAACGTTTCTTGTTAAATTAAGTAATAAAATGTACTCGGGTATCTATAATGTTTCTGAGAAGTATGACAAGGCATACTACACAAATGAGTTTTAAGTGTTGACACTAGCTATATTTTAAACGTAGTTAGTTCTTTTGAAATGTAGAAACATTCTAGTCATACCATAATCAAAATAAAAACTAAAATAAGTCTTTATGTTTAAAATATAAAAGGTTTCATATCAGTATTATTTTTCAATATATATTTCTATAAACTTTTGATCACCCGTTCACTTTGATTAAAAAAAAATTATTTAAAGACTGATATTTTTTCCGCGAAGATGCAGTAGATCTCGGAAAAAATCATATTGCCATTTCTTCACAGGCGCTGAATACGAAAATCAAAAACTGCGAGACAGTTGACTAACTTAGTGCCGTCTTGAAGAAAAACATAGTAAAGGGGCCTTAAAAAACGAGAGAGCGAGTAACACATTTAATGCGGAAAATGCCGTTATAAAAAAACTGTCAAGAGAAAAATATCATTGAAAAAAAATAGAAGAAAAAATTGCGTATACAGCCGGCCGTATAAAATGCACAAAGATTTCAAGAAATATGTTTTATAGCAATTCGATGGTGATAAATAACATGAATTTCGAATTTGTTTTGTTCGGTGGTTCTGGTACAAGATTTGAACTCGATAAAGAATCTGGAATCTAAGACTTGTAAAAAGAAACTTCTTTCTAGGTGATTGATAGCAACTTTCTGCATATGTGGCCTGGTGATAAGATGGTTTGTATCTACTGATGTTGCTGAATATTTTTATGCTTATTTGTTCATTATGGCTATTTTGCGTTTTCCGATAGTTGGTACATGAGCAGTTTTTACACAAGTATTGGTTTTAGTTAATTTTAGTTTTATTTTATTGTCATGCAAGAAATATTCTTTACTTTCTTGAAAAATTGAAAGCATAAATTTATAACATTATATTTAAACTAAAAAAGCATTATATAAAAACGTACATCGGGCCTATTAACACATGATCTACTAACGATTCTTACTAGACGATTCGATATGTGTATATTGTTCTATGTGTATTTATAATGTTTCCATAGTTTTTACGTTTAATATCATGTTCTATTCCAAAGAGAAAAACATTTTATCGTATTTTTTTTATATAAAACCATACCATAGTGCTTTTTCTTTAAACGTCAGGTAATTTTAAGGTTATCCAATATATGTCAGTGCATCATTTTCTGCTATGATTATTTCACACTTTGTATTTATTTTAAACTCATATAACCACTATATATTTGATACATTTTGGAAAAAATATATTTGGTTGACTTTTTTCACACAAAAAAAATCTATATCATAAAATGAAAACCTAATATTACCTACTGCCTTTACTTCAAAAACCAAGTCAATTTTGTATTATTTAATAAGTGTAAACTATTACAACACCTCTCCTACTAGCGTGCAGTTTAATTAAACGTGCAGCAATACACAAAGGCACCCCTATCATTGTATTGCTCTGATGAATGATGGATGTGCTAAGCATATTAGGGATTCTTCTAGACTAACGTAAACATCCCCCAAAATGAAGGTCGAAAACCCACATTACAATTGTGGAGTTCGCTTGCGCTGAATAATTAAAAATCCATTTATCCACAGAGAACCTTGGACAGTGTCCAGTTTGCGAAGGTCCGATGTTGTATTACCCCGACGAATTTTTAAGTTGTTTTAACAAAATACTAAATTACAGATTGTCAAAAATAGTGTTGATTAGTTCAGATTCGGAATGTGTGATCGCGAAATAAAAAGGTTAGGTAGATATATATTTAGGAAATAAGTTTTCGAGTTTGATTTTTTTGTAGAGCTTTTATTGCCCGATAAGCAAACTTTTAAATCTATGTAGTCAAGTCAATCCCCAATACTTTTAAATGACCGCCTTTTCAGGTATCGTTCTTACCCTTTGCTTGTGGATTTTTAATCCCAAGGTCTATAATTAATATTTAAAAGAAATTGAAAAAAGTAGTCAAAAGGAGCAAAAAGTAGTCAAAAGGTACAAAAACTTCCAAAAATAAATAATTATTATCTACTAAGCTCTTCAATTAAATTTGCATTCTTACTACTAATTATACTGTAAATTAGTAAAATTTCAGTTACAGTTCTGCCATACTGATAATGTGGAATGTGGGATAACGCAGCTGCAACACCGACGCTTGACATAGATCTAAAGGATTGATAGAGAATTGGTTCACTTTGAGGAATGCTCGATGATAGTTGAGAGGGCATTAATACATAGTTTATGAGGTGTACATTGTCCATAAATATTAAAACTTTATAACATTCATACTTAATAGGTTAAACTGTGTTGGAATTCATATATAATCCACTCTTTGGTTCAATAATTTCAATCATTCTACACAAACTTTCCTTGCTCCTCATAAATAACTATTTTAATGTCCAGTAATTAAATACACATAAATATTAATGTACATGGTAGAAACTCACTTCTACAAAAAAGGAACTAATTTAACCACAAATAAGCAATTTACTATCCTAAGTAACTAAAATTGTTATAATTGAACAAAAGTAATTTGACAATCGTTTTAATTTGTTTGCTGAATAGTATTTAACTATACATTATTATATTCGCCTGTTCTCCTCGCATAAACTACAGTTCTATGGTTTAACAATTTATTTGTTAATTACTTTTAGAAAATGTTATTTATAAACTTGAAATATGTTTTTCTTTATCATAGGGAATAAATATATTATTTTTTTTATAATAGAAGCAATTTAAACATTATTGAATATTATAAAAAGTTAATAAATTTTGCTTAGAAAAAAAAATCATACTATATCTAAAATAAAACTATTTTTTTGGAAAAAATTATTTCTTTAAGTACTTGGAAATTAAAAAAAAATACCGAAAATAACTCTTAATAAGATTTGGAATCAATTATCAATTTCAAAACAAGAAATAATCTACCAAATCATTTGAACTGTAAATTGTTATGACTAAATAAAAGTTTCCGAAAGCTAACGAAAAAACTTTTCTCATATCATGCTATTCTAAATTGGGTTTATATTCGTCTCAAGCCATACAAAATTTAGTTCAATCAACTCACTCTCGGACCAACTTATAACTATATAACCAACATTCAATTGGTTCCAATGTTAATTGAAATTTTAGTAAGCTGAGCGTTTGCAGAGCGTAGAATTTCCAATCAAGTCCCTTAGCCGATTTGACTGTTTGACCTTTGGGTAAATTGACTGTAATCGACGGTCTAATTACAAATAGCTTACAAAGACCGACGACCGACAAAGTGATTTGATTGCCCCGTTAGAGCACTTGGTCTTTGATGGTGTTAAATCTGGGTAGATTATTCACTGCTGACTATGTTGCCGGTAGGTAGACTAACACAACTTTATAGCAAGAAGTAAAGGAATGTGCATTTAATTAAATTGAGGATTTAGAATATGGGTTGAATGTAAAAGGAGTTTCGAATGAGAATTAAAAGTAATATATAATTCGAGTAAATTGAATTTCTATTCTTAAAAACTCCATAAATCGGTGTTATAATGTGTATTGTTGAATAATGTTTGAATCTTAAGTTTTTGGTAATTTTTATTTGGTTTTATAGACTAATTTGTAACTAAAAAATAATCAAACTAATTTAGGAAATTATCATAAATAATAGAAATTTTTTAATAAACACAATAAGTCTACAGATTACCTTTAAGATGGATACGAATGTAAATATCTACATGAATCACTCGAAGTATTAATTTTTTTCTTTTACCAATGTATGTAGTATTTGATATTAATATTGCCATTCAAACTTTTTAAGTTGAAAGATTTTTTTTCTTGATGTGCAGGCTAATAAAACATTTTATTTTATATAGAGTTTTAAAAAATTATGCTTTTTAATGGATTATTTATTTACACGATACTACGGCATTTTTATAATTATCAATATTATCCAATAATTATCTCAGAGTTACATAAAAAAAACAATAATGTTAAAAAAAACTATATTTGGCTATAGTACTACAGCGCGTCCCAAAAGTTTATGGACTGCTGTGTTTTTTGAATTTTATAATAGGAAAACGTTTCGCAAGAATTTTTTTTATTTTTAATTATCAAAAATATCAATACAATATTAGTACTGTACACAAATAACATAACAACATCACAAATTTAGTGAAAAATGAAAAAAATTAAAATTTGGTTGTCCCAAAAGTTTATAGACAAGTCCATTTTTCCATTTAATTTTGCACTATTGTTCAAATTTTTAAACCGTTCTTCATTATCACTTGAAAAACTCGATCAGGCATACTTAAAACAAGAGTTTGGAGAATTTCGGGCTTCAAATTAAACCAACTTTGTTCAATTTGCATCGTTAGATCTTGAACTGTTGCAAATTGGCGCCCATTTGCATAAACGTCCCTCGAAAGTATTCCCCAGTGGTTCTCCATAGGATTCAGGTCAGGACTTAAAGCTGGCCACTCCATAACTTTAACATTGTGGCGTCTAAACCACTGCATAGTGGAGTTAGACACATGAATGGAGCAGTTGTCTTGTTGATATTCCCATTTATTTCCCCCTAGCCAACTCCCAAATGGAAGTAAGTGAGCTTCAAGAGTTCCTTGATAATCATCAGAATATTGCCGACCTTTCAAAAAAGCAATATCAGTTGTTCCGTTGAAGGAGAAGGCTCCCCACACCATTACTGAACCCCCTCCTTGTTGCCTGCTTAAAAAGGACCTTGGTTCCTTCCGAAGATCGTGCCAATAGTACTTCCATCCATCGGGGCCATCTAAATTAAACTTTTTTTCGTCACTGAAAACCACACTTAGCCATTCGTCTTTGTAATGCATGTAATTTCTTGCCCACTTAACTCGAGCATCCTTATGGCGTTTTGTAAGCTTTGGCGTGCGTCGCATTTTATGATATTTTAAAAACTTACTTGCTTTTAGCCTTCGGTGGACTGTAGATTTTGATACTGAAGCTGTAATTTCTTTGGCTGTAGATCGTACAGACAAATTTTCAGTCGAAACAAGTCTCACAATTTCTCTGTCTTGCCTCTTTGTTGTCTTTTTTGGCCTTCCAGGACGAGATTTTGGTTCGAAAATGTCCCCTTTCGCTAGGATTTGATAAATTCCAGCTTTGCTACGCTTTATTCTTCTAGCAATATCTACAACTCTCATCCCACGAGCTTTTAAACGATGAATTTGTAAAATTTCATTTTTCGTAAATTGCACGTTGGCAGGCATCTTTGCAATGAATCAAAAAGAAACAACCCACTAGTTTTTATCTCATTAAGCCATTACGTCACTTGTACAAATAATAGAATAAGCAAATTTATATTTTCATTAATAAAAACAGCTCTTAACACCTTTTGTCCATAAACTTTTGGGACAGCATTTTTTCGTTTTTATTTTTTAAAAATAAATTTATGATCTCTCACAGTTGTTTGAGCGTTTTATTATTTGAAATATTCTCTTAGATATTTGCATAAATTATTTCGTCATTCACACTCGCTTATTCTTCTCTTTAACTTGAAAAAAACAGCTGTCTATAAACTTTTGGGACGCGCTGTAGTATAAAAAACTTTTCTTTACAAAAAATATTTTCAGAAACGAAAAGCGCTATGCTTAACCACTTTCATGTCTTGACAAATCGTCCCTGTTAGCAGAATTGAAGCCGCTTATTCTGGGATTCAAGTAGACAAAATTTTATATTTTAAACCTCTATAAATACTCCAGAGGACAGTTCAAAATACCGAACACTGCCAGTTCCTGTGTGAAATCTGGTCCAAACCGGTCACACTCCACGTTGTTCCGGCTCCAGCAGATTGAAAGAACCATTTTTTTCTTTTCAATTCCTGATATGATGTGACAAGCCATTTTAAGTAAGCCGCCCCTTTAGGTTCTTTTCTTTTCTTGTATATGTTTTTTTGTAACGCCAAAAATATTTACCAAGAAGAATTTGTGGTCCTTTAGAAGATGTAGTAAATTCGGGTTTTTGCTGTTGCTGCTGTAAAAACAGGCGATTGACATAATTTAAACTAAACAAATATTTTGTGTGCACAGAAAAAAGCTGGTTTGCAGGAACAATACCGTATAATATACAGTAGAAATGGTTTTTTTAACAAATAAATAGTAATTGTAGGGAAAACCCTTTTTTTCCTTTAGCAAAGTCGTTGTGGAGAAAAAATAAATTCTACCAGCCCGGCAAGGTATTTGAACTCCGGTCTGCCTCATGACAGGCGTATATGCTGACATAGATACTACAGATAAATAGCAGACTGGCGAAATCCAGGAATCGAGCCATGGAAATCCAGGAATGAACCTAATAGTTCAAATAGTTATACGGTTTTTGTCTAATAAGCTTTAGATGGTAAAATACAAAAAAAAGTTTTTATTTTAAACAGGATATTTTACATAAAAATTATTTTTAAAATAACAATATTAATCCGTAAATATATGTTTTTCTGTAACATTTACACATCTCTATAGTGTACAGTGAACATCAATGCTGAAGAAATAATAAATCATAAAATAAACTATTTATATTTATACGATAAATTACAATGTTTAAAAGAGCTTAATCCTAAAAACATATTTACTAGATTATTAGATTTTATATAAAAATAGGCAAACAAAAAGAAGCTTTTTGTTTACAAAATTTTTTCTTACTAATGTTTCAAAAGCCAGTTGTTTTATAGCCAGTTTTAAACCAGTTATTTTTCAACATAATATTTAGTTTTATTTATATTTTTGTTGCAAGTTTCGTCAAAAAAATTCATTCAATTCAGCTTTTTTGTTTTTTGGTTGCCTAAAAACTATTTTATTATTCTTTTAAAAAAATAAAATACCGTTCTCTGCCTATTCAAATTCTATTTTCTTGGTAAATTACCGATTGTTTTTTATAGACATTAGAGGTCTAGTTTAATGTGTTATAAATATTTTGTGTCTAAAGCTGCATATCCGTTTGATACTATATTTTTACTAATTTCATTTAAATTACTACACATAATCAGCAAAAACAGGACAAAATTATTGTTAAACGAAAACGCAAACTAACGTTAAATCATTTATTTACAAAGACTGTCCTGAAGCTTTACACAGATGATTGTTTACTCTAGCATTTATTTCAAAAAGATAGTAGGGGGACCGGGTCTAATTTTCCTATGGGGTAAGTTTATTCATCAGGAAATACAAGAAATGAGCCGTTAGGGGGCGCCAAATGGCTGCTTGGTTTATGAAGCAACCCGTTTTATGTCAACCACAAGAATTTTTGCTCAGTTTGTGTTGTAATATTGTCTTTAGAATTGTTTTTGTGATTATTTTAACGTTGAGTGAATTTTTATGCTTACATTCAAACCTAAATCAAACGTACTTTTATTTAATTTAGGGGAAAGAAGGGTAATTGCGCCCACTTAAGCAAAAGTGACTGTAACACGCATAATACGACACTTAAATTATGTTTTTTTATTACCATTTATAACTGAACAAACATAAAACAGAATGCCGTATCGTTAAACATGAAAACAATAACAATTGTGCTGAAAACTGAAAACGAGGAAATATTACATTGAGCGC
The DNA here is from genome assembly GCA_019343175.1 of Oedothorax gibbosus. Taxonomy (NCBI): domain Eukaryota; kingdom Metazoa; phylum Arthropoda; class Arachnida; order Araneae; family Linyphiidae; genus Oedothorax; species Oedothorax gibbosus. The sequence goes on from JAFNEN010000538.1 coordinate 366,457, forward strand.
CATTACCCGAACATGTTGGGTAATGCCGCTCACTGCGACGAGTACTGCCGCTCATTATTCAAAGCTTTTATACAACATATTTCACAACTAATTAAAGTAATTTTACAATTTGCAACAGTCAGAAATATAGTTTTCTGCTTTATCCTCTCCATTAAATTAATTTTACAATTTGCAATAGTCACAAATATAGTTTTCTGCTTTATCCTCTGCACAAAAATCTTAGTGGCTCCGCTTAACAGGATTTGCACCTAAACCATAGTTCGTTGTCCTTTCCGAACTACCCGCAAACATTACATATGCCATTGATTTCATTACTAATAATACCTTCGCCAGGTAAATCGTCCATTTCATTATTATAACATATCATGGTTTCATCGATGGTTTCCTCATCTGTACTGGCCAAATCTTCTTTCTTTGCCGATTTTTTACTTTTCTTGGTCTGGACTTTATTTCGGCTCCTGTTGTTTCACCAAATACGGCCTTTTTTACCCTTATATTTTTCTTTGACTTCTTTGCTAGTAGATTGTACGTATTTGCAGCTTTCGTAACATTTAAAGAAGATGCTGTCTTGGATTCCTTGAGACGGCGTCGTTAATCTTTCTTTTCAAGCATAATTTTCATGGGTGTTCCTGTAAGGATGACTGTCGCAACGCGATATTATTTTTTATGAACTAAAATAAAGTAGTGGTTAGTACATTAAAAGGTTGTGTTTTATAATGAAAAGCATAATTGTTAACTCGGTTTATTGCGACCGTAAACAGATTCTATAATTCCTTTCCCTAAAAATAACTATAAATAGACTCTAGGTCTACTCAAAGAAAAGGCAAATTTCGTAATTAAAAGAAAACATTTTATTCAAGATAGTAATTAAATTACGATCATATTCAAAACAAAAAATCGCTGTATTTCTTTTGGGGAGGGCAATGGATGAAGAAGGGATCATAAAAAAATTAATTAAATATTCTGAATTAGCCAATTAAATAATGGAATTCTTGTCCAAAGTACAATGTAACTATTTAAAAAAATAACTCACAGTTTGTAGTGTAGATATTGGATTTAGCAGGTCGGTCGGGAGACGATTAATGAGTCTGCGGGGCTTGTAAGGCACTCCATGGGCGATTCTGGGCTCCGGGGTGCGTTATGAAAATCTGGGCTGGAATTGGACCTCAGCTAAGCAGGGAAACCGCTCAGAAGTTAGGCAGGCAGTGTCACAGAGCTCCGGATGGGCTACGTCAGATGTACGGCAAAGGAAGGCATTTTTTCTTGAGGGATTTGGGTATGAAGTGGTCTCGAAGTTGCGCGTTCAAAAGCGTTGTGGACCAAAGAAAGCCAATTCTTTTCTTGTGCTTAGAGTCTCATGATTTTTTTAATGGAATGAAGTAAAAAGTTCCGTAGTTGTGTCGAAAATGCATCCCCTCCTTTTCTTCGTAGGCGTGCCTTGCTGTACAATTGGTTGTGACGTAAGGTGACGCGTTGCGTGGGGTTCCCTTTCACTCCTGCGATAGGTTCGAACTATTTTTTATGTATTTCTTCTTTCCAATGATATCCTCCTGAGAATATACTAGTTCCAGACTTTTTTCTTGGAAGGGATGATAAGAATCCCTGCTGCGTCGTCGCCAAAAAAGCTCGCAAACTGTTATCATGTCAGAAATCCAATGAATTTATGGCTTTAGTGCCCCACTTATCCAACTACAAATCAGCCTAAAAGATTGAAAACTTCGTGGGAAAGCTTTTGGAAAGAGGAGTGATGTGTTATTCAAAATAGCAATTAACGCATCACGACATAACATCCCCTTCCTTTTTTTAAAAATAACTATAAATAGACTCTAGGTCTACTCAAAGAAAAGGCAAATTTCGTAATTAAAAGAAAACATTTTATTCAAGATAGTAATTAAATTACGATCATGTTCAAAACAAAAAATCGCTGTATTTCTTTTGGGGAGGGCAATGGATGAAGAAGGGATCATAAAAATATTAATTAAATATTCTGAATTAGCCAATTAAATAATGGAATTCTTGTCCAAAATACAATGTAACTATTTAAAAAATAACTCACAGTTTGTAGTGTAGATATTGGATTTAGCAGGTCGGTCGGGAGACGATTAATGAGTCTGCGGGGCTTGTAGGGCACTCCATGGGCGATTCTGGGCTCCGGGGTGCGTTATGAAAATCTGGGCTTTAATTGGACCTCAGCTAAGCAGGGAAACCGCTCAGAAGTTAGGCAGGCAGTGTCACAGAGCTCCGGATGGGCTACGTCAGATGTACGGCAAAGGAAGGCATTTTTTCTTGAGGGATTTGGGTATGAAGTGGTCTCGAAGTTGCACGTTCAAAAGCGTTGTGGACCAAAGAAAGCCAATTCTTTTCTTGTGCTTAGAGTCTCATGATTTTTTTGATGGAATGAAGTAAAAAGTTCCGTAGTTGTGTCGAAAATGCATCCCCTCCTTTTCTTCGTAGGCGTGCCTTGCTGTACAATTGGTTGTGACGTAAAGTGACGCGTTGCGTGGGGTTCCCTTTCACTCCTGCGATAGGTTCGAACTATTTTTTATGTATTTCTTCTTTCCAATGATATCCTCCTGAGAATATACTAGTTCCAGACTTTTTTCTTGGAAGGGATGATGAGAATCCCTGCTGCGTCGTCGCCAAAAAAGCTCGCAAACTGTTATCATGTCAGAAATCCAATGCATTTATGGCTTTAGTGCCCCACTTATCCAACTACAAACCAGCCTAAAAGATTGAAAACTTCGTGGGAAAGCTTTTGGAAAGAGGAGTGATGTGTTATTCAAAATAGCAATTAACGCATCACGACAATGACAAATTTGTGTTTTGCTTTAAAAAAGTTGATAAAACAGTTTTGATTAGTTGTAATTCGACTCTTCCAAAAGTGGAGGGTAATACCGCCCATCTGAGCGTCATTACCCGATCGCGCCATATTTGATTTCGAGCGGTCTCTGCCACGCACACAATGTATCAAATTAAATAAACTTAGTTACATTAGATAACAAGATTATTATGCTTCGTAACTATACAATGATCATACTGTTAACAGTAATTATAGTTGACTTACCTCAAAATTAGCTTCAGAAGTTTTTTAGATGAAAATACATGATAAATTATTCACGGACGAAATACTATGTGCTTTTGCTTTGCCAGCCGCCTTTATCACACTGAGCATTGCACGTGCTTTCTGCTAGGTGTCAGTACTGTCAAATTAATTTAGGGGTTGCCCAGTTTGTCACAGCTGAGCTGAGCGCGATTTCCCTCTGAGCGCTATTACCTGTCTCTCCCCTACAGTTTTATCATTGAGTATACTAAAAGGTGGCTCCTCTCTCTAGGTAACTATACATTTGTTTTTAAAATAATTTAAAAGTGTATTCGTCAAGGTACTATTAAAATCAAAACATGACGACGGGGCATGTTTTCCAAAATTTCACGGGGCAAGTTTTCCAGCAATGCCTTGTAGAAATGCGTGCTCCAACCTTTGTGAATTAAGCCTAATATTCCAAAAACCAAATTATTTGTATCGTATAAACACGCAATGAAAAAATGTTTTGTTCTTGATTCGAAATTATCTGCATAGTAATGAAAAAGAAAGCTGAATGGACTCGTACTGTTCTGAAACAATATATGTTACTCTAAAAACTATCAGGGATGTATGTAGTAGCCGTAAAGCCTCCAGAATTTTAAATATTCCCCGTAGATCGTGAATACTTACACTGTAAAGTAGTAATGTGTAATGTTTCACCCAAAGTTTTGTGTCAATTTTCTTATCCAAAAAAAGGGAGGGGGTGAAGCAATCACACCAAAATTAAATCAATCATTTTTTTTTGTAATCTTTAACAATGCTTAGACAACTTTGTAGAAAAGAGCACCAAAGTATAGTTACACAAAAAAGGAAGTTTTATGTAAGTTTAAAGGGATCCATATGATAATGACCTTTAATTGGTTAAAATAGTTTGGTATAATAAACTGGCTTTTTTTAATAAAAAACTACCTATATTCTGGGTATGCTCTTTTGAGCTATTTTAGTTTACAATAAATCTTAGTAAAAAAATCACAAAATGTTTTTCAAATGTGTTAAATCTTTTTAAAAAATAGTTTTTAAATTTGCCCCATCACTTTTTGGCAGTCTGGGAATATTTACCCCGCATACGGGAAATGGTTTCCAGCTCAAGATGCTTGAATTTAACCACTTCCTTAGCAGCAAATAATCGGTTGGCCGAGCATCGGCCAAACGTCGCAAAAAAATACTGCGACATCGAGCCGACACGTCGGAAAGGGATTGGGGATGTCCATCGCAGCGGCTGCGTTTCGTCCTTGGCAAGCGACCTTTTGCCAATCATGTGCGACCACTTACCGACGCATTTTGATAATCGGCAAGAGATCGAAAATGACAATCGGCAGCACATGGGGCCGATGTACAAAACACAACCTTTTGCCAATCGTCGGCGACTAGTTGCCGCCCCTTTTGCGACCCCAAATCGTCGGTTATTGATCGATTTAACCATCGCAGCGACTTCCCAAGCAGCAAATAATCGTTGGCCGAGCATCGGCCAAAAGTCGCAATGCATTCTGCGACATCAAGCCGATCACGTCAGAAAAGGGTGGGCGATGTCCATCGCAGCGGCTGCGTTTCGTCCTTGGCGAGCGACCATTTGCCAATTAGGTGCGACCACTTACCGACGCATTTTGGTATGTTGGCAAGAGATCGGAAATGCCAATCGGCAGTGCATCGGGCCGATGTACCAAAAACGACCTTTCGCCAATCGTCGGCGACTAGTTATCACCCTTTTTGCAACTACAAATCGTCGGTTATCGATCGGATTTGACCATCGCAGCGACTTCTTGCCAATTCCACGCGCGACCATTTACCCACGTCACGCCAACCTAACTCGCGTTATTATACGACCGTAAACCGATATCTTGCGACCATTTTCCTACGTTCAGGCGATTACCCAATGCTTGGCCGAATCGATTCCAACGTCTTTCCTACGTAATATTGGTATCTACCGAACATGCTCCCGATGCTAAACCGAGGACTTACCAATGCATTTTTTACCTTCCGCCGTAGTCTACCCGATGTTTATCCGGGTAGATTCCAACGCATTCCGTACGTAATAACGGTTCCTACCCAAGGTTTAACCAACATGCTCCCGATGCTGAACCGAGAACATACCAATGCAACTAAAGCCTTGAAGGTATTTTGGAGCTTAACCCTTTTATTAGAAAACCATTGAAGCAAGTAATTTCTCCATTATTTCATATGAGCCCCTGTCTAGTAGAATTTTCTTTTAATTTCAAATTTTCTTCACGACTTTCTCAAATTCATTACCTACCTTGTTTAACAGCTACCTATTGAACTCCACTTAATTTAAAACTTCCTAAAACCTGCAAGCATGTGGACACTCAAAAATTTATTTTAAACACAAGAAAAAAGAAACGCTACTTGAATTACTAATATTTTATTAATAAAATGACAGCTAGCAATAGAAATACAATACATATAAATTGTACTTAGTAGTCTAAGCCCTGAAGATGTTCCCTTTCTATCACATGTGTGTTGTTTCCTGAAACTGTGCAGTCTCACAGCAGCTGAAACTAAAAATTAACAAAATAAGTATAAACAGTGATAATACTACACTTTAATAGATTTATATTTATAACTAGTTAACATCCAAGTATATTTACAAACTTTAATACTATAAATTATTTAAAATACCACTTAACTATTTGAATATCATAAACACTGATCTAAACATAAATTTTCATGCAATCAAGAATTATTTATTATCAGATATTTTAAAAAAAATCAGTATTTTTTCCTGATAAGCAAATATGCAATGCATTAGATCACTTAACACGTTGACTGCGACGATAGCGATGGAAAGTTTTCATCAATAGAGGTTGATGTGAAGTAGAAGAACATCCTGTTTTTTAAACCAGTTCGTTACAATGGAAATGAACTAACTCTTCATTTTCGTAAAAGTAAAAATCTTAATTCGATGTCTTAAAATTACAAGGTTATTTTGAATTAATGTCGTTAACTAAAGCCACACGACGTCACTAATTATTGAATTGAAAGCCAATAAACAAAGAAAATATATAACTTCACCATTGTTTCATAATTTTTTTGTTTTGTTTATGTTTCTTTAAATTTCTGTCAAATAATTTCCACATTTTACCCTATTATATAGCATTTTAAACATGAATAAGGAAAAAATATCAAATATCAAAAAAATCACGAGGGCTATTGCGACAGGCCTCGTAATTAAGAACCACAGTCAAGTGACGAGCCGAAACCTGCGATAACCGAACCCGAACCTAGGACCTTCTGCATGCAAGGTGGACCAATTGGGCCCTCCAGCTTAATATAGGTCTTATATAGGTAATATAGGTAAATATAGGTAATATATAGCTTAATATAGGTAAAATAAATTACTTTACTTCAAAAATTGATCGAAAGAATAAAAAAAAATCGAAATTTTAAGTGAGATCTTGCATGTCATATTCACCCTATATTGAATACTTACTTTAATTAATAGTAAAATTGCAATAAATGGTTAAGTGTACTTTTGTTAGTTTTCAGTTTTCATTTGGCTGCGAAACATAATTTTAATTCGTGTTAAACTCATTACTAGTATAAAAATAAGAAGTTTTCAACCTCGAATATTTAATTTCTGTTGATGTTTTTTGTCGTTGTTTTTGTCTCGAATATTTAATTCATATAAATCATCAACTCTTTGGAAGTCAGAGGCTAAACTCGTTCGGTAGTTTACATAAGGCAAATTCCATGCAAAATTATCCTTTCTGTAGTGCCATGTGTAAAAAGTGATTATTACTACAACTTTTAACATTAAATGAAAAAAAATTAGTGGAATAGCTGATCTACACTTATTAAAACTAAATAATGTAGCAAGCTTTATTTATTTTGATTTATTTTTCAAATTTAAAAAAGTTTTTAATTTCCTCTTAAATTGTGACTTACACTACAGCTACATGAAATTACTCATAAGCTCTTAACACGCTAAGCCCATGCAGGATAGACACAAATGAATGTCTTTGAATCTTACTCAAAATCGTCTGATAAGGTCAGAAGCCTAAATAACAAAATCTGATACTAAATCGTGCACCCTTTCTGGTTTTGATAGTCCACGAAAATTAAGCTAAACAAATCGTATTAGTAGTATTTTAAGAGAAAGACCAAAACACTTTAAAAATATAAATTATTAAATTTACTTACCGTAGTTGCTTGACCGACGGTTCCTCACACTCACGTGATAAAAACTCTGCGACCTGCGTGATGTAATCGTTTCCGGCTGCATATCTCTGGCCTCCTTTAGGAGCTTTAACACAGCCAATTACGCTTCATAATTTAGAATCCTGGTCAAGTGAGGAGGTCGACACCTAAGTGGGCACCCAACGGAACTTTGAAGAAACTCTGTTATTGCAATGTTTTCGATTATGAAGTTCGCGGTTAAAATTAATGGAAAACCTTTATCGATTTTGAAAATATTAAGATTACATATTCTTGATAAATGTATTCCACGCTACATTTCAGAAATCTTTAAGCTTATTAAGTTTAAATGAATAGAAAACTTCTTTTCATTCATCACAGGGCTTTTCACTAGATTTTTTAATTTATTTTATAATCTATAAAATTTATTATCTTCATGATCGAATTGAAAGATCGTACCGACATTGGTCCAATCACTACAAACGACCACTTTTAATTGATCGCCTGACGAGGTCGGGCCGACCTCGTAAACCGACGTTTAAAATACCAAAAAATCGACTAATTGGCAGAATACTTCAGCCCCATCTCTATCCGATCTCACAAAGCGACCGGTTTTTGTAGACGTTGGAGTGACAAGTTGGCGCGACGTCTTCCCGATCTCGTAAAAAAAGTTCCAATCATTTGCCGATGAAATCGATGATTGGTCAACCATTCGCCGATTACGCTTGCTGCCTGGGTTGCTGCCCAAACATACATTTAATTTTTGGAAAAGTAGTAATGCTAATTTGTAGATAAGCATGTGAGAAAGACAATGCCATCTTTTTTACTTCAAAATAAATAAAAGTAAAATGTATACAATCAAAAAAGAAGAAAACGTGGAAAACTAGCCCCGGTCTCCCCTAATATAACAAGTAAAAATTACTTTCAATATTTGTATTTTTAAATTGCAGAAATTTGAAAAATGGTATCTAATCTATGTAAAATGCTTATTAAATAGGTAAAGTATACCAGTCATGTTTTGTTGAATATGTTAAATTTAATAAAAACATTTTTTTTTTACTCCCCAATTGTACGAAATACGTTTAATGAATTTTGTCGATGAACTTATATGTACTACCATCTGATGCAAAACCCAATAGGATAGGAATTCATGCAGCTTATAGCGAAAATATAGTATTATTTATAGAAAAATACCAGTTCGTCTTTTATAAGGATACTGTCAGCGTTTGGAGGACATATATAAATGGTTATATCGAGAATACTCTGGATATCGAAGTTCATTCCTGATTTAGAAATCCCCAAAGAGAGTCCTTCATTTTGGAATCTATGATGCAAAACTTTATTTTGAATTTAGTCGTATTCTTGGTAAGAAAATATTCGTAAAATTTTTATAACGTAAAATTCGAGATATCTTTTTTTCTATAATTTTATTATTTAAGCTCGTTATTTTTACAGTAACAATTCGTAAGATTTTATATTTTTTTTATGGAAACGTATTTTTTTAAGATTTTTTTCTTGATACAGAGCCGTATATTGATAGATTTTTTAAAAATCTAAGATTTAGAAATCGATATGCATAGATTAGTTAGCTTTTAGATAGTTTCGCGTTAAAAGACTAATTCATAAAATTAATTTTATGGTGGAGTTTAAGTAAAAAAATGGCGAATAAAAACACAATTATCGAAAACAAATTCTGACCGATGTGATATTCCAGACCCTTAGGCCAGTGGTATCAGTCAGATATTAAAGTTTTGATGAAAAGTCTTAAAAAATACAATATAATAAAAATAAAATTTTATTCAAAAATGAAATACTTTCAAACCAATAAATATCTTAAAATTAACTTTGATTGCTCACGAAACTATTCTTCAAACCTAATGAAACCCAACATTAAAAGAGAATGAAAACACATATAACCTCTCAATTTAAATTTCAGAAAACACCCTCATCCTTTTGCTAGTAATTCATAATACTGTATAGACTCTTTAACACGTATGTTTTTTTTTAAATTTTTATTGTGTTTTGCTTTTTTATCAAAAATAAATAATAGCTTATAATAGCATGTACTATGTTGAAAAATCCAAGCAAATCGTATCGAAAAATTCCATATATATTTTTATGACCATTTTCAAATCGACCAATAAGAAAAATAAACGTTAGTAACGACAACAAAACAATTAGAAATTATTTTACGTATCCCAATTAAACCCAGCATCGTGAAGCAAATACGAATGATTTTACAAAGATAATTCTCATTAAAAATTTGAGTGTGTTTTGATACTCATGATGTGCGAAATTTCTTTACCCACATAAGACATCTTCATTATTCCACTAAATTTATTTTGAATTTATTAATTTGCAAATAAGCATCCATTAATTAACATAATAGAATCATTGAAACCCTTTTTATAATATGAAATGAACTATATAAAATCATAAAAAAAATATAGTCAATAAACATACCTTACAAAAATAACCCAAGTATACTTAAACCGCAAATGCGATCATAATCAAAACAATAAAAACCGCATCTACACTTAGATATATAATCCCCTTCCTTCACACGTACCCAAACTCTAACCACCGTAACGGACACTGTTCTTCCTCGAGCTAGTGGTTCGGAGAAATATAAGGAAGCCTCTAAGACGCATTATTATCGTTTCTTTCGGTTACTTATCGGACGCGAAGGCGCAGAAGCGTTTAATATTTATAGCCCAGGCTCCCCCTTTCTGGGGTAAGTTGGGGGTCAGTGTCTTGAGATATTGAGAATTATTTATTTAGCTAGAGGAAGGGCCTTGTCCTTTCGTCTATGGTTTATTGAAAATGGCACTGGATATATAATTATATGAGATTTATTTAGTTGAATGCTAAATGAGATCTTCTGTATATCTGGGTATGTTTGTTTATGAGTTGTAGTATAATGTTAATGATGTTTTTTAGATTGATTATAGTTATGGTTTTAAGTATATACTGCGTAGTTTAAAAGATAATTTAAATGTATGCTAGTGAGATGTATTTTTGTGGAAAAGAAAATAATTATTTTATAAATGAAAGAGAAAAAGTACATTAAGTTTTTAAGATTCTTATAATTTAAGCGAGAGCAGTCTAACTAATAAATCACATGGACATATTTTGTTATAAGAATACATATTTTCTGTCTAGATTATACCATAATACATAGTTTCTCTAATTTTAAATTCATCTAAGCGAATTATACATAAAGTTGTTGGTTTTTGTAAGAAAATAAAGTAAATTTTTGCAATTGCTTTATTTATCATTATTCGAAATGTTATTAAAATAAAGTATGCTTAAAGAAACTCAATTGAATTTCGCATTCCAAGTAAATTAATAATTTATCCTTTCAGAATATTAAAAGGCAAAAAAAAACTTAAAGTCTATTGATTGATATTAAACAATGCAAATCGACTAGAATATTCTCTATTAATCTACTAACAGGCCACTTCCACAAAGACATTTACCCGGTTTACATATTTGTGTGATACTTAGCTCCACCGGACGCAACAATTAATGAACTGAATGCTTCAATTGTGAATAATCGACAATTTATGTCCATTAATTACAAGGAAGTGATTGCTTTCGGAACTACCAATTGTGTATAGAGGATATCTGACGGTAAATATAATTAACCTTTTACATGGCACTGTAGCCGTGTTGGATAAATATTGATATTATTTAATGTGTTTAGGCGTAGTTTAGAAAACCGTATCTGCATCGTGTTGATAGTTTTCATCAATATATAGTTTGTGTGAATGAACTTTCGAGTGGATGTAGTGTGTTTTTGAAAAATGAATAATACCGAGTGTTTTACAATAACATATAAATAGTTAATAACATTACATTTATATATTATAAATGTAATTAAATTTGAAATGCATGTTTACTTTTTAAAAATAGTTGTTACATTATGTTTTAGTAGCATTATTTAGTTAATACGTGATATTTTGTAATTTACTGTACACATTAGTAAAACTGTAGTTATAGTTACGACTAATTTTTTTTATTACGGGCTATTCTCTATCCTTATAAATTTTAAACTAGTAGTTTTATTTAAATGCAGCTTTACAATTTAATTAGTATTTTTATTCGAAAATCGGCTATTTTTTTTAGAAAATTATTTATAATTAGAAGCCAGAAATCATTTGTAACAAGAAGAAACACAAACATAAAATTGAACACATTTATTTTGAAATGTAGGATTTTATTTTTTCTCAAACATGATTGTGTCTATCATAAAACCGCAAAACAATTTACATCAGACACATATCAATCTCCCTAAAATTTATCTAATATTAATCTATGTATCGGATTCTCGTTACTTACATCACATCTTCTATCTTCCAAATCTTGAAAGTTGTTTCTTGCCCTTCATATGAAGAAAGATACCAATCCTTTTCATGCATTATTTAGGAGGTGTTTAAGAATCAAAGAATCAAGTATTAACACTTTCAATCGCTAAACACATACAGCGCGTCCCAAAAGTTTATGGACTGCTGTGTTTTTTTTAATTTTATAATAGGAAAACGCTTCGCAAGAACTTGTTTTTATTTTTAATTATCAAAAATATGAATACAATATTAGTACTGTACACAAATAAAATAAGAAAATCCCAGATTTCGTGAAAATTGAAAAAAGTTACAATTGGGTGTCCCAAAAGTTTATAGACAAGTCCATTTTTCCACTTTATTTCGCACTATTGTTCAAATTTTTAAACCGTTCTTCATTACCACTTGAAAAACTCGATCAGGCATACTTAACACGTTCACGCCGGCGCGGGCCAACGGTGGCCGCAGTAAATTGTCTCATCGGGCGGCGCGTACCACCGGTGGTCCGCACTAAATTGTCTCATCGGGCGGCGCGTACCACCGGTGGCCCGCGCTAGATTGTCTCATCGGGTGCCGCGTACCACCGGTGGCCCGCACTAGATTGTGCTGTTAGACGCTGAAAATTAAAATAATAAAAATGTATCGTATTTTCATTAATAACATTTTTAATTACAATTATAATTAATAACGTATCATACACATAAGTTTGGTTCAATAACTCAAATTCTACAAATCAGCATAATAATTCTACATTGTTCTATTTATAACATCATTATTTATTATTTTATGTAATTTGTTAAAACATTTCAAGCACTACTGAGCTGTACTGTACTACTGAGCAAACATAAAGCGCGTGTGCAGGTGTGAACAGGCATAAATCGCGCGCCGCCAGATAAAGCGCGGCATTTATTTGAGCGCCGTCTTACTTACGCCGGCTACCGCCCTTTTAAGCCGGCGTGAACGTATTAAAACACATCTTGGAATTTCGTTTGGAGAATTTCGGGCTTCAAATTAAACCAACTTTGTTCAATTTGCATCTTTAGATCTTGAACTGTTGCAAATTGGAGCCATTTGCATAAACGTCCCTCGAAAGTATTCCCCAGAGGTTCTCCATGGGGTTCAGGTCAGGACTTAAAGCTGGTCACTTCATAACTTTAACATTGTGGCGTCTAAACCACTGCAAGTGGAGTTAGACACATGAATGGAGCAGTTGTTGTTGATATTCCCATTTATTTCCCCCTAGCAACTCCCAAATGGAAGAAGTGGGCTTCAAGAATTCCTTGATAATAATCAGAATATTGCCGACCTTTCAATATAACAATATCAATTGTTCCGTTGAAGGAGGAGGATCCCCACACCATTACTCAACCCCCTACTTGTTGCCCGCTTAAAAAGGACCTTGGTTCCTTCCGAAGATCGTGCCAATATTACTTCCATCCATCGGGGCCATCTAAATTAAACTTTTTTTCGTCACTGAAAACCACACTTAGCCATTCGTCTTTGTAATGCATGTAATTTCTTGCCCACTTAACTCGAGCATCCTTGTGGCTTTTTGTAAGCTTTGGCGTGTGTCGCATATTATGATATTTTAAAAACTTACTTGCTTTAAGCCTTCGGTGGACTGAAAATTTTGATACAGAAGCTGTAATTTCTTTGGCTGTAGATAATACAGACAAATCAAATTTTCGGTTGAAACAAAAGTCTCACAATTTCTCTGTCTTGCCTCTTTGTTGTCTTTTTTGGTCTTCCAGGACGAGATTTTGGTTCGAAATTGTCACCTTTTGCTTAGTTTGATAAATTCCAGCTTTGCTACGCTTAATTCTTCTAGCAATATCTACAACTCTCATCCCACGAGCTTTTAAACGATGAATATGTAAAATTTAATATTTCGTAAATTGCACGTTGGCAGGCATCTTTGCAATCAATCAAAAAATGAACAACATACTAGTTTTTATCTCAGAAAAGCTATTACGTCACGGGTACAAATAATAGATTATGCAAATTTATATTTTTATTAATAAACACAGCTCTTAACACCTTTTGTCCATAAACTTTTGGGACAGCAGTTTTTAGTTTAGTAGTTTATTTTTTAAAAATAAATGTATGATCTCTCACAGTTGTTTGAGCGTTTTATTATTTGAAATACCCTCTTAGATATTTGCATAAATTATTTCGTCATTCACACTGGCTTTTAATCTCTTAAACTTGATAAAAAAACAGCTGTCTATAAACTTTTGGGACGCGCTAGAATATAGTTTAAAATTTTTTAAAAAACATACTTGAATTGGAAAACAAAATACAATAAAAAAAATCGTAATGTTTTCTCCAAAACCCAACTGATATTCTCAAAAATTCCTGACAAAATAGACTTCGTTCCAAAATACGTACAGAAATTACACTACGTTACATTAACTGCTGAGGCATACATACCTATGAACCCGTCACCTAACTCTCGTGATTTCCAGAACCACACATACTTTTTAAAAAAATATTATACATTTAATAATTTTAATAAATTTTAAAGTTTGGAACAGTATGCTAATCTTTCGTGATCACGTTACATTGCCGTCTCAAAATTTTGCTTAATTTCTCCACCTAAGAAAAAATATCATCTAAACCGAAGTTTTTCAACAACATTGACGTTTCAGTAAGGGTTTGCTTACTTGGTATTTAAACAAATTTAAACCGAAAAAGTTTAATCAACAGCAGGGATTAAATCAAGTTGCAAGTAAAAAAGTTTAAAATAGAACACAGCAAACACGCTCATTTTAAAGAGTGAAATAGAAACAACGGATGAAATGACAAAAGAACAAACATGAAATCTGGGAAGTTACATCATCTGAAAAAACCCAATAAATAATAAAATTTTCAGTCAAAAATATATATTTTTTTATTCCATGCATTGAAAACAGGTTTACCCTACAGCAACATGCTTCTCCCTACTACAATAAATATCCATTTGAATCACTTCATCACATTTCCATTACTCTCATAAGTCTCAAACGAAGGTGTTACGATGGTGTGATAGAAAGGTATGAATTCTCCTACATGTATTATGCAGATGATGTTTCACATTAATTAATGGGGATGCCGGGAAAGTGTCGAGCCATCTCACAGAATCCCCGCGTGTCCGTTCTATGGGATGCTTGGAAATCCAGAGGACAATGTCCAAAGAGACGGACCAAGATAATTCCCAAGCTCCAACTGTGGAAAGTTGTTAAGCGCGGATATTATCAAGAATCTTCATGATTTATTTTGCTTTGCCTTGATGGATGGTTATAATTAATATCTCAGTAATTATGTTTAGATAGGAAATGCAGTTGGTAATCTAAATATAATTTAACTCTTCCGAAAATTGCATACAATATTTTATACGGAGTTCATTTCCTAACCGTATGCGTCCATTTTAAGTGTATATATTACATGACTAATTTCGTAATTTTTAATTTAAAAAAACAATAATATTTAAATAAATTTTTATTTATATGGTTTCAATTATAATGATTATTTATTTAGAAGCATTATTTAATGTTTTTCTATTTATATTACAATTCAACATTATTTTCTCGTTCCAGGTTACGTTAGTTTTCCCAGCTTTCATTTCTGAATTTCCTGCGATCGAATCTCCGATTAGTGCTGTGTTTCCCCGTTATCTGGATTCCCCATTCAAAGCTCGATAAATACATATTTTTTTGCATTTCACAGTCTTTCTGTTTCCACTCAAGACCTGAAAAATGTCCATCAATGAATGCAAATTTAAATCTGAAATAAAGGGTGTTGATGTTAGAAAATGTAATTGTACTACCTAATATAAGGAAAATACATCGAAAGTATCTTTCAGTTCCGGAACTTATAATTGAGTTGGCTGTGAGTTTAGCGACTACTTCAAAAACAATTAATCAAGAAAGCAATTTACAAGTTACATCAAGTTAATTCCCGGATTGTAAGGCTTAAAATTATCCTCGGAGGTTTATATTAAACTATTCATCAAGTTAGACTCTTATGATAGATTGTTTCAAAAGATATTGGATAGATTGGAGTTTAAGAAAATACATTTATTAAAGTATGGCATTGTGCGTAATTATTTTCATAAATCTTTCGACACGAATAGTCATAACCATCGAGAAAACAAAATTAATAGATTCCAAAATGAATGTCTAAATCCCCAAAAATATTTATAAACAGCATTACGCTCATTTTCACGTCAGATCCTCATTAGTATATAATTAGGAGCCAAACAATCATTTTCTTTAGAAAAAAACTAAAATTCAAACAAAAGACATTAAGTCACCTCAAGGTACAAGGTACTTCCTATTCAATTTAAGAGGGACATCTTTTTAATCACTCTAAAAGGTAGCGTTCCATTAATTCACGTTGATTTCAAGCCATGTTAATCAACGACTTGTACGAAGAAGACCTATTATCTAATGGGAAAGTGAAAGGTTGGGTAGGGCGTTTAAATGAATTTCTGAATTTAGGAGAAATTCTATTAGATTTGGTAACAAACAGCTGCTTTGTGCGCATCAGTTTTGCTTCAAAGTTCACACTCTTAAAACAAACGAGCGGTATTTACTCAGTCTGAGTTAATTTCCACTCCTTTCCGGTGCCTAAAATGCACTTCCTCTATAGGAGTGAATTTCACTCTTTTGTTTTAAGAGTGCACTGTTATCGTACTTGTGTCTCATACTTCAGAAAAACAGTCAAATGGTCAAATGGGCATTTCGTTTTCTGAGCTGGTAACCAACGGAACTTTGAGCGACATTGTACGCTTACACCATCGAGACTTACTCATCTAAACATTTTAACTAAGATATCCCAGAATTATATTTGTTTTGTACGTAAGCAGCAAAAAAAAATGTATTTTAAAGTTATTTTTTGAATGCCGAAAATATGTTCAGAACGTTGACTGACTTAAAAAAATCTTGTTACGACCTCAATTCAAAAACACATGAAATTCAAAACAATTTAATGCTTTTAGAATTTTTTGGAGCCTTGACAATTTTATTCAGACTTAAACACACGGCAAGTAATTGCCCTAAACCATGTGACTTAGGAAATGTTTTTGGGTCCCATTTAAGCTCACCATAGTCTATAGGGGAGACCGGGGCTAGTTTTCCATATTCTTTTCTTTTTGGTCGTATATTTTTTACTTTTATTTATTTTGAAGATAATAAGATAACACTGCTTTTCACTGTGAAAAAATCTGTAACCATACAAAATATTTGTAAAACTTTGCTAGAAATTTCTATAAAGACTACTAAAAATATACGTAAAAACACTTAATATATTGTGTTAACATTACATATATATAATCTTGTATATTTACAAGACTTTTTTATGTATGCTATACATGTAATGTTTTGTATTTACAAGACTTTTATATATGCTATACATGTAATGTTTGTAATTTACAAAACTTTTATGTATTATATTTATTACTTATTTCTAGCAAAACAGAACAATTTTCATTATATGTGACTTATGACTTCTTGGTGGGTGGCAAGTTCGCCGAGCACTGCGACCTCAGGTCTATTGTACTCAACCCCAGAATAACAGGCACAGAGACAACAAAGAAAGGACGACACAAACACTGACAAATAACAACATTAGTGACAAACACAAACATCCATGCATTACCGATTCGAACCGAACCAGAAACTCAAGCTAGTCCTAACCGTTGCGCACGGGTCGGCTTCATAATGTAAACGAAATGTTCATGGACATAAAATTAACAATCGAAAATGCCGAATACAAAATAAGAATTATAAATAGTATATAGAAAGAAATAAAGTTTTCACCTATATTTTATACTGTATCAAATTTAAAACGTTATATCATTTAATGGCGATGATTGATCCAAATCTCAACGAACTTTAGAAGCGATGCGCGGCAACTCAAGTCGAAGATATGGTTGAAAAAATGCGAATACTAAACATTTCCTGTAACTGTAGAAATGAGGATTCGTTCAGAATTTCAAAGCTTTTTGTAAAATGGTTATTCTGTAACGTTACAAAACATTTTGTATGTTTACAGTATTTTTTCTCAGTGTTCTCACGTGTTTTACAACTATCAGAACTAATTTCTAAAATTGGTACACTTTGGCAGCGAGTGGTTATATAACTTCATGCACGTTGAGCAGGAAAACGTGCCTCGTATACGGGGTACATTTGCCCAGACGGGCAAAAATGGATGAGGCAAATTTTCCAAACATTCGTGAAAATATTTAAAACAATTAAAGCACATTTTCTTGTTTTTATGTAATTTTTTCTGTAAATTAAAATAGTTCAAAAGTTTATACCCTGAATATAGGTAAAATTGAAAAAAAGCCTGTTTATCATACCAAATTGCTAGATAAAGATCCTTTATTGCTTAGAAATCAAGTAGCTTGTCTAACTTCTCCTTTTGTGTAACGATATTTTGGTGCTCTTTCCTAGGGATTGTCTAAATGCATGCAGTGAACTTTGGTGAGATTGCTTCTCCTTTATCTTAGCCAGCCAACTGACTCCAAAGCTATGAGTGTAACATGAAATTTTAATATTTTACAGTACAATTATTCATGATCTATTGGGGATATTTAAATTCTTGGATGCTTTTACGCTACCAAATCTATTATCGACATTTTTAGAGCAACGGTGTATCGCTTCAGAATGGTAAGATTTCTGACAGCTTCCTTTTTTTATTTCTATATAGACTATTTTTAATAGGAAAAAACTTTTTACATTCACAAATTAATGTATGTCATAATTAAAAACAATAATTACATTTCTGGAATATTATAAAGGTTGTAGCACATTTATATACAAAGCATTGATGGAAATTTAAGAAAACCTGCCCCGTCGCTATATTGTTACTTTTTTATTACCTTGACGATTAGATTTTTAAGTTATTGTTTAAACAAATACATATTTAACAAGAGAGAAGAACCACCATTTATTATACCCAATGATAAAACTGTAAGTTAAATGAAAGTACGTTAAATTTAGTTTTGAATGTCAGCATAAAAAATAACTCAACGTTGAAAACGTCATGGAAACAGCTCTAACGAAATTATTACAACACCAACTGAACAAAGATTCTTGTGAGTGACATAGGCCGTGTTGCTTCTTGAACCAAGCATACAATTGGCACCCCCAACGGCTTATTTCCAAGACCTCGAGGGAAAACTTACCCCGTGGGAAAACTAGCTCCACTCTCCCCAACTTACAGGTACATATATATTCCGGCTTGGTGTGCTTTATCAGAGACTCGCTTATGAAGCCTTCGTCAACTAAGACAGACACAGAAAGAATTTTTTACTGTCACAGAGAGAGAAAGGAATATACACCCAGGGCGAAGGCGGGAATCGGACCAGCACCCGTTACAGCGCGAAGACTGCTAGCGTAATGGTCCAAACCACTCGGCCACCTGGGCCCCTCCCCAACTTATTTTTAGGCATTTCATGTTAATTATGTTTACAGTAGTAAGAAGGACTCTGCGAAAACATGAACGCTCCTTAGCGATTTGGTGCTGGCCCTAAGTCTGGATAACACTACAAGTAAAAGCGCAAAACCCACGTGACTTGACAATGATATTTGGCACTATTCACGCCTAAAAACCGCTATTCAGACCAGCACTATCCCATGACTTTCATGCTAATCATTTCACAAGTCTAAACACACTCCAAGGAAATGCA
The DNA here is from genome assembly GCA_019343175.1 of Oedothorax gibbosus. Taxonomy (NCBI): domain Eukaryota; kingdom Metazoa; phylum Arthropoda; class Arachnida; order Araneae; family Linyphiidae; genus Oedothorax; species Oedothorax gibbosus. The sequence continues at coordinate 385,703 of JAFNEN010000538.1, forward strand.
CCGAACCCACGTGACTTCGATGACGCACTCATTTGGGCTCGACTGCTTAGTCTATCGCTACCCTAGGTCTTTCATGTTAATCAGCTCTACTGTCATTACAGGGACGGTTCCAAAAACAGAAACACTCATTAGCGATGAGGTGCTGGTCTTTAAGGAGACGCATTAGCCTCATCCAGGAAAGCAGTTAGTAGGAAGTCTCAGCATCCACAAAGGCGCCGAAACAGAATTTACCGCGTAATCATTTCTGACCCGTAATTTGTTGTATGAGCTACTTTCGGGGTGTTGAGTTAGATGGTGGGTATAGATTAGTATTTAGGGCTGTTAAACGGGTGTTTAGGATGATTTTATTAGTTTTGTTTTCGGTTATTTGGAAAATATTAGCGTGTAGGTTGATAATCATTCATTACAATTTGGGTTATAGATTTTGTTTTTTTGCAAGAAAAGGGAAAATCATTATAATTAAAACTAAAGAAAACTATGTTTGTTAATAAATATTTTAGTTTTTATTCAACAGACTTATTCATTTAAATCATCACCTTTCTCTTGATACTAATTTATTATTGTTTTTTAATGTATAAACATCAGAACTAATTTTAATTTATAAACATCGGAACTATTACTAATTTATAAACATCGGAACTATTTTTAATTTATAAACATCGGAACTATTTTTAATTTATAAACATCAAAACTATTAATATTGTAGAAACACAAAAACCACATTTTTTTTGTTCTTAAAGTTAAAAAAAACCACCTATAGATCATCTAAAACTTATAACTTGTCGTATGTAAATGAGTAAATTAAAGAAAGCAATAAAAAATTAACAACAATGTATTTTCGGTAATATTTATAAATTGTAATAATATCACAGAATTAAACAAAATTCAACAATTATCATTATATTAAAAATTGTTTGGATCCCAAAATTTCTAAATGCAATCCTACACTAATGAAACTAATTATATTTTCTGAAAAGAATGCAAATAAAACTATTATTCCGATGAATTCAACCCAATCTGGAATTGAACAAAATAAATGATTCATTTAAAATAAGAATAGTTTTAAATAACTCACTGAAATGTGAAGAAAATACATTCGTTTGAATAAAGAACAAAAGGTGTAACATAAGAAAGAATTGTGTTTTGAAGTTAATAAAGATGAAACACTGAATTGAAAATAAAAGAAGCTATAATTATTGAGAGTATAATAACTGAAACTTATTTTTAGCCGAAAATTTATTAACTTAACTTTTATATAATGTTAATTCTCAAGCGAATGAACGAGTTATAATAAAGTTTGTATTTCAAGTTTGAATAATAAACCCGATAGTAATGTTTTATTTTTACTAAAAGTAACACATAATTTCCATGTCAATATTTAATTAATAAAGGATACAAAGCATTTAAGTTTTAATATGAATTCAAACATTTCTTAACAAAGTGATTTTAAGTGGTTTAGGAATTAATGTTTAAAAGTCATAATTTTACTTATTGCAAGCAGTTTCAGAAAACAAACCTTGTGTTTTAACACATGTGTAATGTAAGTATTGTGTAGAAATGACAACGTTCCAATATTGTGTTGTTTCAATACAAGAATTGTATTAATGACATACGAAAACAAAATTTTCGTAATTGTAACATTAAAGTACCGTAACATATAACTATTTTAGCGAAATCCAAGAATTATTGCGTTACCATTAAGCTTTAAGTAAATATAATTTGAGACTTAAAAATTGTAATATCCTTTTAAAATATGGTATATTTAAATTTGTTTGCAAAGTCCATTGCTAATATAATTTATTTTTAATAAACATACACAGAAAATTTTAGTTAAATGAAAGCCTAGTTTAGTTTAAGTTGTAGCAAACTATGCAGCAATATAAATTGCTTTTTAGATAATTTATTGCGTATAAAGCTAATAAATGTGAAAACCGTTTCGAAAAAAATTTATACTTATGATGAATTATTTATTTTTAAGTTTAAGCATGTAATCATAAAATGCTACATAAAGCAATTAGTCAAAAACAAATAAAAACTATACTGGGTAAAGCAAATTAAGAATTTTACCTAGTGGGTGCAGTACTCAATATGTGATTAAAATGGATGTATAAATGACCCTGTGAAAATTTCAAAGGATAATTAAAATTGTTAAAATTATCTATTCTTTTTGAATTTCCGAATTCATAAATGGCATAGAACAATTGTATAAAATGCTATTCAAATATTTTCTTAGCTATTTGAAGATGCTGCAAAATCAGAAAAAGTTTATGTTTAAAGTTTAATTGCATTATTCTTACATAAGCCTTACTGACCCATGACGAAGAATCCGCATCCGTTGCCACTGGTATGTGTATGATATTAACAATAATCCATGCCAAGTAGCTAGTACATCTAGGGAAGTTCTTTTAAAACCCAACACAACATTGTTATTCTAAAATTGATTCCTGTAAAATGGTTGTCTGAGTGGTTTTAAAATTAGCTTCATGATTCCATTTTGATCATGGGCCGGTAGCATCAGAGTCAGACAAGGCCAACCATAAGGCACTGATGCCCTATTTCTAAACTTTTTTCAACTGAACCACCATTTAAAATTTACCGTAGTCGACAATTGCTGAAAGGCTTAGTAAAACTTGGAATTATAAAAAAAGCATATATATATATATATATACAAGAAAAGAACCTAAAGGGACAGCTCATTTAAAATGACTTGTCACTTCATAGCAGGAATTGAAAAAAATGGTTCTTTCAATCTCCTGAAGCCGGAACAGCGTGGAGTGTGACCGGTTCGGACCATATTTACGACAGGAACAGGCAGTGTTCGGTATTTTTGAACATCCCTCGGGGCATTTGTGGATGTTTCAAATATAAATTTTTGTCTACTTGAATCCCAGGAGAAGCAGTTTCAATTCTGCCAACAGGGACGATTTGTCAAGAGATGAAAGTGGTTAAACACACTGCTTTTGGGTGTGAAAATCTTTTTTGTAAAGATAATTTTTATATACTTGTACTAAAACAAATATAGTTTTTTTTAAAAATTTTTGTTATGTTACTCTGATAAAATAATTGGATAATAACTGGATAAATAATGATGATTCGAAAAATGACGTAGTACCTTGTAAATAAATAACTTTTAAAATTTATAATTTTATATAACTACAAATGAAACAAAATGCTTATTGGCCTACATATCAAGAAAGATAAATTATTTCCACCCAAAAAAGTGAAATATAATATTAATATAAAATACTTTATAAAATCTAGTGGTTAAAGATAAAATTATAGTGCTTTGAGTGATTCATAAAAATATATGCATTCATATACATCTTAAAGTCCATTTGTAGACTTATTGAATCGATTAAATATTTACATTTTTTATGACTATTTTGTTAATTAGTTTAATCATTATTTAGTTTCAAAAAATTTTATATAAAACAAATAAAAATTTCCAAATTTCAAGGTTTTAACATTATTCAACTTTAAACATCATAACACAGATTTATGGGGTTCAACGCCTTTTAAGAATCGAAATTCAATTTACTCGAATGATATATTACTTTTCATTCCCATTCAAAACATGCATTACAAAAACCACAAATTTAATTAACTTCACATTCCTTAACTTCTTGCAACAAAGATGCGTATTTGTGTAAGCTTACCTATCGGCAACTTAATCAGTAGTAAATCATCTACCCAGATTTAACACCATCAAAGACCAAGTGCTCTAACGGGGCGATCAAATCACTTTGTCGGTAGTCGGTCTTTGTAAGCTATTTGTAATTAGATTGTCGATTACAGTCGATTTGCACAAAGGTCAAACATTCAAATCGGGTGTGAGGGACTTGATTGGAAATTCTACGCTCCGCAAACGCTCAGGCTACTAAAATGTTAATTAACATTGAATCCAATTGAATTTCGGCTATATAGTTATGCTTAGGTGCGAGTTAAGTGAGTTGATTGAATTGAATTTTTTATGGTTTGAGACGAAAATAAACCCAATTTTGAAAAAGCATCAGATGAGAAAAGTTATTTGGATCGCTTTCGGGAACTTTTATTTAATCATAAAAATTTACAGTTCAAATGATTTGGCAGTTCATCTGTTGTTTGTTAGGATTTGAAATTGAAAATTGATTCTAACTCTTATTGAGAGTTATTCTTGATATTTTAAACAATTTCCAAGTACTTTAATAAATACTACTTTTTTAAAAAATAAATTTAAATTTTGGCTATGACAGTTATTTTTTTCTAAGTAAAAGTTAAATAAGTTTTTTTTATAATATTCAATAATGCTTAAGTTTTTTTTCATTCTAATAACAAAATGTGTATTTCCTACGATAAAAAACATATATTAGAAATTAATCGATAAAGTTTTCTAACGTAATTAAAGAATAAATTGTTAAATACGATTTGTAACTATTGAAATAGAGCAATACAACGGTTCGTGTTTTCCTTACTTGGTGATAAACACACAGTTATGTTCATCTTAAAAGTAAAGATAACATAAATTTACAAAACCATGGAAACTGTAGTATGTGCTGGGAGAACAGGCAAATACAATATTGTATAGATACGTATTATTCAGCAAATAAATATAAACAAGAAGTAAAAATTCGATTAGGTTTATTTTAGTTAGTTTAGATAGTTAAGTTCCTAAACGTGGTGCCCTTCATGCCTTTTCTTCTGAAAATATTTAATACAATGTACATTCCTAAGTAAGTGAATATAATTATTGAACATTGAAATAGTTATTTAAAAGGAACAATGAAAAGTTCAGTAGTATGAGTGAAATTGAACAAATCAAAAAGTGAATTATATGAATTCTAATACAGTTTACCTTTAAAACATGAATGTTATACAGTTCTAATATTGATAGACTATGTACACTCCATACCCTATGTATTAATGCACTCTCAACTATCGTTGCACATTCCTCAATGTGAGCCGATTCTCTAACAATCCTTTCGATCCATGTCAAGCTTTGGTGTTGCAGCTGCGTTATCCCACCTGACACATAATTAGTATGACAGAACTGTTACTGAAATGGTACTAATTTACAGTTCAATTAATCGTAAAAATACAAAATTAATTAAAGAATTTAATATATAAAAATATTAATGTCCAGATATTTATATATTTTAATAGTTTTGCGATTTTTTTTTAATATATTACTAAAATACCTTGGTATTACTAATACCTAGACAAAGGCTAAGAACAATTCCTGAAAAGGCAAAGTTTTTAAATGAAGTTAGTATTTATACATATAATTATATATCTATTTTAAATTTGAACATTACGCTCCAGATAATATTTTGCGGGACACTTTAAAGGCACATGTCATCCATTTAAAAATATACAAAGAATGCAAAACAAGTTAAGTCGCCCTCTAGGGGTAATTCTATACTTAAGGGGAACCTGAAGCCCATGTTAAAATGATATTTTTTATGTACCATTTTCTCAGAATCTATTTGATACTTTTTAATGAAATTTTTACTAGTTGTTAAATGGATGTTTAACTCTACTTTAATGGAGGCATTGTCAAAATTTTTGTTTCGTTTTTAAATTATAATTTTTTAAGTGAAACTACATATTTTCAACCTAAAAAACATCAATAACATTAAAAAGAAAAAAAATAAGATATTTACAGTCAAATCCCTCCAGCGGCTTTTAGAAACAAACTTTTTAAATACGTATAAAAAATTTCAGGCTGATACTTACAGTAGATTTTGAGAAAAAGGTCTATGAACATTGAAAAAGTAAGTTTTGAGATATAACCATTTAAAGTAAACAATAGTGGTTTCTTACCTATAAAACATGACTGGATTTTTCCTTAACAACGTTTGTTAAAAAAAAATAAAAAAATACTTCCAGTACTCGAATTTTAATGTAATATCGTGGAAAGCTAAGATTCAATTTAAGAAACACAAAAACATTGAAATGTCATTTTTGAAAAATTATTGGGGGTTGGTACCCTTAAAACTATTTTTTTACAGCTTGAACATATTCGAATAAGAGGTCGATCACACATTCAGAATTTTGAAACATACGGGAGCTGGGAGCCATTTGTAAGGAGCTTGCTTTGCATCGAAAGATCAGGTTGAATATCAGGCATAATGCAACAACAATTTCCGACCTAAATGGTCTGTTGCAGAAATTCAATAAGTCAACGATGTCTACCGTTTAGAAAGAATGCACGTAAATAAGCTCAAGTTGATGCTGCATACGATGTCGTGTATAAAGTTGCTTCGGTTGCCCACTATGTGGTACTAAATTATAACATAAATATGCAAATAACCTTCACATATATCTCTAGTGTGAAGATAATTCAAACTAACCTAAGCTGCAAACAAACAAGACCTTTTTGACAAACTGCTATTTAGAATTTGGTCATAACAATTTAAAACTTCGTTGGGGTAATACAACATCGTTCTTTCGCAAACTGGACACTGTCCAAGGTTCTCTAGATAAATGGATTTTGAATTGATTCAGCGCAAGCGAACTCCAGGGGGGTAATGTTGGTTTTCGACCCTCATTTTGAGGGATGTTTACGTTAGTCAGAAGCATTCCTAATGTGCTTAGCACATCCATCATTCATCAGAGCAATACAATGATAGGGGTGCCTTTGTGTATTGCTACACAGTTGAATTCAACCGCACGCTAGTGGGTGAGGTATAATAATAGTTTAAGCTTATGAAGTAAGGTAAATTAGTGGTTTAGGAAGTTTAAGTTTAATACACTGCTAAAAAAATTAGAGGGATCACATTAGTCCTACATTACGGTGTAATATATCGGCTAAATGTTTTGAGCAGTGTATTTCAAGAAAGGCAAGTATTGCTTAATATATATTGTGTGTAGAATATATAATTTAAATTGACTTTGCTTAGTTTTCTTTGTAAAAATAGTCAACAAAATATGTATTTTTCCCCACTTTATAAATTTATCTAGGGATTTAAATTAAATTCAAAGTGTGACGAATTCATAACTAAAGATATGCATTATGTAGTATTAAGGACGAAAAATCTCCCATGCTTTATCAGCCATACCAAATCAAGAAAATCAATAATGTGTGTTACGAAGCATAAATCCCTACCCCGCTTCCAGTGAACTATACATTTTAAAAAAACTTTATAACTTTTACGTTCTCAAGTTCATAAAACAATCTGAAAAATTTACACGCTAGTAGGCATAACCACAAAATATGTGACCTCGCTTAATATTCGTCGGGAGCTGCTACTAGAAAATCAAACAACGATCGTAAAAATATTCTGCATTTAACCAGATGGAATGAAATTTTCGCATCTCGACTTTCGAGGATTTGTTTTGCACCTTCTAAAAATTTAGTACTTGGTATGCGTGACAAAAGTGAAATGAAATACCAGTTTAAAGTTTTGTGGCACACATTAAACTACCTCTTTATCCAATGGAAGGTTTATATTTTTGCTTTTAGAAAAAGAAAAGAAGTTACAAAATAGCGATTTTGTCAGTTTGCTTTGTGGATGATACAGTTTTTAAGCTTTTTAGATACTAAAGAACATTATTCAAAAAATCATGCAACAGTGTTTATCATTGAAAAAAACATATATAAGAAAGTAGGTTTTTGGCTAACTTAAATAATAAAATGTATACAAGTATATTATTATATATAATATAATATTATATTATATATATATATATATATTAATAATATATATTATGTATATAGTATAAAATATATAATTAATATATATTAAATTATATACTTTATATAATATATTTTATTAATAATAATTACTAAATAATATTATGCTTTATATATATATTATATAGTTATTATATATATAATAATAATATATTATATATAATATATAATATTATATATTAAATATATAATATATATATATATATTATTTTAATTAATATAATAAATATTATATAATATATATATATTTATTGTTTCGGAGAAGTATAAAACGGTATACACCACAAATGAGTTTTAAGTGTTAACAATAACTATATTTTAAAGATAGTTCTCTGATAGTACATATTGAAAATAAGTACTAAAATAAGTAATTTTTTTTATTTTTACAATACAAAAGGCTTCATATCAGTACCTTTTTTCAATAGATATTTCTTTGAACTTTTTATTCACTGTTCACTTTTATTAAAAAAACACTTGTTTAAAGATTGATATTTTTATTCCGTGTGAAGATGCAACGTATCTCGGAAAAAAAATCATATTGCAATTTCTTCACAGACGGTTGAAATAACAAAATCAAAAACTTCGAGACAGATGACTAACTTAGGGCCATCTCGAAGAAAAACATGGGAAAGGGGACTTAAAAAACGAAAGAGCGAGTAACACATTTCATGCGGAAAATGTCGTTATAAAAAGAACTGTCAAGAGAAAAATATCATTGAAAAAAATAGAAAGAAAAATTGCGTATACAGCCGGCCGTATGAAATGCACAAAAATTTCAAGAAATATGTTTTATCGCAACTCGATGTGATAAATAACAAAAATTCCGAACTTGTTTTGTTCGGTGGCTCTAGTACCAGATTTGAATTCGATAAAGAATCTGAAATCTAAGACTTGTAAAAAAATCTCCTTCTAGTTGATTGATAGCAACTTTCTGCATATGGGGCCTGGTGATAAGATGTTTTGAATCTACTGATTTTATTGAATATGTTTATGTATATTCTTTTACATTATGGCTATTTTGTCCTTTTCCGATAGTTGGTTCATGAACACTTTTTTCCCAAGTATTGGTTTTAGTTAATTTTTGTTTCATTTTATTGTCATGCAAGAAATATTCTTTTCCATTTTTGAAACATAAGAAGCATGAATTTCATAGCATTACGTTTATACTTATTTATTTTTATTTAGATCTATGTGTAAACGGTATTCTATCATGGTATGTTTTTCTATGAACTTTGTGATTATTTAAATATTAGAATTTGCTTTAAAATGTGTTAAATATGTATTTATAATGTTTCTTTAATACTTACTTTTAATGAAGTGTTCTTTACCAAAGACCAAAAAAAAAACACCTCGTATTTGTTATATAAAAAGTAACCAGGAGCAATAGTGCTGTTTATTGTAAAGCCATACTATCTTAATAAAACAAACCTGTATTTTAACTTGTTTTAAACATTACGTAACAACTTAAAATCGTGTAATTTTCATAATAATGTAAATTTAATATGAGTAAGGTTTATCAACAACAATTGACTTTGGTCAGTTTTAAAGGTTCTAGTTGCTATAAGTTTAAAAGTAGGCATCAGTGCATTATGGTTAAATTCAGTGCATTAAAAAAGTAGAAAAAATTTTTTAGTATCTTTTAGAAAAAAGTTCTTTGATACAGTGGTTTTGTAGCATATATTTGAATTGTATGTTAAAAATAAAAAAATCATCATACGTATAAAATATAAGAAAAGATTTAAACAATTTTTAATTTTATTTTCTTCATACGCTATAAATGATTTGAAAAGTAATTTATATTGTTGTTGTATAGTTATTACAACTTTAACAAAATTAGATTTCAATTTAACTATTTTTTATAAATGTTTATAAAGAAATAAATTCTATTGACAATAGGCTTTTCAAACAAATTTGAATATTCTGTACTTCAAAAGGATATTTCAATTTCTAAGTCTTTAATCACAACTACTTAAAGATTATTATTAACGCAATAATTCTTGGATTTCGCTAAATAATTATGTATTATGGTACTTTAACCCTTTCATTCCCAATGACAATTTGGCATTATCATTTTAGAATTTTTTTTCTGATCGTCTATAGCCATTTATGATATTAAAAAGCACATCATTCGATTCTTCAAACTTTTTTCCATTAGAAAATATTTTTTATTAATCCCAACAGATGTCAGCCATATATTTTTTTAAAATTATGATCAGAAAAATGATGATGGCAAATGGCATCACTGGAACTGAAAGGGTTAAAAAGAAGGTTATAATTTCGTATTACATTTTTTTTTTCGTATTACCAACAACACAGTTCTTGCATTGAAACTACACAATATTTCAAAGTTGTCATTTTTAAACAATACTTATCTTCCACTTTTTTCTGTTAGAACATAAGTTTTTTTCTGATTTTACACCCAAGTAAAAATAAGACTTTTAAGCATTACATCCTAAAAACACTTAAAATCACTTTGTTAGGAAGTGATTCAATGCATAAAAAAATTATAGCTTTAATATTTTGCATTTTTTAAAATTGAATAGTGATATGGTAGTTATAATATGTTACTTTTAGTGACAATAAAACATAACTACTTGGGTTATTATTTAAACATACAGTACAATCTTTATTATACCTCGTTTATTCGCTTGAAAATTAAAATTTTATAAAGGTTAAATTTAATACCTCCTCGGCTGCAAATAAGTTTCGATTGTTATACTCTCAAGAATTTTAGCTATTGTTATTTTTAATTCAATGCCCCATCTTTAATTAACTTCAAAATATAATTATTTCTTATGTTACACCTTTTCTTCTTGATTCAAACAAAGGCATTTGCTTCACAATTCAGTGAATTATTTCAAACTATTCTTATTTTAAATTAATCGTTTATTTCTTTGCGATTCCAAATTAAGTTCAATTAACCGGCATTATGGTTTATCTGCATTCATTTTAGAAAAAGTAATTAGTTTCATTAGTGTAGGATTGCATTTAGGGCTTTTGTGGATCCAAGCAATCTCTAATGTAAAGATATTTACTGTGATTTTTTTAATCCTTTGATATTATTTATAAATATTAACTAAACATATTGTTGATATTTTTGTTATTATTTCCTTTGATTTACTCATTTACACACCTCAATTATAAGTTTTATATGATTTATTGATATTTTGTTTTACTTTAAAAACAGAAAGGACGTGTTTAGTGTTTCTTAAATGAAAATAGTTTTGATGTTTAAAAATTCAAAAAAATAATAATAAATCTGTATCAAAAACAAGGTAAATATCAAAAAACAATGATGGTTTAAATGAATAATACTGTTGACAAAAAACTAAAATATTTATTAAAAAAACAACTTTGTTTGATTTAGTTTTATTTCTAAACGATTTCCCCCTTTCTAGGTAAAATCAAAAACTATAACCCAAATTATAATCAAAAATTACCAACCAACACGCTAATATTTTGAAAATAACCAAAAACAAAACTAATCAAATCATTCTAAACACCCGTTTAACAGCACTAAATACTAATCTATACCCACTAACTCACCACCCCGAAAACAGCCCATACAACAAAATACGGGTCAGAAATGATTACGCGGTAAATTCAGTTTCAGCACCTTTGCGGATGCTGAGACTTCCTACTAACTGCTTTCCTGGATGAGGCTAATGCGTCTCCTTAAAGACCAGCACCTCATCGCTAAGGAGTGTTTCTGTTTTTGGGACTGTCCCTGTAATCACAGTATAGCTGATTAACAGGAAATACCTATTATAGCGAAAAAACTGAGCAGGGTCGATCCCAAATGGGTGCGTTATCAGTCACGTGGGTTTGGCGCATTTACTTGGAGTATTTTGAAGACTTCTTAAGAGTATTTTGGGTCATTCCTCAGAAAACGTACAATTTGAGGCAAAAAAATTTCAAAAAAAAAATATTGATGAAACATTTTGAAACTTTGGATTTGAGTTACACTTACATATACATTGGAAAAATAACATGGACCAGATCATACAATTAATATTATAATTATCGGATGGTAAGTCTTAATTTAATTTTTTAATTCAGAAAAGTTTTAATCACCAACATTAAAAAAAATATTTTATAAATATATTACACTTTAGTATTATTTTTAAGCTTTTAATTATAAGTTTAAATGTGCAATATAGTGTTATTAAAAATGCATTTAACTTATGTTCAATTTATTCTAATATTTTATTAAGAAGTCATTTTCCGTGTGTATATAAGTCATGTCCGTGTATCTTAAGTACACGGATATGACAGCACACGGAACATGACGAAAAACGCACCTAAGGGCTCACAGACGCAAAAATTTTAGGCTTAAGAGAATGAAACATGGTAAACTGAACTTATCAATTGTATTTCTTTCTATAAATAAGAAATTATAAGTCAAAATCATTGAATTACCTTCTTATATTGTGTCCACAGAAATGACCGTATGATCTTGTCAACGCAGGTTATTTGACTTTTAACTTGAAATAACTTTTGGTCTTCGATGGAGGTCAAAACTATCCATGTGGCACAACGTGTAACGTTTTGATTGAAAACTAATAAGACTGAAACATAGTACTGTTGCCCTCTCTAGATTCTTTATACATGCTAAATTATACGTTGTACACGGACATGACGAAAATCTGTGGGACATTTTATTAGCATAGAATTTATATATTTATATTATTTATAATGATTTTATTTGTGTTTTGTTGTTATAGTAGTACCAATTTTAAATAAAAAAACACATTTATTATAAAAATTAGGAAATTTAATTGGTATTTAGCAACCGGAATAGTGCGCGGGACATGACGGTGAGACAGCCCACGGACATGATTTGTCATAGTCTGTGTACACAAATTTGTACAGAAAATAATTACTTTTTTAATTGTTTCAACACTAGCAAGTAGATAAAATGTTCCTTATCTTAATTTATTCAAGTGGAAGCATAATTTTTCTTCATGTGAAAGATATCTTGCGTGGACATGTTTTTGTACGTTTTCTCAGGAATGACCCATTTATGTTTTAGGGACAGTCCTGTAAATGGCAGTACCAATTAAATAACATTAAAGACTAGGTGTAGTGTTACGCTCAGCAGTGAGGAATAGACATGACAAATATTTACCAAAGTCAAGTAGGTTTTGAGCATTTACTTGGAGTGTTGTAAAGACTTTGGACAAGCACCTTATTGCTAAGGAGTGTTCATGTTTCGGCAGAGTCCTTCAACCTGATTTACATGAAAGACCTAAAATAAGTATAAGTATAAGACCTAAAATAAGTATAAGTATCACACTGAGCAGTGGTGATCGTAAATGGGACCAAATAACATTTCCTTAGTCACATGGTTTATGAGCAATTACTTTCCGTGTGTTCAGGACTAAATAAAAGTGTCATTGCACTAAAAAATGCTTTCATAGTCAAATTATTTTGAATTGTATATGTTTTTGAATTGATTTGAATAGATGAAAAAGATTTTTTTAAAGTCAGTCAATGTACTGAACATATTTTCAGCATTAAAAATAACTTCTAAATTTATTTTTTTCGCTGCTTGCGTAAACAGCAACTATAATACTATAAAATATTCGTTAAATTGTTTAGATGACTAAGTCTCGATGGCGTCAGCATACGATGTCGCTCTAAGTTCCGTTGGTTACCAGTTCCAAAACGAAAATGCCAATTTGCCCATTTGACCGTGTTTCTGAATTACGAGTCATAAATAAGATAACAGTAAACATTGAAACAAAACTTATGTGCACACAGCAGCTGTATGTTATCAAAACTAACAGAATTTCTCCTAAATTCATGGAATTCATCTAAACGCCCTTCCCAATCTTTCCCCTAGCCATTAGATAATAGGTCTTCTTCATACAAGTCGTTGATCAACATGGCTTGAAATCAACGTGAATTAATGAAATACTACCTTTTAGAGTGATTAAAAAGATGTCCCTCATAAATTGAATAGTAAGTACCTTGTACCTTGAGGTGACTTAATGTACCTTTTGTTTGAATTTGAATTTTTTTCTAAAGAAAATTATTGTTTGGTCTTAATTATATACTGTAAGGTTCTGATGAGAAAATGAGCGTAATTATGTTTATAAATATTTTTGGTGATTTAAGCATTCATTTTGGAATCTATTAGTTTTGGTTTTCTTGATGTTTATAACTATTCGTAAACAATATCCAAGCATTTATGAAAATACTTATGCAAAATGCCCCACTATGATAAATGTATTTTCTTAAACTTCAATATGTCAAATATCTTTTGAAACAATCTATCATAAGAGTCTAACTTGATGAATAGTAAAATATAACTCTCCAGGGACATTTTAAGCCTTCTAATTTAGAAATTAACGTGGTGAAGCTTGTAAATTTCTCTCTTGATTAATTGCTATTGAATTGGTAGCTTAACTCACAACCAACTTAATTATAAGTGTCGTAACTGAATGGTAGCTCCAAAGTATGTTCCAATAAATGAGAGAATACTATTACATTTTCTAACATCAACATTCTTAATTTTAGATTTAAATTTACTTTTCACCAATGAAAATGTTTGAGGCTTTAAGTTGAAACAGAGAGCTGAATGAATTTAAATTCTTTTTTGAGCCAAGATTGGTGAATCTATTTTATGTGGGAATGCAGCACCAATAAAGATCACCGATTGCAGGAAATGCATTAATGAAAGCTGAAAAGACTTACCTCACCTTGAACAAGACAAATACATTAAATTTCAATATCAATATTTTTTTACTAATTATCATAATTTAAGATGAAGAAACTAAACTCGATTTATATTTTATTGGGATTTTAGTATTTTTAGAAATCATAAATAAACAAATTAGTTACAAAATATTTTCGCTAAAAATGGACGCATACATTTATGAAATACACTCCACATAAAATATTTCATGCAATTCACTGAAAAGTTAAATTATATTTAGATTCCCGGCTACATTTCCTAACTAAACATAATGACCAAGATATTAATTAAAATCATGCATAGAGCCAAAACAAAATAATTCACGATGAGCCTTGATTAATACCCGGCGCTTAATAACTTTCCATAGTTAGACCTTGGGATTTGGGAATTATCTCGGTCCGTCTCTTTGGACATTGTCCTCTGGATTACAAAGCATCTCATAGAACGGACATGCGAGGATGCTGGGAGGTGGACGGACACTTTCTCGGCATCCCCATTAATTAATGTGAAACATCTTCTGCATAATACATGAAGGAGAATTCATACCTTTTTATCACGCCATCGTAACACCTTCGTTTGAACTTACGAGAGTAACGGAAATGTGATAGAGTAATTCTAATAGATATTTATAGTAGTTCTTCCACTGAGGGATAAGGGAGGGAATTATATTGAATGTAGCGCAAACTTGTTTTCACTGGATGGAATTTAAAGACAAAGTCAATGGAATTTTTAATTCCTAATTTTTCTAATTATAATTTTGTAGTAGATGATTTTAAGTTACTTCAACTTTAAAATTTTTACTAAAAAAATGAAATGCTGGAATACATAGCAGTCACGTGACAAGTTTATACATATGTGTAGCTCATTGTTAAAGCTAAACTTATGTAACTTTTGACGTAGGATGTCATGTACTTTTGCGAATATTAGTTGGATTTGGAGAAAAACAACGACGTAATTTTCAAATTTTATATTCTTTCTTAAAAAACAATATATGATATAAAATTTTAAAAGCTTTATTATTTCTTTACAAATTCGAAATCATAAATACAGGATTATTTTATTCTCAAACACCTACTACATAATGCAAGATAGGGGGGGGGGGGGGGGTATTAGTATTTTCATTGCTATGAAGGGTGAGAAACAACTTCTTTCAAAATTTGGAAGATAACAGAATATCTGATGAAGTACAGGGATTCTTTGATAGATATATTAATATAAGTTTAGGTTTATGGAGATTGATACGAGTCTGATCAAAATTGTGTTGCAGAATATTACTTCGAAAAAAATACAATTCTGTATTTCAAAATTTATGTTTGTGATTGTTCTTATTACAAATAAGATTATTAATAAAATTTAATTATAAATAAACTTCTCAATAAAATAGGCTGATTTTCGCATATAATTATCAATTGAATTTCAGCTCTGTACAAAAATGAAACTAATATTTTACAATTTATAAGGTTGGGAGAATTGCCCATAAGTAAATTTTAGCTATTACTATAACTAAAGCTTTACTGGCATGTACTGTGAATGACAAAATAACAATATGTAATGATAATAAAGTATTAATTAAATAAAACTACTAAAACATATTGTAACATTTATTTTTAAAAAGTAAACACGCATTCCAAATTTAATTAAGCATATTATACAGATATAACACGTTATAAACTATTTTAATAATAAAACACTCGTTATTATTCATTTTTCCAAAACCACACTACAGTCATTCTAATGTTCATTTACACAAACTCTTTATCAATGAAAACTATCAAAGCTACAGTGCCATGTAAAAGTTAGATATATTTACCGTCGGATGTCCCCCATACACAATTGGTTGTTCCGAACGCGATTATTTCTTGTAATTAGTGGACATAAATTGTATATTGTTCACAATTAAAGCAGTACGTTTATTAACTGTTACGTCCGGTGAGAGAGGTGCTAAAAATAAACCTTATATGTTTATGAGTTTAAAATAAACCTTATATGTAAACTTTGAAAATGCGTTTAATATCAAAAGTCTGTTTACGTTAAAAAAAAGTTAAGATATTTAATCTAAAGCGATATGGTGCATTTTATTTTACTTTGTATTTTTTTAGTAACATTGAATAAAACAGTTGCAGAACTTTACTTTGTTTGCTATAAAAATTCGATGAATAATTTGCTTAACGGAATTTCGAATTGCAGGAAATATTCATTATGTTGTAGCATAGACAGAAAATATGTATTGTTAACAAATATATACAGGTGATTCATTAGTTATGAATATACCCGCCTAAATTGTTTGAATATAAAAAAAAATTAAAAATGAGGAATAAAGCGTAATTTTTCCCCTTTTCCACCAAAATATATCTCACTAGTATATATTTTCTTCTAAACCTCGCAGTATATACTTAAATCTACAGCAATCATCAATCTACAAAAAATTATTAACATTAAACTACACAACTAACAGCTAAACTTACCCATATATACAGAAAATCTCATTTAGCATTCAACAAAATAAATATCATAGGATTATCTCCAATGTCATTTTCAATAAACCATAGATGAAAGGACAAGGCCATTCCTCCAGCTAAATAAATAACTCTCAATATCTCGAGACACTGACCCCCAACCTACCCCAGAAAATGGGAGCCTGGGTTATAAATATTAAACGCTTCTGCGCTTTCGCGTCCGATAAGTAACCGAAAGAAATGATAATAATGCGTCTGCTTAGAGGCTTCCTGATATTTCTCCGAACCACTAGCTCGAGGAAGAACGGTGTCCGTTACGGTGGTTAAAGTTTGGGTACGTGTGAAGGAAGGGGATTATATCTCAGAGTATATGCGGTTTTATTGTTTTGATTATGGCTGTATTTGGGGTTTAAGTTTACATATATGATTTTTGTAGGATGAGTTTATTGAATTTATTTTTTGAAAGCATGTTTATTTTTCTTTTCCCAAAAGACTTCCGTATTGGTATTATGTTAAATTATGGTGATAGATATTTTAAAAAAGAAAATTAAGCGCAGTAAAATCAAAATGTTTTTTTGAACCAATAAACATGTCCTATTAGCGAAATATTTCCGCAAATATGGTCATAGAATAATGGCTTGGATGTATTAAATCATGTGTTAGGAAAATTGTATATTTGCTTCAAGGTTTAATTTGGATATGTATAAATGAAAAACGTGTAACATAATTTAAGAGTTTTTTATATGTATTTCTTAGAACTCAATATTAAAGTGGTTTTAAAACTATATATGGAAGAAAAATAAAATTCATAAATGCATAAGAGAGTGTCTCTATATTACCATGAGTCACTTGCATAAGTAATAACTGCATTCATCTTAAGATATGAATCTCTTGAACTAAATTTTGCTTGCTGAAATGTAATTGATAGATTAAATGTGATTTCATTGTTTTAATGCTGTGTGTTAAGGTTTGAATAATATGTTTCGTGCAAATTTATATATAGTTTTAAGAGAATTTTGCTAGGTAAAGTATTATAAATTGATTCTAAGAATTATTATTTTAACTTAAAACTATACAATATCAAACCAATCGATATATAAATTTTATTAATTTCTAAAAATCAGATATTTAAGTCCCATAACTCGCCTCTAAAATTATAAAAAAAATCTTTAAAAAAGAAATATTAACATAAAAACTTTAAAAGTGTACAAATTTTTACCGTAAAAATAACGAGCTTTAAATAAGAAAAAAGATCTATAAGCTGCAGAAAATATTATTCTATTGGGTTTAGCATCAGATGGTAGTGCATAAAAGTTCTTCGACTGAATACATTAAACGCCATTCGTACAATTGGCAAGAAAAATAAAGATGTTTTTTTAATATATCAAAGCATATTCGGCAAAACATGACTATTATAATTTATCTATAGAATAAACTTTTTAAACATCTAATACCATTTCTCAAATTTCTGCAATTTAAAAATACAAATATTGATTTACTTAGGTCGTATTAAAATACTTTTTTTTAAATAAATGCTAATAAAAATCATTTGTGAAAAGCTTCAAACCATTCATTGTAGGGTAGACTGACCAGTGAGTGAACAGGCTCCAGTTAATGAACAGTTGGTAAATACATTTAAAAATAAGGCTTGAAAATCATTCCACTGGATGAATTGGCAACACTGACTTCCTCCCATCTAGTAGGAAGCTATCTAGTCTATGAACCTATGAATCTAGTTTTTAATTAAAATCCAACATGTTTATTGACTGGACATTTTTGTGTTCATCACTGGTATAAGAACTGTTCATTCACTTGCTTTTGTACCATTTTTATTTGGACCCCCAAAAGACCCAAAGCAATGCAATATAAAGTCACCTCCTTTTTTTTATAGAATTTACATGTAATGACAGATGTATTCACATTGTCATACACCAGAAGCTATATTTCTTAAAAATGTATGAATTTCATAAACAAATTGTGCTTAAGCGTTCATTCATGGTAGTCTACCCTATAATAAATTGTTTAATAAATTTCTGTGTAGTCATTAAACAATAAATGTTATGTTTTTTTTAATATGCCTTGTATTTTAAATGAGATAAGTAAAAATATAGCATCAAAAACGGATATGCAACAATAAACACAAAATATCATTGATAATAGTCAGGTCGCCAAACCCGATTTTTTGGCCGAACCCTGCCTGAGAGGTTAAGTTTTTTATGGATGATCTTATAGATTCGAGGGTGTAGATTACGAATCTGGAAGTACTCTCTTTTTGGTACCTTGAGCATTTTTAGTTATTCAGATGGCGTCTCCACCATCTTTGAATTTTGTTTCTTTAATATTTGACGATCTGTTCGGCAAAAGTGAATAGTTTTTTCTTTATAGATGCATTAAGTAATAAAGAATCAATATTTCCAAGAAATTTAAAAATAAAAAATTCAAGATGGCGGAATCCGAAATATTGATATTTTCACCTTTAATATAAGGCTATCCATTTACTAAATTAAAAATTCTTTTTATTTTAGTTCTATCTTTATTTTATTCTATTTAGTTTTAATGTGTAGATTATAAATTAAGAAGATACTTTTAGCAAAAATTGAGTATTTTTAATTAAGATGGCGTCTTCCACCATTTGGATTTACTCCTGATTCATTTTTAGCGTTATTTTGGCCGAAATCGAGAACTCTTTCTTTTCTAGTGTATTTGGTGATATAGAATACTTAAAAGTTTAAAACAATCCAAATTCAAGATGGCGGCTTCCGCCATCTTGGATTTTCAACCTGTAATATTACGTGATCCATTGGCCAGAAATTTACCGAGCCACTTCACATTTTTTTATTGGCGCACCTTATTTGACTTTTTACAGTTAGTATTAGGCGATATATTGGGCCAAAATTAATTTTTTTTTCATTTTACTTGTATTTGCATAAAAATACTTTTAAATCATGCATTTGGAAGAAAAAAATACTAAATATGACGTTTTTCGCCATATTGGATTTTGTCATTTTAAATATTTTGTTATTCATTAAGGCAAAATTACTAAACATGTTTTAAAAACCTTTCTCATATAAAATACTTCTTCTTTCCAAACAAGATTACTGTTAAACTACGAACCACAAGGTTGCTTAGGCATGCATCCTCTAAGTACCCCTCACCTTCACATCATGGGGGTAAGGAATTTTTTTACCCCCCGAGCGAGCCCATAAATCCACCTAATGGCTTGGACTTGCTGAGATCTCGTTGAGCGGCAGCATTTCAAGGGGGGGGGGGGGGGGTGAAAGCAGCAGCATTTCAAGAATATGTGATCAAAGGTCAATAAACATTCAGGAACTTCCGCAAGAAACACAGTATCTAAACACTAGAAGTGGTAACCTACTAGAAAATTGGAGGGGGGACTTAAATAGGAGAGAGAGAAATGAGTCACATACTTTTTCTTAAATGATTATAATCGAGACATTCACACTGTACAGTGTACATCTGTGTTTTTATACATTGTGCCTGTTTATCCATTATGCCGTTGATTATACTGTGCATAAATTTTCTATAGATTTGTTGATTTAAAATTATAGTACTGGAACATTGCTTCAGATAGAGGTATGATTTTTATTAGTTAAGGTCTGCTATTTTGATATTATAATGGAGATACAGCAATATTTCTTCTAATGGAAATGCAGCTGTCATGAAACAAACACTGAAAAACTTATTGAAGTGCGTAAGCAGAGAATTAAAACAATTATTTCATGTAGTAAAATATATGGTGATGGAAAACATACTGAACTTGAGAAATTGGTAGAAAATGAAAACGATAAACTCACCTGCCATAAGTCTTGTGTTTCGAAGTACACCGATAAAAATAAAGTAAATGCATTTGAAAAACGTAAGCGAGATACTGAAGACAGCGTTGGGGAACAACCTTTAAAGATCCTAAGATCTAGTTTACCAGTATTTGACTTTAAGCAACATTGCGTTTATTGTGGAACTGACTGTGTTGTAGTAAAGAAAAATCTAACCGTTGGCGACCAGGATACCTGATTAGAGAAAAACAGTGGCTTAGCTTGCACAGTTTTTTGTGTTTGTGTGCAAATAAAATGGCTGTCTGAACATCAATAACCAAGTGAAAGAAGATGAGGACAATTTGCTAATGGATGTGGTATGAATTTAATTTAATTTTGAAGACTCTAAATTTCTACTGAGTCACAGCGTCAAAGCTCATTAAACTATAATTTGCTTTAATAAATATATTTATATACATTTTGTATAAGGGTTAAACTCAAATGTTGTAAATGCTTAAATTTTATACCATTATTTTTACTGTTATTGAAATATCTACGGATAAATCTATAGTATTTATAAAGCATTGTATACATTTCATACTAATTTTTTTAAATACTATTCTAATTTGTATGTCATATTGAAGTTGTATGCCTGAAATTTTATATCTTATTTTGAATTTTTTGTATTTCCCATATATCTATAAATCTTTTTTATACTTCATACTACCGTATTTTTTTATATCCTACTTAAATTTATATGATTCTTTTGCAGCGGAAAACTATTCTTTTAAAGAATAAATGTGGTCTAACACGCCACCTTGATATAAAAAATACTTATCTAGTTAAATTTATTCTGTATTATTTTTTAATATATAAATCTATTTTAATATTTCTGTATTATTTTATAGCTAAAATAGTGAATTTTTATTTTCGGGCCAATCGATCGCCTAATACTAACAGTAAAAAATCAAATAAGGCGGAAGACGCCATTTTTAATTATAATAAAATCATATATGTTCCAATTGTGTTCCACAATTATGTAGTTTAAGCCATTCTGTATTAAAAAATACAACTAAAGAATTTTAAATTTCTGGCCAATGGATCACGTAATATTACAGATTGAATAATCCAAGATGGCGGAGCCGCCATCTTGAATTTGGATTGTTTTAAATTTTTAGGTAATTCTTTATCACCAGATACACCTAGAACAGAAAGAATTATCGATTTCGGCCAAAAATAACGCTAAAAATGAATCAGAGAGTAAAAACCAATATGGCGGAAGACGCCATCTTAAAATTAAAAATATACTCAATTTTTGCTAAAAAGTATCTTCTTAATTTATAATCTACACATTAAAACTAAAATAGAAATAAAATAAAGATAGAACTAAAATAAAAAGAATTTTTAATTTAGGTTAAATGGATAGCCTTATATTAAAGGTGAAAAAATTCAAGATGGCGGATGACGCCATCTTGAATTTTTAATTTTTTTCAAGTTATTGTTCTATAGTAACAAAATATATAAAAATATACCTAAAATATAAATATTTTTGTGTTTTAAATATAGATCAAATATATTAAAAGTGAAAAAATCCAATATGGCGGATTCCGCCATCTTGAATTTTTTATTTTTGAAATTTTCTTGGAAATATTGATTCTCTATTACTTAATGTATCTATAAAGAAAAAAATCTATTCACTTTTGCCGAACAGATCGTCAAATATTAAAGAAACAAAATTGAAGATGGCGGAGACGCCATCTTGAATAACTAAAAATGCTCAAGGGTACCAAAAAAGTACCTTCCAGATTCGTTATCTACACCCTCGAATCTATAAGAATCATCAATAAAAAAACTTAACCTCTCAGTGCAGGGTCCCCCCCCCCCCTGGCGGCCTGACTATAACACATTATCGAAACATCTATAAAAAATAGGTAATTTGCCGAAAAAAAATAAAAACTGAATAGGCTGAGTTAGGTACTTTATTTTTTTAAAGAATAATAAAATAGTTTTTAAGCAACCAAAAAATGAAAGGACCTTCTTTGACGAACGCAAATATAAATAAAACCAAATATTATGTTAAAAAATAACTGGTTGTTCTTTTGTTTCATTAGTAAATAAAAATTTTGCAAATGAAAAGCTCCTTTTTTGCATTTTGACTGTTTAGAGAAAATCTAAAAATCTAATTAAGAATGTTTTTTATGATTACGTGTTTTTAAACATAGCAATTTATCGTATTGCTATAAATAATTCAATTTATGATTATTATTTCTGTAGCATTGCTGTTCACTATACACTGTAAAAATGTGTACATTTTACATAAAAACATATTTTTAAGGAACAATAATGCTATTTTTAAATGTGTTTCTTTTCTGTAAATATATGCTGTTAATATATCCGTACAGCGACTTGAAATATTTGTTAAAACTGCGTACGCCTAACGAGCTCAATCGAGAGAGCAGATGCGGTTCGATCCTGGAGTTCCATGTTTCGATCCTGGATTTCAACAGTCTGCTATTTATCTGTCGTATCTATGTATCAATTTTGCGCCGTTACGGGGCAGACCGGAGTTTATTTCTTCGCCGGGTCAGTAGAATTTTATTTTTTTTACAATACATTAGTTAAAAAAACAGATTTTGCATTACAATTACAAATTATTCGAAAAAATTATATTTTCTCTGTAAATTATTCAATTTTCTAAAACCAGTGTTTTTCGGTGAACACTGCCTAATTTTTGCAGTTTTAATTCTGCAAACTGTGTTTTTACAGCAGCAACTATAAAAAATCCGAATTCTCTACATTTTTTAATTTTTCCACATATTCTTCTTGGTAAATATATTTGGCATTATAGAAAAGGCCTCTACACGAAAAGAACCTGAAGGGACGGCTTATTTAAAACGGCTTGTCACGTCATAGCAGGAATTGAAAAAATGGTTCTTTCAATCTCCTGAAGCCGGAACATCGTGGAGTGTGACCGGTTCAGACCAGATTTCCGACAGGAAATGGCAGTGTTCAGTATTTTGAACCATCCTCTGGGGCATTTGTGGAGAAAATTTAAAATTTGGTCTACTTGAATCCCAGAAGAAGCGGCTTCAATTCTGCCAACAGGGACGATTTGTCAAGAGATGAAAGTGGATAAAGCCAGTGCTTTTGAGTTTGAAAATATTTTTTGTAAAGTAAAATTTTATTGTACAACTACTATTTTCAAATATAGTTTTTTTAACATTATTTCTTTTATGTAACATTAATAACTATTGCTAATTATAAAATTTCGTCTAATCTTTTAGTTAAAAAATCATTAAATAACATACTTTTAGATAACGCGAAATTAAATAAAAAATTATAATGGCTTGCACAACAAGAATTAAAAATTCTTTAAGCTTAAAAAAGTTTGAAAGACTATATTAATATAAATTTCTAAATATTCTATTGGTTAAAGATAAATCTTATATGTTTTTATTAATTCATTCAAATATTTACATTCGTATCCAAACTTAAAATATTTTTTTGACTTATTGTAATAATTAAGCATGTATATTTTTTCGATTTTATTTAAAATTAGTTTGATTATACTTTAGTTTCAATATTGTCGTTATAAAGCAAATAAAAATTTCTATGTTTTAACATTATTCAACCTTACACATTTTAACACAAATTTATGTTGTTCAACTTTTTTTAAGAATCGAAATTCATTTTACTCGAATGATATATTACTTTTAATTCGCATTCGAAATAACTTTTATGTTCAACATGCATTCCAATTCCCCAATTTAATGAACTTCACATTCCTTTACTTGCTACAGAGTCGTGTCAGTTTACGTATCGGTAACATAGTCAACAGTGAATCGTCCACCCAGATTTAACACCATCAAAGACCAAGTGCTCTAACGGAGCGATCAAATCACTTTGTCGGTCGTCGGTCTTAGTAAGCTATTTGAAATTAGACCGTCGATTACAGTCGATTTGCTCAAAGGTCAAACATTCAAATCAGTTGTGAGGGACTTTATTGGAAATTCTACGCTCTGCAAACGCTCAGGCTACTAAAATTTTAATTAACATCGGATCCAATTGAATGTCGGCTATATAGTTATGCTTAGGTCCGAGTTAAGTGAGTTGATTGAATTGAATTTTTTATGGTTTGAGACGAAAATAAACCCAATTTTGAAAAAGCATCAGATGAGAAAAGTAATTTGGATCGCTTTCGGGAACTTTTATTCAATCTTAAAAATTTACAGTTCAAATGATTTGGCAGTTTATCTGTTGTTTGTTAGGATTTGAAATTGAAAATTGATTTCAACTTTTATTAAGAATTATTTTCGATATTTTAATCAATTTTCAAGTGCTTTAAGAAATACTACTTTTTAAAAATATAAACTTTAGTTTTGGCTATGTCAGTTATTTTTTAAAAGCATTAGTTTAATGAGATTTTTATAATATTCAATAATGCTTAAGTTATTTTTATTCTAAAAAACAAAGTATGTATTCTCCGCAAAATAGAAAAACATATATATTTCATGTTAATCAATAAAATTTTCTAAAGTAATTAAAGAATAAATCGTTAAATACGTTCTGAAAATATTTAATTAGAGCAATACAAGGGATTTGTGTTTTCGTTACTTATCGACACAATTATGTTCAGCTTAAAACTAAAAAGTACATAAGCTTACAAAACCATAGAACTGCAATATGTGCTACACTGTTAAAAAAAACTGAAATTTCAGGAGAAAAATTACTGATTTTAACGGAACTTTCCCGTAACGACTGAAAACGGGTTTTTTCCTTCAGAAAACGGGTTTTTCCTTCTAAAAACGGAAAATGTCCGTAAACCACGAGCGAAGAGATGAAAACGGAATTTTCCCGTTTTTAGAGCTGCCATACTTTTATTACCCTATCGTAGAATTGGTTATAATGCACTAAGTAATACACAATCGAATACATCGAAACTCGAACATCAAATACCTGTATTTCCAGGCCCGTCAGTGGCCGAGTGGTTAGGGCATCAGCCTAGAGATTCAACCGTCTCAAGAGTGCGGGGGGTTCGAAAACCCGGCAACTCTGCTAGTCCCGGCAACTCTGCTAGTCCCGGCAACTCTGCTGCCGGTACTTTTCCCGTTAATTTCAGTAAATTTTTTTTACAGTGTAGGGAAACAGGTACATACAGTTATGTCTAGATACGGCAAACAAATATAAATAATTATCAGTTAGTTTTAGTTCAGTTTTAACTATTTTAGTTAGTTAAGATAGTTAATTGCTTGAATGTTGTTACATTCGTATATTTTTGCAAAAGATATTTTCTGCAATGAACATTCCTAGTGATGTGAATATACTTATGGGATGTTAAAATAATTGTTTAAAAGAAACAAGGTAAGTTTGGGTAATATGAGTGAAATTGAACTTACCAAAGAGTGAAAGATAATTAAGAACTCCATTACAGTTTAACTATTACTTAAGAATGTTATACAGTTTTAATATTTATAGACTATGTACAATACACACCTTATAGGTATTATAGCACTCTCAACTATCATTGCCCATTCCTTCATGTAAACCAATTCTCTATCAATACTTTAGATCCATGTCAAGCTTAGGTTTTGCAGCTGCGTTTTCACACATTACACATTATCGGTATGACAGAATTGTTTATAGACCTTGGAATTAATAACCCACAGTCAACGGCTAAGAACGATACCTGAAAAGGAGACCATTTAAAATTGCTGATGATTGTCTGAATAGATATAAAATAATAACCTATCTTGATAAATCCGAATTCTTGCAGAAATTGCACATTATATAGACAACCAAACGTTTTATTATTATTATTATTTTTACACATAACCAAAGATTAAACTGCAATACAACAGAAAAATCAAAAGGAAATATCAAAAACAAAAAATAAAATCACAAGTAGTTGAAATGAACACAAACAGATTTGAACAGATAATGAACACAAGTGGAAAAAATGTATTAAGAGTGACGTAGAAAAAAGTAAAATTCTGAAAGATATTAAAAATGATCTTATATTAAATGCAGTTAAAATTGCTGCAGAAACTTCTCGAATCATTGGCAGAAGTATATGTGCTGAAACTGCTATAAATGTGATTAGGAAAACTGGCTGTGAAAATCGAGTAGCCAGAAAGGGGGAAAAAGTAAAATATTTCCAGATACCACAATTATATTGGTTCAATCGGTCCCAAGACGCTTGGTGAACATCAAAAATGCCAAACGACATGTAACCAAATAACGATTCTTTCACTATCTGTGGTATTTTGCAAAAAATTAAATTGTGTATTCTTAATTTTTTTAGGCAAAAAATATGCCTGTTTTTATTTCAAATACTTGTTAATTTTTTTCATTGCCGATGATTCTTTGTGGTTTTTTGTTATTTGCACTGCAATTTAAACCATTTGATATGTGATAAAATAAAAATACGTTTGGGCTTCTAGATAATGGGAAATTTCTGTAGACGTTGGATCTATCAATCAAAACTACGGTGTATCCTCAATTATTTCAGTCACCGTACGCATGCCAAATTTTTTTGCACGATCATATATTAAAAATCTACACACATAATGACTATTTCAGGCAAACTGTTATTTAGAGCTTTGTCAAAACAACTTGAAATGCACTGAGGTAATACAGCATCGGACTTTCGCAAACTGGACACTGTCCAAGGTTCTCTATATAAATGGATTTTGGATTGATTCAGCGCAAGCGAACTTCACGGGGGTAATGTGGGTTTTGGACCCTCATTTTGAGGGATGTTTACGTTAGTCAGAAGCATTCCTAATGTGCTTATCACATCCATCATTCATCAGAGCAATACAATGATAGGGGTGTCTTTGTATATTGCTGCACATTTGAATTTATCCGCGTGCTAGTGGTAGCGGTGCAATAATAGTTTAAGCTTATTGAGTAAGGTAAATTTCTTGTTTTAAAAAGTTTGAGTTAAATATTTCAAGAAAGACAAATATTTAATTGTATATTGTGTATAGAAAAAACAATTAACTGGTTTTAGGTGGGTTTTTTTGTAAACGCGCAGTCAACAAAATATAATTTTTTCCAAATTTTATAAATATATCTGAGAGTTTGAAGTAAATTCAAAGTGTGATAAATTCGTGTCGCATTATGACGCATAGATAGGATAGCATTATGATCGTATGGCGTTATAAAAAAGCACTATAGCAGCTGCTATTAATTTATATAATAGATACGGGAATACGTTTTGCAATTTTGTAAAAACAAATCTTTCGAAAGAAAAAAACCCAAATACTAATAAAATATTTCACAGTTATAGAAAACATGTTATGGTAGAATACCATTTACATATAAAACTTCATAATTGTAATTTTATGAAATTCATACTCTTTTTTTTGTAAAGGAAAAGGAAATTTTTTACATAACAATAAACTAAATCCGATACTTTAGTAAAAACTGTTTAACGCATGAACCAACTATTGGAAAACTGCAAAATTACCATAATGAACGAATAAACATAACAATATTCAGCAAAATCAGTAGATACAAAACATCTTATCACAAAACCCAATATGCAGAAAGTTGCTATCAATCGCCTTAAAAGATTTTTTTACAAGTCTTAGATTTCTGAATCTTTATCGAATTCAAATCTTGTACTAGAACCACTGAACAAAACAAGTTCCAATTTTTGTTATTTATCATATCGAGTTGCGATAAAACATATTTCTTGAAATTGTATGCATTTTATACAGTCCGGCAGTATACGCAATATTTTCTTCTCTTTTTTCAATGATATTTTTCTCTTGACAGTTAATTTTATAGCGACATTTTCTGCATGAAATGTGTTACTCGCTCTCTTTTTTTAAGACCCCTTTCCCATGTTTTTCTTTGAGATGGCACTAAGTTAGTCATCTGTCTGGTAGTTTTTGTCATCCGTCTGGTAGTTTTTGATTTTCGTATTTCACCGTCTATGAAGAAATTGCAATATGATTATTTTTCCGAGATCCACTGTATCTTCACGGAATAAAAATATCGGTTTTTGAATCAGTGTATTTTAAAAATATGTATTGAAAAATATTGCTGATCTGCTTATCTTAGTTCTTGTTTTTAATATGTGATGATGGTTTTATAATGGTTGTAAAAAATTCCTAAAGAACTATGTTTGAAATATAGTTAGTGTTAACACTTAAAACTCATTTGTGGAGTATATCGTTTTATACTTCTCAGAACCATTATATATAACCGTGTACATTTAATTAGTTAAATTAACCAAAAACTTACTTTTTAACTCTGTATATTTCAATAATTATTGCATGTTTTTAGAATAATGTTTTTTAGTGTCAGCACTACAAAAATATAAAAAGATTAAAAACTGTATCATCCATAAAAATATCTGGGAAAATCGCTTTTCTTTAACCATTCTTTGTTTTTCAAGCGCAAAGAAACTAAACCTCTCAATAGAAAAAGAGAAATTTTAACGCATACTAAAAACTACAAAATGCTATTTCATTTCACTTTTGTCACGCATACCACGTACTAAATTTTTGGAAGGGTAAAACAAATCCTCGAAAGTCGAGATGCGAAAATTTCATTCCATCTGGTTAAATGCGGAATGTTTTTACGATCGTTGTTTGATTTTCTAGCTGGGGCTCCCCACGAATATTAAGCGAGGTCACATATTTTGTGGTTATGCCTACTAGTGTGTAAATTTCTGAGGTTTTTTTTATGAACTTGAGAATGAAATGTTATAAAGTTTGTCAAAATGTCATGCTCTCAGGAAGCGGGGTTGGGTTTTATGTATTGTAAAATAATTATTTGTCTACAGTTTTTCGTAATTTATTCGATGTAGAAATTCAAAAAGATCAGCTAGCTATAACTATTTAAATTATCTTTTGAAATTTATTTCAATCACTTATTAAGTACAACACTAGCTGGTTAAAATTCTTATTCTGCTCTATGTAACTTTGGAAATATTTTAAAAAATTGAAAAATTCGTTTAGTGCCTTTTCGAATGTTTTTAGACTAAATGTTTTTGTAGCATATTTTTAGATGATATGTTTTAAACTAAAAATAAAATCATCCTTCATTAGTATGATTTTGTTTGTCAACAATTTTTTTTTATTAAAGGGCAATTCCACGCGTGACTTACACTACATCGGACGATTTAACAAATTTCGTTTGCATAGTTCATAAATATTTTCTACCTATTGAAAAAAAAAATATTGTATGTCAGTTTACCCCTGGACATATACTATTTTTAGGAATCATAAAAACCATATTCATTTAGTTTTTCACTAAAAAATAAGAAACATGTCATAATAAGAATTACACTACATGAAACGAAGTCGAGTTTTGGTTATTATTTAAAACTCTCATTTCTTCATAGTGCAGTAAATCAACATTCTACCAGTGCTTAGAAAATTTTACTTTAGAAAAAGTTAAAAACACAACGTCCCCTAAAGATGGTTTCTGGTAATTTCTTAATTCTTTCTTCAATAGAATTGTCTGAAAAACCTTCCTAACCAAAAGACTTCCTGACCATTGCATATGTTTCAGTTTTATTGAATAAGCATCTTTACTTAACATTTGTCCCACAAAATATTTAACGATAATTTTACTACAAAAGGAACTGAAGCTCTTCTTCCAGCAACAAATTCATTTTCAGAATTTTGTTGAGAGATATTTCCTTTTACAACATCTCCATTTGTTTAATCAGCCGTGTAGTATTTTTGGAGATTTAATGAAACATTGGTAGTTTTAACTAAGTATTTGCTTAATTTTAAAAAGCAGAGCAATTTTTGCTTTTTAAAATTAAACAAATACTTATTAATTGGAAAACACTTAATACAATTTTATTAAGAAATGTTTAAATACATCGAAAAAATTGTAATTTAATTTATTTGCATTATTATTAATTGAATATTGACAAGTAATTATAACATGTCAATTATAGTAATAATAAAACACTACTATTGGGGTTAATATTTAAACTTAAAATCCTTTTTTTTAATAATAACTCGTTCATTTGCTTGAAGATTTACTTATTATAAAGGCTAAATTAATAAATTTTCAGCTGCAAATAAGTTTCAATTATTATACTCTTATTTTACTCCAAAAATATATATAGCTATTGTTATTTTCAATTCAATGTTTCATCTTTAATTATCTTCAAAAACAATTCGTTCTGATTTTAAACCATTTGTTCTTTATTCAAACAAAGGCATTTTCTTCACAATTCATAGCAAGTTATTTCAAACTATTCTCATTTTAAATGAATCGTTTATTTCTTTGCAATTCCAAAAAGGTTCAATTCACCGGCATTATAGTTTTATTTGCATTCTTTTCAGAAAATGTAATTAGATTCATTAGTGTAGGATTACATTTACGGCCTTTGGGGATAGAATAATTTTTAATATAAAGATGTTGTTGATTTTTTTAATCCTTTGATATTCTTACAATTTATAAATATAAACTAAAACAATTTGTTGGTATTTTGTTATTATTTTCTTTAATGTACTCATTCACTTACTTCAAATTATAAATTTTAGGTGTTTTTTGGTATTTTTCTACTTTCAAAACAGTAAATAGTATTACATAAAACAGTATTTTGTGTTTCTTTAATAAAAATAGTTTTGAGGTTTATAAATTAAAAATAATAATAAATTAGTATCAAAAGCAAGGTAAACATAAAAAAATCGGTGATGATTAAAATGAATAAGAATGTTGACTAAAAACTAAAATATTCATTTAAATAACCACTTTGTTTTATTTCTAATGAATTTCCCCTTTCTAGTTAAAAACAGCAGCTATAACCCAAATTTTAATCAGCAATTAACCAACTACACGCTAATATTTTCAAAATAACCGAAAACCAAAAGTAATAAAATCATCCTAAACACCCGTTTAACAGCACTAAATACTATATAATCGATACCCACCATCTAACTCACCACCCCGAAAACAGACCATACAACAAATTACGGGTCAGAAATGATTACGCGGTAAATTCGGTTTCGGCGCCTTTGCGGATGCTGAGACTTCCTACTAACTGCTTTCCTGGATGAGGCTAATGCGTCTCCTTAAAGATCAGCACCTCATCGCTAATGAGTGTTTCTGTTTTTGGAACCGTCCCTGTAATGACAGTATAGCTGATTAACAGGAAAGACCTAGGATAGCGATAGACTGAGCAGTGTCGAGCCCAAAAGAGTGTGTTATCAAAATCACGTGGGTTTGGCACATTTGGAGTGTTTTGAAGACTATTTAAGAGTATTTTAGTTTTGGGACTGTCCTGTAACAGTTTCGGATGATTAACATGAAAGACCTGGGATACAGATGTGCTCATCAGTAAGGTGTAGACATGAATAGTGCTAAATATCAGTACCAAAGTCACTTGGGTTTTGCGCATTATTTGAAGTGTTGTTTAGCTTTCTTCGGAACAGCACCTCATCACTAATTAGTGCTAATGTTTTAACCGCACTTGTAGTGACTGAATGGTTAATATGAAAGGCCATGAATAAGTATAGGCTAATTCCATGTAACTGTAGTGTAAGTCACAACCACGAGGAGATAACAAGCTTTTTAAATGTTAAAGATAAATCAAATTAAATAAAACATGTTACATTATTTTGTTTTAATAAGTGCATATCTACTATTCTACTAATTATTTTATTTAATGTTAAAAGTTGTATTGATAATCTTTTTTTACAAACGTTACTTACACAACAGAAAGGATAATTTTACATGGAATTAGCCTATAGACTAAGTTGTGGTGAATGTAAATGGTTCCAAATAAAGTTACCTAAGTCAAGTGGTTTAAAAGAAATTACTTGTCTTGTTTTCAAGATAAATTAAAATTGTCATTGCTCTAAATAATGCTTTTGGAATTAAGTTTTTTAATTGTATATCATTTTTAATTGATATCGCAACAATTTTTTTAAAAAAAATTTCATTAAATGTACTAAACATATGGTCTAATTCCACAAAATAACTTTAAAATACCATTAATTTTGTCTTTTGACTAAATCTGGAGGGTGTCAGCGTACAAAGTTGTACGAAGTTCCGTTAGTTACCAAAACTAAAATAATTTCTCTTTAATTCAGCGATTCCTCCAAACGCCCTACCCAACATTACATTTTATCTTTAGGTAATCGGCCTACATCATACAAGTCGTTGATTTACATAGCTTAAAATCAGCGTGGATTAATGGAACACTACCTTTTAGAGCGATTATAAAGATGTCCCTCTCAAATTGAATAGTAAGTACCTTGTGTTGAGGTGACTTAATGTCTTTTGTTTGAATTTGAGTTTTTTCTAAAGAAAATTATTGTTTGGGTCCTAATTATATGCTGATGAGGTTCTGATGTGAAAATTAGTGTAATGCCGTTTATAAATATCTTTGGGGATTCAATCATTCATTTTGCAAACTATTAATATTGTTTTCCCGATGTTAATAACTATTTGTAAAGAGTACAGAGAGATTTATGAAAAATAATTATGCAAAATGCTCCACTATGATGAATGTATTTTCTTAAACTAAAACCTATCAAATATCTTTTCAAATAATCATAATAGTCTAACTAGAATATTTAAATTTAATCCTCCACGGACATTTTTAAGCCTTTCGATCCGGAAATTAACTTGATGTAACTTGTAAATTGCTTTTTTGATTTATTGCTTTTGAAGTAGTACTTAAACTCACTTCCAACTCAATTAGTTCCAGAACTGAATAATTGTTTCGTTGTATTTTCGTATAAACCAAATAATAAAATTACATTTCCTAACATACCACTCATGTTTTTTAGATTTAAACTTACATTTCACTAATGGACATGTTTCAGTCTTTGAGTGGAAACAAAAATGATGAATGAATACAAATTATTTCTCTATCCTGGATTGGCGAATCCATATCAAGTAGGAACACAGCACCAATCGAAGTTGCGTTGGCAGGAAATTCAGAAATGAAAGCCAGAAAAATTTCTCTACTTGGAATTATTAAAATGGAAATTATTAAAATGCTGAATCAGTAATATAATATATACACTAAATATTGACATATACATTAACGAAATGAGCTACACATAAATTTTAGATGCAATGTACTGCATAGTTAAAATTATATTTAGATTCATAACTACATTTTCCCAACTAAACATATTAATTATTACCATCCGTTAAGCCAAAACAAAACAAATCATGAAGAATCTTGATTAATACCCGGCGCTTAATAACTTTCCGCAGTTGGGCCTTGGGAATTCTCTCGGTCCGTCTCTTTGGACATTGTCCTCTGAATTACAAAGCATCACATTGAACGGACATGTGAGGATGCTGGGAGGTGGCTCGACACTTTCCCGGCATCCCTATTAATTAATGTGAAACATCTTGTACATAATGCATGAAGGGGAATTCATACCTTTCTATCACGCCATCGTAACACCTTCGTTTGAGACTTACTAGAGTAATGGAAATGTGATGGAGTGATTCCAATAAATATTTATAGTAGTTTACCCTATGAGGGATAATCTTATTGGCTGTAGTGCAAACTTGTTACCACTGCATGGAGTTAAAATAATTATTTTTAATTAAAATTTTTAATTATTTATTAAGTTTGTTTTGATGATGTAACTCCCCTGATTTTTTTCAATTTTATATTTCTTGTCCTTTCGCCTGTTTTTTCGATTTCTTTCTTAAAATAAAAATGTTTGTTGTTTTCTATTTTAGAGTTCTTTAACGTGCAAATTCAATTTTCTCGTGCGATTTATTAAACTTAATTGGTTTAAATTCGATTAAACTTTAAACCAAGACCAAGACATCAATGTTGTTAGAAAACTTCGATTCAGATGATATTTCGTCTTATACGGAGAAAAGCTTCAGTTCTACTGAAAGATAAGTTTGAACAAAGTATTCGTTTCAGCAAGATTAGAAAATATTGTACTGTTCAAAATAAAGGTAATCCCATTACTCCTCACATTTTGAAATATATTAAATTTATATTGGAGCAAAGTGATTAAGATAGATATATTCATATTAGTCAAAACAGGTTAGGTATCTTTACCGTCGAATGTCATGTACTTACAATTGGTTGTTCCCACTGCGATCATTTTCTTGTAATTAATGAACTTAAATTGTCGATTGTTCACAATCGAAGCAATCGGTTTATTAATTGTTACGTCCGGTGGAGCTCAGTGCCACACAATTATGTAAACCGGGTAAATGTCTTTGTGGAAGTTTCCGGTTAGTAGATTAATAGAGAATATGCATGTAGATTTGTAGTGTTTAATATTGGTAAACGTAGCATAGCCGATTAGGGTTTAATAATAGGCGTTAAAATGCACATAAATTCTGGAAGAGAGAAATTAAAAATGCTTGGAATATAAAGATAAATTGTTTTAAAGTCGTTTCTTTAATTCTAAATAAAAAAAATTAATTGTTTTTTAATGAGTATATTTTTAAAGGAAACTAAGTTAGCATTTATTTTAATATGATGAAAAGAAAATAAATCACTTTTGTTGAATTAAATAAATTTCCAATTCAACTAAAGTTAAAAGTAACAGTAGATGTTTACTTTTACGAGGCCCTAGGGTACAATAAAAATGCTTTACAGTTTATAAAAATTTCTTATAGGTACCACTTGGAAAATATTTTTAGTAACTAAATTCTGTTTGCTTTTAAAGCAATAAAGATGAAATAGATTGAATGTTCCGAGATATGTTTGTATATTCTATTTTATATTTTATTCTTTTCGAATAACAATAAATAAAGCAGTTGCCGAATTTTTTTTTATTTGTTTACTAAAAATCAATTCGATGAATAATTCGCTCAACTGAACTTCAAAATAGAGAAAATATTTATCATAATGTAACGCAGGCATAAAATATGCATTGTTAAGAAAATATATCCATGTGATTCAATACATGAATCCATGAATGATTTCGCTTAAATTGCTAAGAATAAAAAAAAATATTATTTTCAAAAGTGGAAAATAAAATATACATTATTTTCTTTTCCTTCAAAACATAACACACTAGTATATACTTTAAATTATCTTTTGAAACCACGCTGTATATATTTAAAATCACAGCTATCATCATTCTACAAAACATCATTACCACTAAAAATAACTCGCAACTGAACCTACCCAGATATACAGAAAATCTCATTTAGCATTCAACGAAATATATATCATAGAATTATCTTCAGTGCCATTTTCAATAAACTAAAGACGAAAGGACAATGCCCTTACCCTAGCTAAATAAATAACTCTCAATATCTCGAGACACTGTCCCCCCAACCTACCCCAGAAAGGGGGAGCCTGGGCTATAAATATTAAACGCTTCTGCGCCTTCGCGTCCGATAAGTAACCGAAAGAAACGATAATAATGCGTCTGCTTAGAGGCTTCCTTATATTTCTCCGAACCACTAGCTCGAGGAACAGTGTCCGTTACGGTGGTTAGAGTTTGGGTACGTGTGAAGGAAGATGATTATATCTTATTGTATCAGCGTTTCTTAATGTTTTGATTTTGAAAAAGAGTTTCGTGTTTCAATTATGTTTAGTTATATAAAGTAAAAAAAATTTAACTTTGAATAAGAAAATTAACCGCTGAAAAATTGCAACGTTTGTCAAAAAAACTGAAGATGCCGCATTAGCAAAGAGTTTACCCAAATAAGGTCATAGTAATGCACATAGAGCATTCGGTATTGGAATTACTGTGCATTAAAACGGTTATAAAAATATATATGGATATATTTGACCCGATTTACAGCGATTTTCACATGGAACATGATGCTATAATAAGCTCTAGCAAAAGGAAGAACTGCATTTGAGTTCTCTTAAGCACAGATTTCCTCTAGCGCACGTGATGGTGTTTACTGAAATGTAAATGAAGATATTAAATGTGGTTTCATTGTTTCTTAATGTTGGGTGTCATTAAGGTTTGAAGAATAGTTTGTTGCACATTCAAAGTTGTTTCTTTTTTAATTGACATATTGTTTGAAAAGTATGTCATTCTTGAATAGAATATTTATTTCTAAAATATTGTAATTTTTAAAAAAAAATCAAAATAAAAAAATGACTGCATAAACTTACTAGCCTAAGAGGCTGGTGTATCATATTTGTCAGAAACTTGTTTTTAACCAACAATAACGCTTTTATTCACCATTTTAGTTTTTCTATTTCTTAGTAAACATCACCATAAAATATATTTAAAGAAAAATAGTTTTAATTTCTTAAATTTCCAACCAATCAATAGTAAATTATATAATTTCTAAATCTCCCATTTTTCAATCTAACAATCAATCTGTAAACTATTGAGAAAAATATCTTTTAAAAAACATTAACATAAAAATATAAATGCCGACGCATTTAATGTAAAAATAACGAGCTTTAAATAAAAAAAAACAAAAAAAAAACATTCCAAATTATTCGTTATACAAATTTTAAGAATATTTCATACCAAGAATACATCTAAATTCTAAATAAAATCTTGCATCATAGAATCCAAAATGAAGAACTCTCTTTGAGGATTTCTAAATCAGGAATGGACTTCCATATCCAGAATATTCTTGATTTAGCCATTTATATATATTCTCCAAATGCAGACAGTATCCTCTAAAAAGCGAACTGGTATTTTTCTAGAATCAATAATATATTTTCGCTATAAGCTGCAGGAAATCCTATCCTATTGGGTTTTGCATCAGGTGGTACTGCAAATAAGTTCTCCGGCTAAATACATTAAACGTCTTTCTTACAAATGACGAGAATGAAAAAAAATGTATGTTTTTAGATTTTACCTATTTCCTACAAAATGTAACTTATATAATGTATGTAAAAAGCATTTTTAGCATATAATTACATTTTTCAAATTTCTGCAATTTAAAAATGCAAATAAATAAAGTTTGGTTTTTTTTATCCATTTTCTAAATAAATGCTAGTAGAAATTATTTGTTTAAAGTTTCAAGACATACATTGTAAAAAAAAATATTACCGTGTGTTATATTTTATTACCAAATATAAGATATTTGTAAAGATTATATGATGTATTTTACGAGAAATAAGTATATTGCTACTTATACCCGCTTTACATTGTATTTAAATATATAATATAATTTATAACACATGAAACTCTTAATGCAAGTTCTTCCTCCATAATATTAGAATTTTTTTTTATCCTCTTGAGACCTGATATCCATTTTTAAGGATATTTTGGTTTACGTGGATGAACTTACACAATTTATTTAAAACTTTAAGCATTGAAATGGTTCGATGGAAGAATATCTAAAAATCTCTTTTCATTCTTTGATTACACTAGTCTGAAAAATTTCAACTTTTTGTCTGTGAACTAAAGTGCAATGACTATTTCTAGGGTATTGTTGAAATCTGAATGCTAAAATATATTTTTTTATTTCATGTAAATAAAATTAATACTAGTAGGTTAGTATTTTGATATATTATTATTATAGTTGGATGCTGTATATAATTGTTTACTTTGTTATTATAAAAATAATAAAATAAATTTTAAAAAATAGTCAAACACAGCAAACAATTGTCTAAAATATAACAAAAATATAGCGATTTCAGGTAAATTAAGTTTATTTAAAAATTAAGACGTTATGACATTTTTTGACAGATTTTCCAAACTTACCAACCAAAATTACATGGTATTTAATAATTATAGTTCAGTTTAAAAAAACATCGCAGGCTAGATATCAATCGTTTAACTATGTATAAATGAGGATGTGCGAGGTGAAACACAATGTCGAATTCCTTGCGAAACAACTATTTTTTTCATCAGTAAATTATAGATTTTGCAATAAAACATTGTTATTATAAAATATTAATTTACATAAACTGATACGGCTTGTTTTTGCATTCATCGCACCAAAAATGGGATTTTTAGGGCTTTAGATCTTATGTGCTTGACATTCCTGGGCAAAACATATACATTATTTTTTTAAAACTTTACTTGAAAAACATACTTTCTAATATATATTTATTTAAAAAATCTTTATGTGACAAATATATGTTAAGGTTTTTACTGGGGTCTCAGCAGCTTATATTATTCGAAATATTCTTATAGAAAAATCTTATGGACATTTTACTTTTCAGTAAACTTTGCATAGTAGTTTATAGCTTGAAAATTTAATATTTTCACAAACTATAAAATTAGCAATGACATATGTGTGATTGATGTTTTAAAACACGTGTGTTTAACTTTTTTAAAGTGTATTCTTTATTCCTTTTACATTTAATATCTCTGTTGTTTCACTATATTTAAAAACATGTTATATAAAGAATAAATCAAATTACATGGTGATTTCCATACAACTTCAAACAAAAACAAAGCATGTTGTTTTCCTTTATAATCTGACACATGTCATTTTATTTAAATAAGTTTAAAGAAAATAGAACCAAATAACGGCTAAAACTTGACACGACACGATTTGAAGTTTTTTATAATTCAAATAAGTTACTTTTATAATAAATAACTTACAAATAAGTTTTCATCTTATTTGAGATAGCAGTTTGTAATAAATATGAAAATAGTATTCTCTGCAGGGTGTATATCTTCTGTACTGTATACACAATTCTACTTCATCCATGAAAAAGACTTATTTGCAACAAAATTGAACGTATTCGAGGCATAAGAATACAATATTATGTTTGTAAATTTATTTGTGAAAGGAATGGTTTTGTTCAGATTTATAAAAACTCAAAGGACACTGAAGCATTGTAGTTTGGCTAGTTTATAAAAACGAGTATGTTCATATTGGAACGAGTATTTTCAGATGGTTTTGTATCTATTAAAACACAAACCCAGAGAGTTTTGGGTCCAAATGTGTGTTTTAACATGGCACGCCCCGGCGGTCGAGGGTTTTCACACCGATGCAGTACTGGACTTTAAAATATGCATGTACCTGTGCCATGTGGGGTTTTAAAAGTTATTTCTGGACCAGGTGGAGGTGTTCACCTAAAAATACAGGGCTTTAAAACAATAAACAGTGTCAGAGGGGTGAAATTGGGTTTTTTCATGAATTAATCCTTTTTCGATGGTTAAAAACCACATTTAGACAGGAAGAATAACAAAAGCGTTTCCCTATAGCAAAAAAGGTATTCATACTGCTTGAATGTAGTTTGATTCTATCTTGCAAGTCTATGCGAAACACAGGAATTCATTTGCTAGTTCCTAATAATTACCATAAAAAATTATAGCCTACATTTGTATCAAAAGCAAGTGAAACTCTAAATGTGTAAAACAACACACATCTTTCATATTAAAATTAATTCACCACATACTTTAAATTTCAGAGTAACTCAAATTTACCCAAATATTGTTTAAACTTGTTATTAATGCATATCCCTAACGTCATTCGTTACGCTATTACAGACACTATTAATGATGTGATTTTAATCATTTAATCCTTAATGTCTTCAATATCCCTTAACTCATTTCTGTATGAATTATGGAAGAGATTTCAATTATCAATTCATGTATTCAAACATCTGCATTATTCTCACAGAGTATCCCTTACTTCGGAGTTTGATACTCCATTAAATCGGGACTATGCAATGTTCCCAAGTATCTGCCACTTAAAGTGTACAATATTAACATGGTTGGCGATTTATTTAGAGAAATTCTAATCAATTTTGTTTTTAGTTTATTTTTTTTAAAGATTTATACCATGTTGGCATTTTTTTATGGTAGGATTACATGATGTTTTTTTCACTTTTTTCCAAAAAAACCTAATAGTATTTTTTGCCAACGAATAATTTTTATCAGCAAAAGAAATTTGAACTTTATCTTTCACTTAGAAAATTTAAAAAAAATACATATTTTCCCTGTACTTTTAAAATCAAATTTGTTTTTAATTATAATATTTTTAGATAATAATTTCCTACATTCTAGACACAGTGTTTAGTTTATACGATGTTCGTTTAAATGTCATATAACATAATGCAACCACAATATCATTCAAGTTACCTATTGCTAAATAATTGTAAAATACAAGAACCTATTAAGTTGATGTGATATTCAGAATATGTTTTAACATGGCTACTATTCGCCATTTACTACTAAACGTTCTTTTTATTGTATTACTTGTAAGTGCTTTCGACATAGGTAATTCAGAAAGAGATACGATTCATTTATTATAGGATTATCATGGAGAATGGAGGCTTTATTTTATTTTCCGCTCCTTACATAAAGTATTTTCAGAAAGGAATATTTTCCGAACATTTAAGAACGAATTTAAATATATAAGTTTATAGCGCGATATAAGTTATAAGTTTATATAAGAAGATACTTTGTATCCTAATATGAATTTATTTTTTTAAAATTTGAATACTAACTATCCTTTCTTTTCAATTCACCCAATTCAAATAGTACAATAGTATTGAATAAAATGAAATTTCAGGAGTTTTATCTTTAGAAGAAATTAAATTGAACGATTTTAGGCTATAATTTATCTCTTCCTTTTACGAAACTTGAATGAAGAGTGCACGCAATAATTCACGCGGTAAAGAGGATGGGATTTTCGACAGTTCTTTCCAATTCTTGAAATTGAGTTAATCTAAATTCCTTTTCTGAAAGGATTTTCTCGCAAAATTATATTTTTACGGAGTAGATTTAATTGACTGGAGCTGAACGGGCAATAAAATGGTGTGAAATATATGAAATAATTATATTCCAGAAGATATAACTTTGTGGTTCATTATGCATGATATATTGTGTGATATATGGTTGAAAAATTTAGTTTAAAGGATCAGGTTTATTTAGGCATAAAATAAATTTTAAAGAACTCAGTTTCGCTTCCACACTACTTTCATAATGTAAAAAATGGAAGCTTTTGTAAAGTAGAACGTCATTTAGTTATGGTTTGAAAATGAAAGATCGTTTAATTCTTTTATTGTTGATTTGAAATGTTTCGTTTTATTTAAGTTTCAGCAATATTATATATTTAATTTTAAAACGTGAATAAATTAATCAAGCAATATGAAACAATGGTTGGATTTTTTTAAAAAAAATGTTTGTTTAATTCTGACACATTTAAAAGTTCAATACAATATAGAATTAAAAGTTGTGTTTGAAGATTTTTTAGACGAATGAAAATTGTATGTTTAAACCACTGAGATAGTTGCTAAAGTATTAGAGTTCCGGATCACGTGACTCCCAATCGGGTTAATCACGCATGAAGCCATCAACGGCGGAGCATAGTTTAGCGCAAAATCACAACTCCCTATTGTCATGAATTGATTCCGACTTTCCGAGCATTATATTAATTGAGTTTTATACTTTGAACTTTTTATTGTTATAAATATCATAAGTGATCTTATAAATTGTTGCGAATACATTTATTTATCATTTTTGTAAGAGTTAAGGTCAAATTAATGAAAGTGACTATGCTGTTACTGCTGCTGGTGTTATTTAATTAGAAACTTCTCTGATTGGGAAGGGAATTCGAAAAATTTAAAATAATGTCGATTAAAATGCGATTAAAACATATTATGAAATGAATACAATTTCAATGTCTTATTAATATATCAATTTATTTAAGTTAATATTATTAATTAGTGTAATTATTTTTCGATTTTTATATTTGCGTGTTTTAAGAATAACAATTAACGTGAGGGGAAGGAGGTTTGGATCTAAACCATTATTAACTTATTTACAATTAGTTTAGTGTAATAAACTATACTAGTTATTTTCGATTTTATTTTTGTTTTGTGCATTTATATCATCGAAATTCGGACTACAAGTTGTCGCTGAACTCTTACAAGTTTCTCAAACCTAAATTGGCTAATTAATATTATAAAGATAATTATTAACTTATTTATAGCTAATGTAATTATTTCTTATTTTTTATCCGTTTATACCATTACAATAAGGACGTAATATTGTTTCAAAGAGGGTAAAAGTTTATCCTTAAACTATAATTAATTACCATTATCAAGATAATTAGTTAATATGGTTAACTAATGTGATTATTTTTGAAACTATTTTTTTTTCATATATTGTGTTTTTATATCATCAAAAATGATCATAATATCGTATTTAAGGGACTAAAAGTTTATTTGAAAATCCTAATTATTAAATAAAAACTGATTTCGTAAATTTCAGACAAAAAACAACAATTTAGAAAAACTGACGGTTAGAAAAAAAAGTTGAAAATGGAGTACCGAAGGAAATATCAAATTCTTCTTTATATAACTCCCAAATCTTTATTGTTTTTACGTCTTCCGAATAAAAAAAATGCTAAAAATAAAGAAAACCTTAGTAAACTGTTTAATTACATATGTATAGGCTGAAAAATAGTTTAAATGTCAATATTTGCATAAATAAATGTAAAGAAATGTTTTGTTAGAAGTTTCATCCAGAAGGTCGAATGACATTTTTGCCGAAAGTTATCCGACCTTCACACTTAGTATGTAGAAGCCAATATATTTTGTCCATTTTCACAGATACAATAAAATTCCATAAAAATCTAAAAAATAAATGTGACAAGTAATATCCAGATAAATGAATTTGAAACAAAGAAAATCCAGATGAAAGAATAAATCCGTGTTAAGAGATTTCTCGAGGCCTCTGTCGAAAGAACGACAGTGTTGTAAAATAAACCTTACAAATTCAAATCTTTTACAAGATGAATTATTTTGACATGAAAACATTCACATTAGTTATTTTAAACCAAAAGAAAGTATAATTTTGTTTATAACGTAAAAAATGAATATACTTTCTTCAATAATAGTTTATAGAGGGCGGCACAAAATTCAACATAGAATGTTATATTTGTTAATAATAATAAATTGTGTCTTATTTATGATCTAATTAATTAAATTTCCCAGTATTTTATGCATTATTGTAGTTAAAAATAAAAGTAATATTAAATTAAGTGTGCAATTATTTAAAACTACTTGAAAAAATAAAATATTTCCACAGATACTAAAATAAAGAAAAAAAATTTGCATCGTTAAGCATGTTTTTTATGTGTGAATTATTGTCATCAAATAAATTAAATGTTTATATTCATTTTAAATTTAAC
Source organism: Oedothorax gibbosus (assembly GCA_019343175.1). Classification (NCBI taxonomy): domain Eukaryota; kingdom Metazoa; phylum Arthropoda; class Arachnida; order Araneae; family Linyphiidae; genus Oedothorax; species Oedothorax gibbosus. The sequence continues at coordinate 429,308 of JAFNEN010000538.1, forward strand.
AATTAATTTTTATAGTTATGTAAAAAATGTTATAATTAACCAGTAACTTCTTTATTTTAGGTAAGAACAAATGTCAAGAGAAAAAATAGGGGACTTTTTCTAACAACTCATTCTACTTAGGTAATGTACTTTAAAACTGCACTTTTTAAAGATTTTTCTAACGAAGAGTAATTAAATAAAGATATGATTTTAATTTTGTTTTAATCCGTTTTTTGAAATATATTAAACATATAACTTAAAAGAAAAAAATAACACTCCAACAATAGTGTGCGCAGCGAACGGCATTTATTAGATTTTAGTTTTTATTATTATATTAGGGTTCTTGTAATGAGAATTTTTATATTTAATTCGACAGTTATTGAAATTTTTATTGTAAATTATGAAATATAATATAAATTGTAATAATTCACGACAACATATTTTTGCAATACATAAGATTACATTGTATGTTGATACGTTTTTTAAGTGTGAGCAATAATACATATTATCTTCAAAATACAAACAAAAAAAATAGCATGCTATAAGTAGAATTTTTTTCAATGAAAAATAGTTTGCTTTGAATTTCATGTGGAAGCTAAAACTACGATTTATGTAGTGTCAGTTCTAATACATGGTATGTCTCTAAAACAACATAGCCATGATATGTAAAAGTAAATAAGAGATATAAATAGAAAGTTGTTAGGAAAATATTTGCTGCGTGTTCTTTGTTATCCTGATACATGTTATCTAGGGAAAAAATACTAAAAAAAACCTCTGAAACACTGTCGTACTTTGTATACAGTACACGCTGTACTTTGGGATGCCAATTAAGGATAACTAGACTTTTCGCCAAACTCTTTGTAAATCACAAAGGAAAAATTTCTTTGTTCGACTAATAGCCCTTATACGATTGTCATTTTCTGCATGCTTCTTTTCCGTTCTATACATTTAGCATTGTTCTCAGACATTTTTTTTAACTAATATTTGGTCGTATCTGAACAACGCTCCAAGTCCAATTTGTTAGAAAGTCAACTGTTTTTCGACAAATCCATGCTTTTCTACACTTTATCGTGTTTCTTTTTTTCAATTTTTTAAGATTCAGAGAACAAAAATGGCTCATGAAGAATAGACTTGAGTCGTTTTTATTGTGATCTGTCTTTTTCCAATCTTCATGCTCTAACTGGTAGCTGAAGACAGAAAACGAAAACGTGTGATGAAATGTAAAGAAAAAGAATATTCAAAGTTGAAGAAGTGGAAAATATTTTGCAATTCATGAAAGAAAGAATTCTTTTGCTGGGTGGATGGATTAGCTGCTTTTTATAGAAGGGGTAGTGAACTGGGAAAATACTACAAATCGCTATTGTGGACTGAAAAAGATGTAACTGACTTGACTGGTTCCAATATACTTAGCAATGCGTTTAGCTGTCCATTGCTACATGATTAAAAAGTTTGTTAAAAAATCGCACCCGAATATTCACGCTCCAATTAAAGGTGGCAGCTAAAAAGTTCCGGAATTAATGTGTAAACTTGAAACAAACTAACTGCGTATTCTCTGACTATCAGCAATTGAAACTATGCATGTACACTCTTAAAAAAAGAGTGAAATCCACTCCTATATGGGAAGTGCATTTTCGGCACCGGAAAGGAGTGGAAATTAACTCAGACTGAGTTAAAACCGCTCGTTTTAAGAGTGTAGGACGTAGATTGTTTTCTTTTATTTATTTTACCCACTCCGCAAAAAAAGTGAGATCCACTCTTATAGGGGAAGTGCAGTTTCGGCACGGAAAGGAGTGAAATTATCTCAGACTGAGTTAAAACCGCTCGTTTGTTTTAAGAGTGTACGCCTCATAAATTTGAAGTAACAATGACGAAACTAGAGTACCAATATTGACTCTTTGAAACCTGTTTGGGCTTACGACCTTAAGACACTAGTCATAACTAATCGTGACTAATAATAAGCAAAAGCTGATAATAGCAAGACTTTTCAAGCTGAGTGGATACAAATTGTTTAGGTTTAGGCTAATGACTACACTCTACCTTTTTTGAGTATTTTAATGTTAATTTTCAATAATAACACAAGATATAATGTTAAAATTATCACACAAAAACATAAATATGGGTCAACTAATGTGGCGTCACTTAGATTTGTAAAAATAAATTCTAAATTAAGAAGTATTTATTTCATTAGATATTTTATTTACCAATTCTCTAATATATCACATCCAGTCATCGTACGCAAAAAGATTAAAAATAGCCTACACTTAAAAACCTTAGTGCAATGTTACTTTAGCCTAATGGAGTAAGGTTACAACTAATTTATGGAATAAAATTACGCGGCGTTTATGAAGTTACCTTGAACTGCAAATTAAGTGTAAAGTTACTCCGTTAATTTGGTGTAACTGTATTCTGTGAAACCGGATTTAGTTAGGTTTCAACTGATTTTACGTCGGAACGTAACACAGCTTGGTGTACAGTGTAGTGTGCAAGTATATGAGATTCATCGACGTAAAATTGTTTAAGTCTCAGACTGGACCTTGACGGGAATTCCAAATTACGTGACTAATAATGACTTCGTTAGATCTCTGTGAATCGAAGTTAAAAATAAGAATCAGGGTAAATTAGTCAAAAATGAGAATATAATTTTGTATTGCAGTGGTGTAGCAAAACTCTTTTATAGAGTAGTCTATCCGACGGAAGTGGCTGTGTGCTTCGGATAAGACTGTCGAGTGTCACATCCGCTTACGGACATGGGGAACACTTTGAATGATGACCAAATGACATAACTAACAGCCAAAGGAACGAATAATGACGCAAAAACGACCCCAGATTTATAGGTTCCGCAAATGAGTGCGGGAGGAAAAAAACAACCTAGCTAAAAGTTCAGAGTTAACAGAGACGAAAAGGGTTTTTTGATGCATTCGAAAAATTGCAGTTTCAACTTTGACAAACCTACCTATTCATATTCCGCCTCAGAAGTTCTCGTTTGCAACATTTTCGATTTTTCGTTGTTTTATTGAAAAAAATTCTGAAACTTGTTCACCTAGTTATGAGTATTTAAATCAGCCCTACGAGAGAATTTTTTAGGATTTGCACCACCAATAGTATACATTAGTTTTTTGAATATTACATTCATTTGACAAGTTTATTGGATTTTCGTACTGAGTATAGATTTGATAATTATTTTAAAACTACTTTATAAAGGTTTATTTCTTTAAGTTTACTGTTTTATGAGTATTTCAAATTGAAAAATAGAAAAAAATTTGTGTCCTCTCCTCTTTCTAAGCTTAAACCCACAAAAAAGCATATCACATAATATGAAGTAGTTCTAGTAAAACGACTTTTGAAAAATATCTGATTTTACTAATTGTTTTATTATTGTTTCAAAATATATTAAACAATATTCGTCAAATTTCCAGTCAAATGCAAAAATAAATGACTTGTAATCTATATATTTCATAAGTTAGCTATTATTCGTTTAATTCAAGTTATTATTCGTTTAATTCATCCTTGCATCATTATACGATAGGATTTCTATTGCAAAAGAAGCTAAAACCAATAACAATATTTTCATTCAATATAAATTACGTACGTTCTATAAATGTATAGCGTTTGGTATAGTGTTATAAAAAAACAGTGCCATACGCGAATAAAGGATTTTCAAGCATGCTACTTATATTGCCAAAAAATATAAGGAGGAAATTCCTGGCATAACTAACGCTCTATTGTATGATCTGACATTTGAAATTGCATTTTATAAATTATGAGCTCCATTAACTGCAATACTAATAAATGATATTTTGTTTAACTATGTCGCTATGATTTGTTATTTTCCATTTCCAAAGTTTTTTTTTGTAGTTTATATATGATAAACATAATGCTATTTCAAAATTTCAACTAAGAATATATTTGAAAACATTTGTAAATTTTGAATTGAATCGGGTTATAACATAACGAAATTAGTTACTATTTCCTAATTTACCAATTAATCCTTAAAATTCCTTTTTGTTTTAATGGTGCGAATTAATATAAGAATTTATATATTTCAGATTTATTATTTATTAAATTATTTATTTTATTTCAGGACTATACTAAATTTCCAAATGATTTGAAAATACATACTAAAAAAACTAATTTGTTGTATTCTACAAATAAAACAAAATTTTTAAATTATAATTATTGGGTGAAAATCTTATATGTTTCTAATTCCCATAAAATGGTTTTCATATATTTCATTTCTTATAACAGCAAATATGAAAATAATGCATACTTTTATTTGGTACAGTTGAAATTGATGTTTTATGCAAACATATTTCAATTTAAAAATAAAATTTATAATTTATTATTCTATCTGACTTATATGCCTGCATTAAAAGCATTTTCAGATAAATTTAATTTATGTATTAAATTACTAATTTATAAGAGGTCTTATGTTTTCAAAAAAATAAATTTTGAAACAGTTGTTTTCAAAAAGTAATTGAAGAAAATACTTGCTAAAAATTGATTCTTGAAATTATGTATCTAATGAAAAGCAAACAGAATAATTTTGGCAAGTTAAAAAAAAAGGTCACGCTTTTTGCAGTAAAACTATTTACGATACTCATTACAGAAAGTTTCGCATAAAAAAAATCTTAACTGACGATAAAAATTCTCTAATACTTTCTTTCGTCTCTTGAATAATAAAATTTCATCTTTAAATAATTATACTTATCATTTTCAGGTTTTGTGTTCAGATTCATCGACTTAAGTGAAAATCACTTTTCACAGTTACGTCCATCCCCCTAGCGTCATTTTTGCCGAACCAATGGAAGGTTACCCTCATGAATAATTCAAAACAATATTTCGTAGCTTGAAAGAAGCTTAGAACTTTCCATTACTTACGAGAATTCGTTACAAAAACTGCTAAATATTCATAGATTTTTTTATGTGAAAAAATTGAATAGGCACTACGTTTATAGTTAAAGACACCGATGCGTATTTGTGAGAACGCCATTAAGGGTAATGGTTACAAGTGCAAGGTTTAATGTGAGCGAAGTTAATTTGTTTAAGAACGTGATAATTAAACAAATTCATTGTAATAAGTAAGTTTATGTGTATAAAGATAAACGTGTTATCAAATAACTAATTTTTTTACGGACTTTTTTATTTTTGTTAGTTTAACTATGAACGTTAGGATAGTCTGTTTTTATGAATGTATGAATGTGTGAACATGCATTCCGCATACGTATTTATTGTATGCATACATGGATAGAATTGCTGCCAGATATTTTTCAGAAATAGTGCAGAAAAACAATAACAATCTAAACATATTGCAATTAAAGTTTTTACGCTGGAAAAATATTTATTTAAGTATTTACTTCACTATTTTCGATAATTTTTTCACTTCGAATTTTTGATAATTATTTCAATTTTTGTTTAATTCTAGTGAAGACATACTTCAAAAAAATGCTATGTTATTAATCTTTATTACGATCAGGATTTTGTAATAAAAATGATTGAAATTTATGTTGGTCCATTTTTATCATAAGCCCTCTACAAGATATACACTAAAAATAAGTATTGGTATTCTATGAATGATATGCAAATTATTAAATTTTAACAAAAATGTTTAAACAGATTTTTTTACAGTGCTGCTAATTTTAAAAGAGATCGGTCCTAAAAGTGAATTGCCGTTTGAAGTACAGTTTAACACAATAAGCAATAGCATTGGAAATACATTATTGTGTATGTAAAGCAATGAATAATTTTCTTTATCAATTGAAACAATGGAAAACTTTTTAAGGTAGCGGAAACAATCACTTTATCTCCCGGTCTCCTAGTTTATTTAACACGTGGTCGTTCATCATCAGACCAACACCTACTTTATCATCGATGTCATTAGGAGTTAAGGGGCTACCGACGAAAGTCGTTCTGGCCAACTCGTCGAAACGTGTCGCTGGCATTATTGTTTGTGAACAGTTAGTTAATGTTGTTAATTTTTCTAATGAAAGTAAGATAAATCAGTAACTCATTATATAGTCATCACTGTATCATCAGTATATATATGAAATCAGTATATATATGTTATCAGTATAATATGAAAACTCCCTGTAACGTAGTAAAATATTCTTTTTACATACAAGTTTGTTATCTCAAGTTTTTAAGAGCTAGATAAGTATTATATACAGTAGACACCCTCTTAACCGGCTTAAATGAAACCGAGGATAAGCCAGTAAGAAGAAAATCCAGTTAAATTTTAAAAGTGGAATAAATCCAGCTGTACATAAGTATATTTGATTGTTCATTTTGACCTGGATGGAATTTACCTTATAAATGTATGCACAATATAAATGATGTGTCATTTATCCAATGTAATAAAGCATTATAAGTTAAATACTCATGAACCGTATTCATTTACATTGAAGCCTAGAAGATTGGCTACTTTCCGCATACAATCACCATTTTTTATCAGGATTTTATGGAAATCTTAAACGAAACGCATCAAGTAAAAAAAAGGGAATTGTTCGAAGTGTAGATGATTCACTTGCAAATAAATGTCACATCATTTAACTTATTACCTTGTTAGCATAAAATATTTTTCAATTTTGAATTAGTTACTCCTGGCAGTTAGTTTGAAGAACAGGTAACAAAAAAAATATATATTAATTCTTCATCATTCTCGGCACACCCCTATAACACGGAAATCTCGTATTGAGAAATAGACTAACCCTCCGAAAAAAAGAGAGAAAATGTCAGAATAAAAAAAAAGCTTCACGAGAAAGGTGCACGTATACCAAAGTGATAAATTAGCCTCTTTTATCCGGCGAATAAAGAACCAGATCCATTTAGAGATAACGCGCATTTTTCGCATTATGTGTCCAGAAAAAGAATAGGACCTTATGAAGAAAAAAAAGTCTTCTTTAGTGACCAAAATAGTACAAAGGGGAATCTCTTTTTATCATCAAAAACAATGGTTGCTCTTTAGCTAGAAAAATCTTCCCGGGTTAAAACCCCGTCAAGTGTGGAACATTTATCCTCAGCCTAGTGAAATGGTAAAGTGGGAGGCTTCCTCTTTACACTTTATTGCGAGCGCAGAGGGTCATCAAATGGCGAAGTGGACTGTAAATTGCCATGTGGGAAGTTACCAGCGTTCAGATTTATACTGGTTTTATTTTTCCTAGGAGAATCTAGTTGTCTTTATGAGTTTCATTGCCATTATAAAAATGTTCTAGTTTCTTGAGGTATATATCATGCTGAAAATGCCCAGTGTGTCGACATTGTTCTGTAAGCTTTAAAGAAGAATGTTTATGTTTGGTGATTTATTACAGAAGTTTGTTGGTAAACTTCATACGAAGAGAGCTGTGGTTGTTTAAATACATAGACTTTTTTGCAAGAAAATATTTACTTTTAATTCTATTACAAAGTTTATAATGAACACTTCGAAATTTATTTTCATTTTTGATGCAAGAGTCAGAAATAAATTTTAAAAAAATCCGTTAAATATAAATGACAAATATTTCGTACTTTTATGGTTTAAGAGTAAATCAGAAAAGTTTATTAAATATGTTTTTCCTAAAAAAATTGTCGGGATAAAGCTTACTGCTGCCAATAAATAAAACAAGTTCCACAAGCAAAACTCACATCTAGTTTATACATGTTTCCTTATCTTTTAAAAATGTTCTCTAATATATTATTATATTTATTTAACTTACACATGAACACTCTACATTATGTATTACTTTCGAAATAATTAAATTAAGCCTGTATTCAAATACCTTTATTTTTTTCTTTTAGATCTTGAAACATAACATATAATAATAGCATAGATAGTTTATTATTTTCTAGTTAGTCTTTGTTAGGAATGAAATTTAATATAATTAATAAAGGAATAACAGTTAAATATAATAAAACTTTTTTTTATTTATTCTTTTCTTCATCTCTTTATTCGAAGCATCATAAAAGATCATAGTATTGATTGTTTTAGCATCTGGCTTTCAATATAAGTTTATTAGCTGATTAAAACTGAACTGCGATACTCTTTTTCATTTATAACCTTCTCGTCTTTCTTCCATTGATGTTTTCTTCCTATATAAAAGTCTAGTACTTATAATTTAGATAGAAAGAAAAAACCTACTTGCAAAACTAATAAAACTAACTTAATATTTTTTAATGAGATTTAGAAGATTTATTCGCTGTTGGACATTTAATCATTTTATGTATACTTAACGTAGGGTAGGGCAATGTTTCCAGTTTTTTTGCTTGCATATTTATTACTTATGGATTTAAAACCTATTAAAGGCTAAGTCTCCCAATTTGGGAACCATTGTTTAATATTTTTTTTCTTCGCAAGTAATTAAGATAAGTACATTTCTTTTTTTTCACTGAATACTAAGGTATCTAGCTACCATTTTTGTACCGTTTGTAATGTAAATTATATATTTTAATTTTTTTTAAACTTAGACAAAATTGCCAATTTTGTCTTCATTAGAAAAAAAATCGCTAAACATATTTAAATCAAGTGGAGGAGTTTCGGGACATAGAATATGGAAATTAATAGTTCTATTTTCAAGTGATAACAAACAGGTGTCAAAAAAATTAATTTAAAAGGATTTTACAGTTGTTTGTTTAGATAGGTCCCAAAATGGAAGACTTGGCTTGTTCTGATTAGCAGAATAAGCTCAACACCTGTTTTGCATGACACGCCCCTTTTGCCTTCTGTTAATTCTTTACCATTGAAAGCCACAACCATCTGTGGGACTTTTCTTTTGTTATTCTTGAACAGGTGTCATAGCCAGGTGTTATAGAAACCTGTTCCACCATGTTCTGAAGAATGTTCTGGATATACTTGTGAAAAACCATAGGTCAGCATTTTAGGCTAAGCATTCGGCAAGCGAGGTTCATTTTCGATAGAGGGATTAAAAATGCCTAAAACGTTTTTAACTGTGCAGCAAACTTTAGACTACATGGATTCTTTAGATTCAAACGAATTCTCTGCAGATGAGTGCACTATTACTTGTTTTTCACCGGATCCTGGTGAGTTGACTGATGAAGAAAATTTAAATGAAAATTGTTTAGATGAAGTAGAGCCATTGGATGTATGTGGAGAAGTGTAACTTACTCTAAAACGGCATGAAACACCAGATGCTTTTGAGAAGAAAATTAAATCGAAAAAGATGCCATCCCGAAAATCATTTTTCTACTGATGAAGAAGAAGACTTGGACAAAAGTCAAATCCTAAAAATGGAGCCTAAAAAATCGACAGAAAAGAAAAAACTGGTTAAACTAAATGATGATATTATATCAAAGAAGCCGTATGCTTGGAAAAAAGGTGATAAATTAGATCCAATTCCATCTGAAAAAACAGAAATTTTAGAAGAGACCCACCCTGAGTTAGCAAGTAAAACTCCTTACGACCTATTCAGAATGTATTTTGACAATGTATTTGCACAAAAAAATAACACTACATTTTCATTATCTGAAAAGTTATTGGAAGTATTTCTTGGAATTATTTTGTTTAGTGGCTATCATTCTTTACCTCAAGAAGATTTATATTGGAACAACTCAGAAGACTGTAACCTGCCCTTCATACAAAATGCCATGAGTAGGCAGAGGTTTAGAGATATAAAGAAGTTTCTCCATTTATGTGATAATAATTCAATCGATGGCACTGATAAGTTAGCAAAAGTTAGATGTTTCATTGAGATGTTTTGCAAAAAATTGCAGCAATTTGGAACATTTGCTGAATGTTTAAGCGTTGACGAAGAAATGATCTCTTACACCGGCAGGCATTCTGCAAAAATGTACATGCGTAATACACCAATTAAATTTGGTTATAATTGTGGTTTCTTGCTTCTTCTCAAGGCGGCTACCCATTCAATATACAAGTTTATGTGGGAAAAGAAGCAGCGGCCACCGACAAAATTCCTCTTGGAACAAGAGTGGTCTTGGTCTAATAGAATGTGTAGAAAACTGTAGAAGACACAGGCTGTATGTTGACAATTTCTTCAACTCTCTGAAATTGCTTGAAGAAATGCGAAAAAAGGAATTTCGTCTATCTGGAACGGTGAGAGAGAATAAACTTCAGAAATGTCCTTTACAAGATAGTACAGTTTTGGCAAAAATAGAAAGAGGGGCATCTGACTACATTATAACAAAGGATATTGGTGTAGTAAAATGGAAAGACAATAAAGTTGTATGCTTAGCATCAAATTTTGAATGTATGGAGCCCATGGGACAAGCAAAACGTTGGTGTCCAAAATCTAAAAAGAAGATTGATTTGCCTCAACCAGGAATAGTTGGATCTTACAACAAAAATATGGGTGGAGTAGATCTTCTTGATCGCTTTTTGAGTTCTTACCGACCAAAAATAAAGGGAAAGAAATGGCGGTGGCCATTTTTTACCAACACTCTAAACATGGCTCTGGTAGCTGCTTGGAGAATCCATCGCGAGATGAATGGACACATGTCTCAATTAGCCTTTTTACGATATATAGTGATGTGTTTGATGAAATCAGAGAGACTGGAATCGTTGCCAACACCTCGACTTGGACCACACACACCAGTAAACTCTAACATACGCTTTGATGGTGTAAATCACTTCATTAGTCAAGCTGGAAAGCACACAAAATGTAAAGTCTGTAAAAAGAATACCCGCCTATGGTGCGAGAAATGTAAAACCATGCTGCACAAAAAATTGCTTAGTTATATTTTATACAAAAATGTAAAAGAAAAATGAAATAAAACAGGTAAGAAATATTATGGAGTTTTTATTTTATTGCATGAACTTATTTAATATGCATTTAAGTGATCGATAATTAACTCTATTAATCATATTAAACTACTTTTTGGGATTTCTAACTCAATTTAGCGAGATATTTAAATTAAATATTAAATTTTCAATTTTGTGACGAATGTATCCGTGTTACCCCCATTAGACGCTAAGTCTCTCATTTTGGGACCTTACTATATCTTCTGATCAAATAAAGATTTTAAAAAAATTAAACTAAATATGATAAAAGAATCTATTGAACCTCAAAATATAAAAAAAAATATAAAAAAATATTCGGGGTTTATATAGCGGCGTTTAATGGATTACAAAATATACTTTCATTGACTTCCATACACATTTATTTAATAACTAACAATACAACTTTTCCAAAAAGTAAAAGCAAATTTTGTTAGAAAGTTGTTGAATCGCTGAATTGAAAACGTTTCTCGGGCAAGGGGTATATTTTCCCAGAGACTTTGAGTTTTCAAAATGACACGAATTATAAAGTATATTAACTATTTAAACAACTTAAAAACTTGTGCGAGTTATACATTATTTACTATAACCTTTCACCTTTAACAATTTTGATAACTTTTACAAATCTAATATTAAAATCAGAAACGAAAACGTTTCTCAAACGCCATGCATTTAGTTTTGACGTCACGAACACTCAACCGTAAAAAAAACTACCCTGTAGCGTTAGTTTTTTTGTAAAGTTCACAGTAAAAAGTTTCCAACGCCGGTTGCGTCTTATTCCTTAAACTTAATTTTCATCCTGTAATATGCCCCTCAGGGTATTATTCCCAAGGAACGGAGGGCTTAAGAAACGCTTTACAGACTTGGATTTTTGCCAAGGCAGTCTTATACGAAAATCTTTGATTGCATTTTTTGTATTTGCACGACTTTTTCCCGTACAGGATATTTATTTATACGTATCTTCTTTACAGCTTCTTCCAGGATTATTTTTGATATTTTTTCACACACTGTATTTCTTTAGATGCTCTGAGAAATAACAACTTTTTAGAAAGCAGAATAAAGTATAGCATAGTGAGTTCGTCGACAATTTTAAAATCACCAAAGGATATTATATTTTCTTTTTCGTTTTTGTGTGGATTTGGGCACATCGTTTTAAAAATAAGGGATTTTTAAGCTTGAAAATGTTTCTCCAATGATAGTTTGTCACATAAAACTACTTATTCAATGATAGTTTTTCTCAAAAAAATGCTTCAATAACAGTTTGTCGCATAAAAATATCTTTTGTAAGGCTTACAAATTTGACTGCAATATAATTTGTTTTTAAATAATAACTGTTGAGGTTGTATATAAAAAAAATTCTTTACTTTTATAATACACTCTTTAATATCAAAAGCAGACTTTTAATCCAGCGAGGAAAAACTACAGTTCAATTTCATAATAACACTAATAATATACCATTATATTATACGCTTTACCTTAAAAATAAAACTTTGTTATATATAATACCCCCCCCCCCTTTCAATTTACCAATACACCTAATTGTCTTGGTAAACACTCGTAACTACCTATTACTTCCAAACTGAAATATATTTTGAATTTATTATAATTATTATAAACCCTAGCAAAGTATTCTGAAAATAGAACAAAGCATCCTGACGTATATAGCATTTGGAAAATAATTACGGTAATTTCCTCATTCGAGTCACTCGAACCCAAACTTAATTTATTGACTACTTTGTACCCCATTCTTAGGATGAAAATTGAAACAACGGAGTGTTATTTTCCCATGTTCCAAAAAAACACACAGTAGGTACTCTTTATGCTCTAATATGGCTTTCGTACCCCACTTTTTTATCAACTTTTTTTTATTTTTATATTTCATTGTTGGGAGACTACACATGGATGCCAAAGGGCTGAGTGGTAGCGCTTAAGGTACTATGCTACTGTTCGGGGTTTAAAACTTTTGTTGATGAGGCATTTGTAGTAAGACCACTTTAAATGGAAGACCCTGTGCATTCGCCTTTTTCTTTCTTAAGTTTGACACAGCTTGGCGCTCTTGTATTCAAATGTCAAAAATCATAGATATAATCGATGCGGTGTATTGACTTAAAACAATGAAATGTAAAACAAACTCATATATGTCATTTCAAGTACCCTACTATAATGAATTCATAATTGGTCTCAACATTTATCGTAAACTCTGTGAATTGAAATTTCCCGTTGAGTTTGTTCAACAGCATATCACGAGACCTACGTCAGAATTAACCAGAGAGCAGGTGATCATGGTCCAATATAAATACGGGTTACCAGCTACCTTAAGTTCCTCATATAAGGCTCCAACCGTGAGTTAAGAAAAGTTTACTCAGCCATTAATTTTCTTAGTGAGTTGATAATAAGAGGATCAAACATAACATGCTTAGAAAATAAACACTGGGAGTTGCGCAAGAGGTTTACAATCTTGCTCATTTACGGGACATGTACAAGAGTCCTTGAGTACTCATTTGGATTGGACTTTCTTGGCAAAATTAAACTCTCTGTACACTTTAATATCCACAGAGAGCTCCGAAACATTGCAATCTGAGCATTAATATTGGTAACGAGAGCCGCCTAGATGGTTCTACAAGAAATGACTAGCGATTCTAGGGAATCGTCCGAGTCAGCGAAATGCTTGATACGCTAAAAAAAGCCAGCCTCCTTTAGAAAAACCTTTAATATTAAAAAACAATAAAATGCAAAAACTGATATTTATCAATAACATATTCTTACATATATGTTTTATTCCTAGATGGTACAACAGCTCCGAGACAAATTAGATATATTTTGTTCGCTCAAGCAGATTGGGGGTGCAGTGGAGAACGTTTCATTACGTAAAATAATTAAATATCTTGAGTTATTGTGGAAAAGTCAGAGTTTCAGACTTTTCAAGTCATGCTGAGTAATTACGCCTGTCTCTTGTGAGTTTCTATAGGACTTGAATTTGAGAATGACACTGGTTAGTGACTTAGGTGTTTCGAGATCAAGATTTTGTAAATGTACTTAAACGATAGATTTTAACATATTAAAATTAGTATAAAACGTTAAAACTAAATTAATAACTGTAAAGATATGTTGTTGTACTTCTAATTAGTGAACATCAAACTAAACTAGGGGTCCCTTTGCTTGCTATCCCCTTGCTTGCTATCACTCTGAAAGACCAGATGGAATGATTTTAATGGTGACAGGAATTATTCGTCATTTTGTCAAAACTACTGTTGGGATTTTAATCTGCAAGTAATTGTACAATTTATTATTGAGTGACTTTAGCATTGGGCAAAAATGGTGTATTTAAACATTATATTAAAGCTGTTTGGCTGGTTAACCATAATACTTAGTTCTTTGAAGGAATACGTTTAAGAACTGGTGACGTGAAATTGTGTTGAAATAAGATGGCTTTGTGATACAATGGTATTTAATGACTAAAACCAGTTTATCACTAACAAAACATCAAATAGTATTGATGTGAACTTTTCTTCGAAAAGAATATGCCAAATGAAAGCGATTCGGAATTCAGGCATTATTGAAAAATGACAACTCATGGAATAGTAGGGTGAATTATAATCCGTCAACGGGATATTTTTATTCCTACTTATACAAAAATAAGCGAGCACACTTCGACATAAAATATGGTCTCCAACTGAACGGAAAAATCATTTCGATGAAAGCCGGGTACATCAAGAATATAAGAAAGCAAATCTCTATATAAATGTATTCTTTTCTTAAAAGTCATAAAAGTGGATGGGAAGAGGTGATTGAGCCATTCCGTTCCGAGATTCTCTAGTTTTTCAAGGCACCTGTCCCTAAAATTTTGACTGATGTGAGGCACTGGATTCGACTGCGATTTGGCTGCTTCGTTTTGGCATAATGTTAACTGAGATTCAACGGAGTTTGAACAAAGGAATGTAGGTTTGATTTTTAAAAAAAACTTGACGATTGCGAATCTTCGACAACACCCTGCTATAAATTGAGTGTGTATTTAAAAAGTTTCAATGAAAGAACCGCTATGTAAAAGGGTATGGGACGCTTAAATTCAATAGTGTCCAACGTTAAGTTGCCCAACGTTGTCCTTGACGTTAAGTAGGAATTCAGTGCCTTCACAAACATACGTTATGTCATAATTACAGAATATACAAATTACAAATAAATGAAATGTGTACACAAATCAAAACTAAATTAAACGAATATCATTGCCAAAGTTAACGGAAGTATCATTTTGAATATTGATATTACTTGAAGACAGATGATAATGTAGCGTACGAAATTTAAAGAGGTAATAATTTAGAGTAACTTTTGATATGAGAGAACATAGAGATATACTCTATTATTAAGTGTATTTTTAAACCAGAACAAAAATACAAATTTCACTTTAAAGAAAAGAACAATGAATTTTAGTGTGAAGCAATTTGCAATAAAATAAGTGAATAGAGAAATACAAGTGAGTATAAGAATGTTTTTAAAGTTAGCCAAATTGCAACAACCTGTTATGTTTATCCTTACCTATGTATCTCTATATGTATCTAGACCTTACAAAAAACCCTCTATAAATATAGTTATTAAGCATAGATAAAGAAAAGTTATTAACCAAATTTGTTAATATTACCCAGATACGTTGACTATGTGGAATGAAGCTAGCGAGTTACAATTCAACCGTTGCCTTTCGAATAATCGTTATAGAACTGAGCATTTTTTAGTAAGTAAGATAATTAGTTCGATTTCTGTTGGCATGTAAGATCTAATATTAACAAAGCAATATTTTTTTTCAAACTCACACACACAAACTTATTGGACAACATACGCCTTTGGCTATCGGTTCTGGGGCCTATCACAATCAAGGTACAATAAAGGTCAAAGAGAGTCGTAATCAGTGGTATATCAAGTAAAATCTAAGATATTCAGATTAACAAAACGTATGGTAGCTATATTAAAACTAAAATCTAAATTAAACTTTTTAAAGCTAAATACATACTTTCAGAAGCAAAATCAATTGTAACAAGTAGTTACACTTGTCTCAAACTAATGCGACGATTTGTCTACAAAAATAGCAAAAAATTGCTGTTTTTTTCTTCATCTGAAATAGAGAAGGGCTATTTATAAAAGCAAAGAAGAGACGATACAGCAATACCAGTAGTCTATAATAAAAGGCTAGAGGCAATGACAAATAGATATTTTTTTTATTAAATCGAGATGGTCTCAACCATGAGATTTGTCACGGCTGGAAAAGGGTGTCCTTATGATTTCACGTTTTTGTTTCTGATTTATGATTTCTTTTTAAAATGGGACGGAGGGGATATAAATTATTGAAGATATGGCAATATTTTATTAAGGGGAAATTGTATGTGTTTTATATTGGATCTGACATGTCTCAGAAAATCTCATTTGTCTCTTTAATTTGCGTGTTCTTTAAAAGCAAAAGCTTAAACGACAATTATGACAAATGAATAAATACTAGCTAGTTATATTCAAATACTAAAGGGAGGTGGTTATGGAAATTTCCGATTTTATCGTTTAAACTATTGAAAAACCTACCGATTTGAATTTGAATATTTGTTCCAGCTGAAAAATTTTACACAAATTTCTATATGAACCAACATTCTTTATTTGAATTTCTGAACGCCATCAGATTTGGAGTTAAAATATAAATTAATAGATCATATCTTGAATACATGTATTTACCAAATAAGACCTAATCGTTTATAAAGTTAAACTTGTTTTATGCACTAAACGAAGTTTTAAAAGAACTAAAATGGCCTACTACCTTCATGTTGCTTTAATTCTCTCAGAAATTCTTACAAAAAAACAATTATGTTCGTAACAGCAACCTAGATCAGCTGCCAGACAAGATTTATACACTTAGAAAAAATATCCAAACATCATTTAGTTGTAATTTTATATTACAACAGTCATAGCTAGCTTCATTAATTAATAGTATTTATTGTTTGTTAAATGCATTTGCTATTTGACGATTAAGTATGTAAAATATATTGTCTTAAAAATGGAAGCAAAACCTATCATAACATCATTTCTATTTTAATTTTTGAACACTGATTTATAATTTGCAAACAAAAAAGTAATAATCAACGACATATGAAAATACATTTTGATTAGGATCCACACACGCACTATGAATATGTATCCAAAAAGATATTTATTTTTCTTTATCTTTCGTTCCAACAAACTGGTTAAAATATGCACGTTTTTAATCAAAAATAATCCTTATTACAAACAAAGTGAAAAAAATCTTCCTATGTTAAGAGTTTGTTTTCTGATCACGCAAAATAATCTTTACTCTTCATATTGTTAACAAGTAAAAAAGTAAAAAAAAATCTTATGTAAGAGTTTATCTTTCGATTACGCAATTTACTTATTATTTTTTACTAAAGAGTGTGCGATTTTTGGGTTATTACAAATTTCTTTAAATGAAATAGACTTGAAATGTACACATAAACTGCAAACAAGATTATTTTTTAAACTTAAGATGATGTAGATGAATAAAAAAAAACTTAAACAACTTTTAGAATTAGATACTTTTAAACACGTATATAAATGGTAAAATACACTTAAATTAGGTCGAAGTAATTTTTTTGATTAACATATGCCACTAAATTGTATTTGTTGTTTAAAAAACTATAGTTAAACTCATAGTTTCCTTGCGCATAAGCCACGACCATGGGTGGAGCTATAAAACGTGCGGAGCAATCAGAAGAAGATAAAATTTCAGCCGTTTTATTTTGTCTTCATCTGATTGCACCGCGCATTTTATAGCTCCATCCGTGGTCGTGGCTTTTGTGCAAAGAAACTATGAGTTTAACTATAATCATTCATTCTTCAAGAACATTTAAAAACCCGTTGTTGATAATTAAGTTGAAATAAATAGGTGGATCCATCCCGTGTAGAACTTGTATATCATATGGTAAAACTTTATAGGGTTTTGCTTATGGAAAAACCTATTGAATTTTTAAAAAAATTTCATTAAAGTTGCTGGGTATTTTTAGATTTTTGGAGAAGGTAACTGATATATTTTACCAACACTACGGGAAATTTGGGCATAATAGTTGTCAAATTTTTCCTGTTCCTGTTTTCTACAGTGCAAGCTGCATAGTATTTGTTAAATACGATTTATTAAAATAGTTTTAATTTTTTCGGTGCCTTATTTTTATTTAGAATTACTTTTACAATTCAGTAATGACTTACAGACGGCTTCAGAAATATTTCACCACACATTTTCACATCATTCTTATGTCTTGTAGAAAATCCCAAAGATTTAGCCAGAGACAAAATTTATGTTACTATCATGGCTCTTTTACATAACATAGCATTTTCGAGACAGAATTCATACATATTTTACTCTTTAAACGTTTCACTTCTCTGAATATTTTAAACAAAGCGTTTCAGTTGAGAAGAAGGGTTTAAAAATAGAGCTTTTTTATTCCCAGTGGGATTTATTCCCCGCAATTATTTCGTTTGTTTTGTTTAGTTGGTTTCGATGCGAATTGCAGCTTTCGTAATGAGCTTTGGTTTTATACTGCATTTATTTCTTTTGTATGTGTGAATAAAATGGAGTATAATTTGCAATCTTGATGTGATGGTTCATTGCAATGGATTTATTTTTTACGGTTGAAGAGATAAAGAGTATCATTTGTAAAATACCATAGAATTATTTTGAAAGTAAGTTGCTGTGTTTGGTTTGTTATAGTGTATATATGATGTATGTTGTATAATGTATCTTCGCATGACATATAGTTTTAAGTCGTTTTTGTTTTTAATTTTGTTAAGTCGTTTACCTACTGTTTATAAAAACTTAAATATGAAACAAGTTTAATACTAGTAAATATCATACTAATATTTACTATAAATGAAAATAAGTCTAATGCATAATGCATTCAGTTTTAATTATATTTCAATTTGCGTTAAAGCATGTGTGAATATCTTCAAATTATATTCATATAAATTTATTTATATTTATTTTATCTATTGTTTTGTCGTAAAAAAGCACAATCATCCTTAACAATATCATTTATAGGTTAATATGTTGCTAAATAGATCAAACAATTATTTCATCCAATATAAATGCCTTTCACAAAATGTATATAAACATACATTTGACTTAATTACACACATTTTAAACATAAGTAATTCAAAAGTATTTTTAATATAAAATATTAGCGGACATTGGGGCTAGTTTGACAGCTTATTTGACAGCTTATTTGAAGATAGCTGCTTCATAATCTTCTAAAGAGATAAAAAATACGGTTCTTTTATTTGTTCTTTCTTCCTATAAGCAACAAGTTTTAAGAAGTGTTATCAAAAATAATATATTTAAAAAATATGAGACACACAAAATATATTTGAATAATAAAATAAATAACATCATTACCAAACTAAATACGACGACACATAACTTCAAACCTGCCTGTTCCAAAGCCTTTTAAACCCTTTTTTGATCAAATCTACTTCCCAATCTCATTAAAGACTCTAAATAATCCAAATTAGGAAACAAACCTGCTCGCAGGTATAATTTGATATTCACAAGACAGAACAAAAGGAATGCCCGAAAGAAACTTTGTAAGTATTCATTTTCTTAAACGCAGCAACAATGATTTACTTTGAGGTGAAATGGAGTAATGTACATGAAGAATAATTTTTCTTAGCCCTCTGAATCGTACTCAATTGGGTTGAAGTGCAGTCTTGTTATTAATGCACGAGCTTAAATTTTTGAAATTTTAACTGAACATTTGCTTCATTTAAAGTTTTATATTGTTATTTTTGTATCCCATAATTATAAATAACTGCGCTATATTTTAAATTTTATAATTTAGTATATTTATAAATGTTATAATTTTTTAAACATGTGTTTCTGGAAAACCTCACAGTGAGTTTATACTTCAGTATCCCTCAGAGGGATTAAATTGTAGCACTGGTATCGTCACGAGTCTGATAATAATAAAAATGGTATAACTTAATTAGTGCAACCCCGTAACTGTGTGTCTAAAGGCGTCCAAGTGGTGACTGATCTTGATAGACCAGTTACCACTTGGATGCCTCGTTAATAAGTGCTGCTTGTAAAAATGAAATCCACAGTTATTACACGGGATGAATGCACATTAAAAACGTATTTGTTAAATTTTGTGTTTACGAGTTAATAAACGTCCTTGTTTCGTTGAGAAGATGCCGGGTTCTAAGCTCAGTCGTTTTATAGAAGTATTTGTGCTAGAAGAAAAAAAATCCACCCAAAACCACCAGGGTCCCTGAGTACCGTGGTTGAGACAAGCCTTATAAATTTATGGAAACCAAAGTAACGTTCGAAGTTACGTTGAGTACCAGCTGAGTTGTCGACCACGTTAATAAAATGCGCTAGAAAAAGCTTGATAAATAATCTATTTTCCTTAACATTTTTGTTGACATTCAATTTCTGAAACATGCCGATTGAAAGTAAAAATTTTACGGATAATGTCTGGTATAATATGATGACTGGTATATAAGCACTCGAAGCAATGACTCATCTACAAAACCCAACCAACCAACCTTGTCTCGTCACTTGACCAGGGTTCTAAATTACGAGGCGTTATTGGCTGTGTTAAAGCTCCTGAAGGAGGCTAGAAATAGGCAGCCGGAAACGATTGCCTTACCTTACCTTACCTACCAACCTTGTTACTTGGGGACTTGGTAGTCCAGTTGGTACAAGTTGGACACGCTTTCAGCCCATATAGGATTGCAAGCTTTTGGCGCTGTTTCAAACCAGGTGGAAGTCACTGCTTTCTTATAGGCAGAAATATCCAGTAAAATTTTAACTTAAATAGCTGAGTATACTAGGATAGACATGCTCGTTAAACTTGTTTGGTCCCAAGTCCCAACGGCTTTAGCGTACGATGCACACGAATTCCGTTGGGTACCCGCTGAGGTGATGACCTCGTCATTGACCAGGGTTCAAAATTAAGAGACGTGTATTGGCTGTATAATGTCGATATAAGATTCATACTAAAAAAATACTACGGATGATTAGCACACCTGGATAGAACCAGTAAACTAGCTATACAAAACCAACCTTATTACTTCACTTTGCTTGTAATCATCGCCATTTTCCGGACAATGATTCGCCGTGGATTGTCTCCGCTTTCATATCAGCAATGGGCTTCATTTATTTTTCGGTGCATTCCTCTCACAAGCGCTCTCTATAATGCCTCACGGGGGTCTCCAATTACCGATACAGTTGGGATTCAACCATGGACAAAAGATATCCTTAACACTTCTTTAGAACATTTTCAAAGCGGGGTGATTGGAATGTATTGGTGGTGCAACGGTGTGATTTTTACGTATCAGCTGATATTTGGTATTGCTATTTTATTAAGAACGTTAAGTGTTACAAAACTTTCATATTAAAATTGATATTGTAAAGATAACAAATTCTGTTATCTAGCATTTTTAAACAAAATATTATTACAAATTTATTAAAAACTGTTGTTTAATAAAACAACTAGGCATCTTTAAGTTCATAAAATTTTCCTCACTAACTATTTAGTATGGATTAAAGATACGTACCGTAAAAATACAAGGAAGGGAAAACTAAACATATTACACCTAAATACAATAAAATAACAATGTTTTAATGAAGTTTTGAAAATCGAAGAAAAATACTCAAAAGCTGTCATAATCAGGTGTTAGATAATATAGTATACTCCGATGGGAAAACAGGACCTCTATAGTGACTGACATTGCTTATTACGTAAAAATAATCAAATAATTAAAAAACATACAACCAATTAACTGAAGCCCATTTTCCAGTTTCCAAAGAAAGAGAAAGAAAAAATCAATTTTAAAATAAAATCTATTGCATAATTTAGAAAGAACAAAACACCGTTGTAAAGAATTCGTAGGATTTATAATTAAATTTTCAAAAGATGTATGATTAAATTTCAAAAAAGAATCGTCAATTATTATTTCCTAAATAAGAAAACTGGGGATAAAGACAAGATTGTAATTTCTTCAATAATGTTATCGGAAAGTGAAACTGTCCAAGCTTGAACTTTTTTTGTTTCGTATTCGTTTAAGAGCATGATTTGGAATTCTTTGGAGCATCTCCTCTGAGCTGGAAACATTGAAGTGAATTCTGGAAGCACTTGTTTAAAATTCTAATTAGTGTGCAAAGTTAATTTTGATTTTCTTTCATTTTGGCTCCTTTATCCCTTGCGCAAGTGTGTGTTTTTTGGAATCTGTGTGTTAAGAGATTTAGAGGTGTAATTACAGATAACAAGTGTGTCGTAATGAAAAACGATAATTAGAATCGCAATTGTTTTTCACACTTTTTAAATTTGCATATTGGTTTGTTACAGTGATTGTTTTGTTAATTTTAATTTAAGATTTGAAGATTGGAAAAAATGTTTACATTGTGGACGTTTATATTTAATTGTTCTTATCTAAAGTATCTTACGTAAATATATATCATCAAGGTAGGATTCAATCTTACTTATAAGATCGCATAAAAGGATTCCAATTCACAAGTTAAATAAAAGTTGATAAAAAGAGTTATCGTTTTTCTTATATTTTATTGATATTTATTGTTTATAAAAGACAGTTTATGCGTATTTCATTTGCTGTTTCATTTCTAAAACATCATAAATCACTAGTTTAAAATTATTTATCATACTAGTCGTTTTGCATTCATGAAAGGATATTCCCACGATTAAAATCCTTTCACTTATTATAAAACCTTAACCACTTATTAAAAAAGTTCCGTAATTGTATCCTTGAAAAAAAATCGCACAAGTACTACGTCAAGTATACGCAAACTTGAAAAAGACAGGTGACTGTTTCCACCAATGCAACCCCACTCTCCTCCCTTCTTTGTATCTTCCAGAGACTAGACACTTCTTGAAAGGTGCCTTACTTACAAGTCGCTTTGATTTTTAAGATTTCTGTAATCCTTGAGCCGAACATTATGTTGGTTAAAATATGGTCTATGTTGAATCTTGTAAGAATATCGACGCCGAAATTTAGGTTTTTAAAATAGCACTCTGGGTAGAGACTAGATTGAAAAGTTCCGATCAGTCACATAAAAAGGTCCGTCAAAATTTGGTTTTCCACCAAGTTCTTTAAAGTGTAAACATTTTAGAAAATTTCATTTTCGCTTGAAAAATACATTTATGCTAAAAATTTACTGAATAGTTTTCACTCATACCCCCATAATTCTTAAAGCCTTGATATTGATATAATTATTTAAAAAGCGTTTTTGTACTGTAACCTGATTTAATAATTTCGTAGTAAAACGTATCGTAGTAGCGTTGAAAACAATTATAAATACTCATTCTCGACAAAAAGTAATTGTGGTAGTGTTAAGGAAAACTATAGTCCTACAAAACGTAAGTCATTTAGATTTTTCAAACACTTATCTGTAGAATAAAAATTTAATGACAAAAAATGAACCCCTTAGTCGCCATTCTCTAAGTGTTAGACGATGCGCAGACATTTCGTTAAAATCTTATAAAAATATCTCCATCCATGAGTAAATAAGAAATTACATTAAACATTTTACGCTGCCAACTTACTTTGCTCATTAACACTGAATTCCGCAGTTCAGTGAGCCGACTATCCTCTAACTTCTTAATACTCACATCAGAGATTTTTCTAGTTTGTTATGTCGTTTGCTCTATTATAAAGAATTTGAGCAGGTGTTTATTATGTTTTCTTCCGCTCTTGGTTACTGAATTAATGATGAGTCACTTCATAAATTTGTTTTGAGTTTTAATGATTGTTGCTCATGACCAAAACGTGGAAAAGAAACTTACTTTTATTGTATGCGTGTCTTTTTGAAAGGATTTAAACGAAATGATTAAATATATTGAAGGAGTTTTATTTTAGAAATGGCTTCTTCTTAGAAAATTTTATTTTATTCAAAAAACAAATTAATTATAAATGCAATTGAATCAACTGATGTTGTTAAGAATTCAGAGAGCATTTTTTGTATTAAATTGAATTAATGAGGATCCTGGTCCTTTTTTTTATAAGTTCGGATTACTTGTATTCCCAGTGTGTACTAAGATATAACAAGACAAGTCTATATATACGTACAAGTGAATTAATGTTTCCGAGGAGATTACTTAACGGCTTTGAAATCGAAATTAAAAGAATAAAATCTATTTGTTTCTTCGATTATAATTTAATGATACAATAATGTTTCACTATAATATTTTCTTTACTATATTTTTAGAAGTTAAAAGGCCATCTCCGGAGATTGAAAAAAGAAGTAACTAACAATTTTACTTTGAACAATATATTTAAAACAAAATTATTTAAGTACATCGTTTTACTTTCTTTAGAAATCAGGTAAAAAAAAGCATATTGTAAATTTTAAGTTTAACAATAATATTATACATATCAAGGTTAGAGAACAAAGTATAAAGACAAGTTGTAGACGTTTTAAAAATAAAAGTTTAACCTAAAACACGAAACTTTTATAACATATAAAAACACTTTACATTTTAAAACAGTTTTCGGATAAAAATGATTATTTTGTCAGTGCAATTCTTTATCTGGAGAATGTCATACTTTCCTGCCACCGACTGTATTAATAGCCTGGCCTTTTTCATTGGAAGAAATCCAAAAGTAACTTCTAAAGGTTTGAATTAAAAATATTATTTTTTTATGTTAAAATAATATATAGATTGCTAGGTTAAATTATCTTAGTATGTTGTAAAATAATATAAAATAATAAAATATACGTAGTAATAATATATGTATGTATGTATGTATGTACACTGCGATGCAAAAGTTTAGACAATGACGTTTTTTAGCTGTAAAATTTAGAATTGTGATAATAGAATTACAAAACACCCCTAAACATATAAAATAAATATTTTGAAATGCTATAATTGAAACATAATTGTTTGATTTGCTATAACAAAATGTTTTTTCATAAAATAAAAATTTGTACGATGCAAAAGTTTAGACACAAATACGATATTATGCTAATTTAAAGTAGATAATGGCCGATTTTCGCATATTTATTGATGAATTGAATTTGATAAATTGAAAAAACACGATATCCGGTGAACTAAACAGATTTCATAACGATATTGGTTCAATTTTACACCAAAAAGACAATATAGCCACTTTAAACATTTATTCAAATCATATTTGCTTCAAATGTACAATTAAACATCTCTAAATACGAACCCTACCAGTCCATCACCTTATAGTTTTGGCACGAATTCGTGGATTCGTGGAAAGGAACTTTCGTAATGGTGTGGAGTGAATTTACGTTAAAATGAACGACTTTTTTTTGTCATTTTTGAAGAGGTGACTATCTCTTCATTGTACTAAAGTGCAAAAAAGAATAATATGCCGCACAATTTTGTGATTTTATATGGGAAAGACTGCACTTTTCATCAAGAAAATCGGTCAATGCATGTCTCTAAATCCACGAATTCGTGCCAAAACTTTAAGGTGATGGACTGGTAGGTATTCGGTTCGTGTTTAGAGATGTTAAATTGTACATTTGAAGCAAATCTGATTTGAATAATATTTAAAGTGGCTATATTGTCTTTTTGGTGTAAAATTGAACCAATATCGTTATTAAATCTGTTTAGTTCACCGGATATCGTGTTTTTTCAATTTATCAAATTCAATTCATCAATAAATATGCGAAATTAGGCCATTAACTACTTTAAATTAGCATCTCGTATTTGTGTCTATATTTTGCATCGTACAAATTTTTATTTTATGAAAAAAAATTGAATGAAAAATAGCAAATCAAACAATTGTGCTTCAATTATAGCATTTTAAAATATTTAATTAATATATTTAGGGGTGTTTTGTTATTCTACTATCACAATTCTAAATTTTACAGCTAAAAAACGTCATTGTCTAAACTTTTGCATCGCAGTGTATGTATGTATATATGTACGCATGTGTGTATGTATATATGTATGCATGTATGGTATATACATATATATATATATATATATAATATATATATATATATATATATATATATATATTATATATATATATATATATATATATATATATATATATATATATATATATATTATATATATATATATATATATATATATATATATATATATATATATATATATATATATATATATATATAATTAATATATAATATATATATAAATATTATAAAATAATATATAATTATATATATATAATTATTTATATATAATAAATATTTATAAATTATTTATATTTTTTTTTTTAAAACATATATATTTAATTATATATTATATATATATATATAAAAAGTTAAATAATATATATAACAAACTTCTTCAATGTGTAAAATGATATATATTTAGTGAAAAAGTGACACGATAACGCCCCTTAAGACAACTTGAAAAGCTTCGGAAATTGCATCGAAGAAATTTCGCGAGTTGATTATATTATAAAAATGTTACTTTTAGTATATAAATGAAAAAAAAATGGTTGTGATAAAAGTCTGATTTATAGACTGTTTTTTTGTTCTAAAACAATGATATATTTTTAAATTGAGTAGCTTATTGCACAAGTATCATGCTAAAACAATGGATTATATAATGAGACATAAAATAGTTAAAATTTAAACAAACATTTGAATTTTAATAAAATATTAACTTGAACAAACTAATTTTTCGGAAATAAATATTTAATTTTGACTAAAATTTTAAAAATCTCAGTTAAAGCCATTCTATGTCATTCATCCAAATACCAGCTCTCAGTAAACAATACGAAAATAGCAAAATCTGTAAATGACCCCAGACTACATTACTTTTTTTTAGTTTGAGAGTTTAAGAAGGACGTTGTGTAAATTCCACATAACCACGAACATAAACGCAACGTGTCACTGCCATTCGGTAGCCATGCTAAGAGGCCATACTCCAAGCTGATATAGACAAGAAAACACTCTCAATGGCTCGTTATCGTATCTTAATGTCCTCCATTCTGAACACTCATCCGTAGCCAACTGCTCTTATCCAGGATCACTCGTCTAAAAGAGAAAACTTTAGGATATCGGTTAGTTTTTTTTTTTTTTTTTAGTTTTTGAGTGTTTTTGTTGGCGAAGAATAGTTTTAATATGATTAAAAATCAATGAATTGCTATTGTGGGGGTTTTAGTAACCATATAAAATTTTCGTTACAAATAATGTGTTTGAAAATTAAAATTAGAGAGATAATTTATTGAATTGTTTGTTTGAATTAATTAATTTTTTTTAAAAATACGATTGTTTTAGTTATTACATTTTCAATGGCTAAACATTTCATAAATATTACATGACTTTTTAAGTTTAGTCAAAATTTTAAAGTTAAAAAACTAATTTAAAACATCTCAAAACATTTATGCGTACAAATATATTAACTTTATAGAATTTAATATTTATTTTTATAAACTAAAGTATCTATTTTTATAAAATTAAACAATTATTTAAACATTTCTTCTAAGGGTCACCGATAAACATAAATTACAGATGAAGAACAAATTTATTTCTCGCTTTCATCCATTGTTATACTCAATACATTCTCACATAAACAGGATTCGTATGTTCCGTAAATGAAGTTCCATTAATTTTGGGACTTGATACCATAACATTCGTATTAAGTTTAAGTGTTTAATAACTAAGAAGATAAATTCCAAATGTATAAACTGTAGAGAATGCTGTGAAATATATTCCCAAGAGGCCCGAAAAGTTTTGATTAATATATTAAACGTGTATAAGTATTCCGTAGTGTTAGACATTTGTGAAGCATCAGAAGTCCTTTAAGATATGCGATGAATTCTTAGAAGTGTTACATATTTTTGAAGATTGTATAGCTTAGCATTTATATTAAAATAATATTTTGCGAAGACTTTGTAAGCATGATTTATTATAATATTTTACTAGTAAAGTAGTATATGTATTTTTTTGAAAATCCGTGGTATACTGATATTGAAATGCCGACCGTGTATATTTTAAGGAAATATTTTTTACTGTCCCCTAAGGCTAACAATATTCTATAGAATATGTTTGTTTTTTTCTTCTTCTTTTTAACTGTTCATGAGCAAGTCATTGAAATGAAATCGCTAATGTTAATTGAACGATAGTTCAATTTATTGTTAATTGAAGCAAAAAATAGTTAAATTGGAGAAAAATATTTTTTTAACATTTAAGCATTCACTGTAATTATATTTACATTATTAATGATACTTAAGAATTAGTTCACAATAAAATTTAAAATAAAATAGATCTTGTACTACAAGGTTAAAATATGTAAACAGCTTCCGAAATAAAGCTTCTCAGTTGTAAGCTCAGTTGTTTTTAAACAATTTGTCCCCTAAATAATTAAAAAATACTAAATCAGTCTTGGAAAAATTTACTGCTTTCGAATACATTATTAATTATTATTTAAATTGACATTTTCGCATTGTTTCTCCATCGCAAACCATTGTTTTTTTTTAAACTGAAAACATGGCTCTTGGTTTTCCAAAGTAATATTAACACGTAGTTTCATATTAATTCACAAATGCAGTTGTAAATAAATGCTACAAACATAATAACTATTTATTAAACTTGTTTCATATCAATATTCGTATAGTTGTAACTGAAGAGTATTAAAATGTTGAAATATTGTCTGTATCTAAACATTAATTAAATATGTTAGTTACTTGACAGCAAATACCATTAGCTATGACATATTCCATGTCAAAACAGTTATGTGTTTACATAATGTATGCTAACAAATATCATATCGTTTCGAATTCTTAAGATATTTTCTCTCAAGGAATGTCAAACCAAAAATTTAATTAACTTCTCTTACGAGAAAATAGTAAATTCTTCTCGCTTGTAATGAGGTAAGACCAAGTTTTTGAAGCGGGAACACGGACGAAGAACAAAAAGAATCTAATCGCATATTGAATCTTTCTGAGGTTCACTTATCAAAACTAGCCAAATGGTTCCCACACAAGGGGAAAACGAATAACAAAAAGCATGTCAGCAAATTCTTTAAAATTCTCGAAGAAATACCGATTTACATCATAAATGTTGCTTGAAGACGCCTAACCCTAGTAGAAGGAATGATTAATTTTTCAGCCGTCTCGAAAATTTATAAGTAATTGCATTTATTAAAAATATTTAAACTTGAAATAAATAAGATACATAAATAAATATTATTTTAATGCCGTAAAATGATATTAAAAATAATCATAGATATACTATAGGTTTTAATTATTTTTACTTTTGATTGTAGCGCTTCGTTAAGGAATAAAACGACTCTGAACGATTCTGATTTTTAAAATTGATAATAAAAGTTTTCTTATAAACTGTTATATTTTATACTTGTCATTAGTTATTTAGAATCATCCCAAGTTGTTATAAATAAGATTTTTTTGATTTTTCCAAAGTTTTTTTTTGGTTTTTGTATAAATTATGAGGTATTGTATATATTTATAATGAGGTATTGTATTATTATGAAGTATTAATTATTTTATTATCGATAGTATAATATAGCATATACATAAATTTTACAATTATTATTACAAGGAATTATAGATGCATAATTTTGTACTAGCTAGATACTATAGGAAGTAAAAGAGAAGCTTTGCAAAGAGCAAAGGTTTCCAAAATGCAGTTATAAAGTAAACTTAACGAAATAATAACTTAACAACAAATAATAACCAACCATAACTTAATAAACCAAAACTTATTATATATCTTAACCTTAAACCTTATTATATATTTTAAAAAATCCAAAAAAATCAATTCCGTACCATACAAATCTATCTCCATGGCTCCTGACCTTCCACGACTTTTGAAAAAGAAATTGAAAATCCGTAATTCTTACTTTGAGATATAACACTCCCTAAGAAGTTATATCATTGTCATAAACTGCCCAAAACTATCAATGTCAGTTTACTTTATGGTGTGATATTTTCTTTTACGTGTTTCTATCCATGATCTGGTATATTTAATCTGTCACAACAATAACATTTTAGATTTTTTATTTTGTTTTAAAGAGTTCGCAGATCTATAAAGGTACATTTTTGTAAATATATATTAACCTTAGAGAACTTAAAGGGGAAAACAATTTTTAAAATTGATTGTATGTAAGCATTGAAATTGTAAGTATATTCTTCGAAATGAGTCAATTAAATTTTATAAGGAAACCTATTTTATGTATTTTAAATAATTCCCTAAGCAAGTTTTTTTTTCAATATGAAACAATAAGTATAATTGAGTCATTTAAATTATTTGCTATAGCTAAAGAAATCGAATGTAATGATAATATTCTAAACTAAACTCCTCGGCACAACAGCCCGTTAGAGGGCCAAGGCCTGCCGTGCCCATTCCAGCTTTTGTGACCAAGGGCTCTGGGGTGCTAGTCATATGTTAAGGTGGTCAAACTCACGCGGGACGCAAGTGTTTAGTTCCCATGAAAGCTTGGTACTCATTTTATCGACCCACTTAATATATAAAAGGCTGAGTCAACCTCGCCCAGTCCGTGACTCTATCCCCGGACCTGTGGCGTGGTAATGCGAAGCACTACCACTAGGCCACTGGGCATCAAAAATGAAAATATTCACTCAAGACAAAAAAGTTACATTTACTCTAAATGTCCTTATATTTGGCAGCATATTTTTTAATACAATGTAACTTACAGTTTTACAGTTTTTCCTCTATTCCCAAACCACACTGGGTACATTTCTTTTGTTCAACGTAGTAAAAAATGAAAATTGTTCTCTTTAATTATTACAAGACAGTTAGACACGAAGAGTACGGTTTAAATTGTTGGAAAGAAGCAGATATGACGATTTTACTATAGATTTAAAATTCTCTTAAACTTTGAACATTTTGTTTAAATTAAATTTCCAGGCCTTTTTTGCAATTTCTATCTTTTTTTATGTTTTACTCTATACTCGAATTAACAAAGAAAGATGAACAAATTAAAATGTCTTATTTTATTTGAAATACAATAACTAACAAGTTATGCTATTATAATTTTGTTAAGCTTAAATGTTATACTTGATAACATATTTTTTTGCAATCATATGATAAAAAATTAAAAAATAAAACGATTTAACCAACTAAATATTTAATTTAAACTAAACTAAGTAAACTAAAGTAATAAAAACTTAATCTATAAAAAAATAGTTAATCAAAAGCATAATCCCCTAAGTTCAAAACAAAAAGTGTTTTTCGCCTTAAAATGATTAAAATCCCCTTAAATATTATATTCTACCCACTTGTTGAAATACTCCGTAATTGTATCCCTGCAAATAAAAACCTTCTGTAATTGTTCAGAGGCACGTTATGTTTGTTAACGTTATAATAGGTACTTGGTTGAAACTAGTAATGCTGAATTGTAACTAGTAATTGGATTTTTAAAAGTAGTTATCTAGATATATTCTGCACTTAGTTTACCAACTGTTTAGTTGTTGTTGGAAATTACGATACGTTGGTTTACCTTGATGGGGCTGAATTTCGAAAATTTTAGCATCTATTTAATTTTAATCAGCTATTTATTTTTAATCAGGTAATCAGACGCAGAAATAGTTAGACCAGTTTGATACCGTTGTAGCATGGTAGAAGTTTAGCCTGCCAAATTGATATTTGTAGTTTAACCGAATTGTAGCTCCGTGTTTATTTTTTGTGGCAATATTTTGAAAATCGGGGCCGTAATTCAAGGCCAAGGCCGGTGTGGTATTTCGGAGTTGAATAATGCAGGTATAGGCGGGGTAGTACATAAGCTGGAAGATGAAATTTGTGATCCATGGGTTCAGTGTGTGATCCATCCGTGAAATTTGTGATCCATGGAAAAGAATCAGGTTTATCGTCTTCAGTCATGTAGCCCTAAAATCAAGAGACTTTTTGTTTTAAGGCGATATTTTAGAAGATGTATAATTTTTCTTTGCTGGCTATAATAACCTGTCTACTTGAGCGTGGTATCTTTGCTTATTCAGCTCTTTTGTGGAATGAATAACGTCGTTGTGTGAATAACGTAACGTTTGTAGTTTTAATTTAATTATACAATTAAATAAATTTTAAGAAGTGGTTAAGGTTTTATAATATTTAATGGAATTTTAATTGAAGAAATATATTTTTAAACATACCAGAATACTTGTATATGAATATATATTATGTCTGCAATAATATGTAAATGCAACAACGAAAGTGTATTTATAATATACCAAAAAAAAAGCTTAAATATTCAATAATATTTGGTTTTCCTTCTCCTTCTTTTGTAAACGTTTAAAATATTATAATTTTACCTTTTGAAACATTTGTTTAAAATAAACATTTATGATAAAAATAAACTAATTAGTTTTTACAATAGCAATAACCAAGACATTGATATTGAGGTAACATGCTAAAAGGCGGAGGTTTTTTTCATTGTGATCTGATTAAGAAATGACATAGTTATGAGTTTAGAATTATTTTTTGTCAAAATCATCGCAACAATTTTTAGTTTTAAACCAATTTTTGTATTTGTTTTCAAAATACCATGATTTATTGGAATAAACTATATATATTGGGTTTTATATGTACTAAAATTTATCAAACAAGGTTTACTGTAACCTTTATTACTAATACTATAGACTGTTGTTAACAGTATACTATTGCTTTTACGCCATTTTCCCGGCCATTTAATTAATTAACAATCAATTTGTTCAATTGATATAATGTAATATGTGAAAAAAATTATTAAAGATTATCATTCCCGAAAAAAAATGAACATGTAGTGTAACGGAAAAATATAGTCCTACACAACGTAAGTAATTTTTTTACAAAAAAAATAATTGTAGATGTGACAAAAAGTAAAATATATTTGATGGTATTCACTCCGAGAATTACACATGCGGGGATATTTCGTCGACATCTTATAAAAATATCTCCATCCATGAGTAAATAAGAAATAACATTTAACAATTTACGCTGCTAACTTACTTTGCTCATTAACACATAATTACGCCGTTCAG
Organism: Oedothorax gibbosus; assembly: GCA_019343175.1. Classification (NCBI taxonomy): domain Eukaryota; kingdom Metazoa; phylum Arthropoda; class Arachnida; order Araneae; family Linyphiidae; genus Oedothorax; species Oedothorax gibbosus. The sequence goes on from JAFNEN010000538.1 coordinate 461,985, forward strand.
TGAGCCGACTGTCTTCTACTTTCCTAATACTCACATCAGAGATTTTTCCACTTTTTTCTGTCTTACGCTCCGTTATAAAGTATTTGAGCAGGTGTTTATTATGTTTTCTTACGCTTTTGGTTACTGAATTAATGATGAGTCACTTCATAAATTTGTTTTGAGTTTTAATGACTGTTGCTCTCGACAAAAAAGTGGAAAAGAAACTTTCTTTTATTGTATGCGTGTCTTTTTGAAAGGAATTAAACGAAATGAGGAAATATATTGAAGGAGTTTTATCTAAGAAATGGCTCATTCTTACAAAAGTTTATTTTATTAAAAAAAAATTAATTATCAATGCAATTGAATCAACTGATGTTGTTAAGAGTTCAGAGAGCATTTTTCTATTAAATTGGATTAATGAAGATCCTGTTCTTTTTTTCTATGTTAGATTATTTTTATTTCTAGTGTTTACGAAGACATAACAATATAAGTGTATTTTAAAATACAAGTTAATTAATGTTTTTAAAAGGAGATTTCTTAACAGCTTTATAATAAGAAAGTTCAATTATTGAAAAAAATGTTGTTCATTTATAACTTAAAGATATTATTATATTTCACCATAATACTTTTATAAGTTTAATCTTTAGTAGTTTAAAGGTCATCTCGTTAGATTGAGAAAAATAAACTAACTTTTGTTCTTTTTAACAATATATTTAAAATAAAATTCCTAAAACACGTCATTGTATTTTCTTTAGAAATCATGTAAAAATCATTTAGTAAATTCTAAGTTTAACAACAATATCATACAAATCAATGTTAAAGAACTAAATTTAATGACACATAGTAGAATTTTTAAAAATAAAAGCTTAAACTTAGACAAGAAACTTTTAGAACATATAAAAATACTTTACATTTTAAAACAGTTTTCGGATAAAATGATTATTTTGTCAGTGCAATTATTTATCTAGAAGAGTGTCATACTTTCCTGTCACCGACTGTATTAATAGTCTTGCTTTTCATTGGAAGAAATCCAAAAGTAACTTCGGGAATTATTATTTAATTTTGACTAAAATTTAAAAAAAATCTCAGTTGAAGCTATTCTATGTCATTCATCCAAATACCAGCTCTCAGTAAACAATATGAAAATAGCAAAACCTCTAAATGACTCCAAACTAAGTTACTTTTTTTAGTTTGAGAGTTTAAGAAGGACGTTGTGAAATAGACATAACCCTGAACATAAACGCAACGTGTCATTGACATTCGGTAGCCATGCTAAGAGGTCATACTCCAAGCTGATATCGACAAGAAAACACTCTCAATGGCTCGTTATCGTATCTTAATGTCCTCCATTGCGAACCCTCATCCGTGGCCAACTGATCTCATCCAAGATCGTTCGTCTGCAAGAGAAAACTCTAAGATATCGGTTAGCGATAAGCTTTTTTTTTGTATATTTTGAGTGTTTTTGTTTTTTAAGAATAGTTCTAAGATAATTAAAAATCAATGAATTGCTATTGTGATGGTTTTAGTAACCACAGAAAATTTTCGTTACAAATAATGTGTTTGGAAATTAAAATTAGAGCGATATTTTATTGATTTTTTTGTTTTAATTATTCTATGAAATTTGTTAAAACAATAATTTTAAAAAATCTGATTGTTTTAGTTATAAAATTTTTGATGGCTAGACATTTCATAAAAAATACATGACTTTTTAAGTTTAGTTAAAATTTTAAATTAAAAAAAAGTAATTTAAAACATCTCAAAAAATTTATGCGTACAAATCTATTAACTTTATAAAATTAAATATTTGTTTTTATAAACTAAAGTATTTATTTTTATAAAATTAAACAAGTATTTAAACATTTCTTCTAAGGGTCACCGATAAACATAAATTGCAGATGCAGCTCACATTTATTTCTCGCTTTCATAAATAGTAATACTCAATACGTTCGCACATAAACAGGATTCGTATGTTCCGTAAATAAAGTTCCATTCATTTTGAACTTAATACCATAACGTTCGTATTAAGTTTAAGTGTTTATTAACTACGAAGAGAAATTCCAAATGTATATATACCTTAGAGAATGCTGAGAAATATATTACCAAGAGGCCCTGAAATTTTTGATTAAAATATTAAACGTGTATAAGTATTCCGTAGTGTTAGACATATGTGAAGCATCAGAAGTCCCTTAAGATATGCGATGAATTCTTAGAAGTGTTACATATTTTGAAGATTGTATAGCTCAGCATTTATATTAAAAATAATACTTTGCAAAGACTTTGTGAGCATGATTTATTTTAATAATTTACTAGTAAAGTAGTATATGTATTCTTTTGAAAATCCGGGGTATATACTTATATTGAAATGTCTACCGTGAATATTTTATGGAAATACTTTTTACTGTTCCATAAACTAACAATATGTTTGTGGTTTTCTTCTTCTTTTTAACTGTTCGCTCAATTAATGTTAATTGAAACAAAAAATAGTTAAATTAGAGAAATATTTTTTTTTAACATTTAAGCACTGATTGTAATTATATTTACATTATTAATGATACTTAAGAATTAGTTAAACGTTCACAATAAAATTTAAAACAAAATAGTTATTGTACTAAAAGGTTAAAATATGTAAACAACTTCCGAAATAAAGCTTCTCCGTTGTTAAGCTTAGTTGTTTTTAAGCAATTTGTCCTCTAAATAATAAAAAAAAATCAGTCTTGACAAACTGCTTTCGAATACATTATTATTATTTAAATTGAAATTTTCGCGTTGTTTCTCTATCGCAAACCATTGATTTTTTTAAAACTGAAAACTGAAACTATGGCTCTTGATTTTCGCGTAGTTTCATATTAATTCAAAAATGCAGTTGAAAATAAATGCTACACTCATAATAACTATTTATTAAACTTGTTTCATATCAATATTCGTATAATTGTGTCTTAAGGCTATTGAAATGTTGAAATATTGTCTGTATCTAAATCTATATCTAAAGGAAAAAGTAAAAATTTTCACGTAAGTAATGTGATTAAGAAATACAAATTTTGGAAGCGGGAAAACGAATAACAAACAAAAATAAACGAATCGCATATTGAATATTTCTAAGGTTCACTTATCAAAACTAGCCGAATGGTTCCCACACAAGGGGAAAACGAATAACAAAAAGCATGTCAGCAAATTTTTTAAAATTTCCGAAGAAATACCGATTTACATCTTAAATGTTGCTTGAAGAGACCTAAACTCGTAGTAAGAATGACTAAATTTACAGCTGTCACTGAAATTCATATGTAATTGCATTTCTTAAAAATATTTTAACTTGAAATAAATAAGAAACCTAAATAAATATTTTTTTAAGCCATAAAGTATTATAGAAAATAATCATAGATATACTATAGGTTTTCATCATTTTTACTTTTGATTGTACCGTTTAGTTAAGGATTGAATAGATTCTTATCGATTGTGAAATTGCTAACCAGTGTTTTCTTAAGAATAGCTATATTTCGTACTTTTAATTAGTTAATTAGTATAAAAATACAATTCAAGTTGTAATAAATAAAATAGTTACTTTTTTTTTAAAGTTTTTTTTCTGTTTAAATTATGAGTTAGTGCATTAAATATATAATGATTTTTATTTTTTATTGTTGTTGGTATAATTTGGAATTCACGTCTATAGACTAATATTACAATAAAACAATAACGTATAGTTTTGTACTAGAGACATACTAATTAAAGTAAAAATAAAGCTTTAAAAAGAGCAAAGGTTTCTAAATTGTACACCATAAGCTTCAAAAATATTAAATAATATGTATTGTAATTTTAATATCTACTATACACAATTTTTGTTAGTTATGAATTCCAGAATACACAAATGGAATTTAGTTTGCGTAAAAATCTATCTAATTTGATCGATTTTTATTGAAATATCAGACTTATTATATACCTTGTAAACACAAAATAAATTCAATTCCATACCACATAATCCATATTCACGATTTCCAACCTTCCGTGGCCGTCGAAAAAAATTGGAAATACGAAAATTTCTACCTTGAGATACTACATTCCCAAAGAAGTAATACCATTGTCAAAAACTGCCAAAAACTATCAATGTTAGTTATTAGTTTACTTTGCGGGCGGAGTGATATATACTCTTACGTGACTTCTATTCATGAGCTGGTATATTTCATCGATCACATCAGTAACATATTAGATTTTTTGTTTTGTTTTAAATGGTTGGCAGATCTAAAAAGTACATTTTTGTAAATATATAATAGCCTTTTAGCACTTAGTGGAAATAAATTTTGAACATTGATTGTATGTAAGCATTATAATCATAGTACGTTCTTCGAAATCAGGCGAAAAAATTTTATTAGAAAACCTATTTGAAAATTTTTAAATAATTATCTAGGGAAGTTTATTTTTACAAATTGAATCAATAAGTATATTGGGGTCATTTAAATTCTTTGCTATAGCAAAAGCAAGCAAATGTAATGAGAATATTCACTTATTAAAAAAAAAGTTACATTTACTCGAAATTCCCGCATGTCTGGCAGCATATTTTTTAATATCATTGAACTTACAGCTTTTCCTCTATTCCCAAACCATATTGGGTACATTTCTCTTGTTCAACGTAGTAAAAAAATAATATTCTTCTATTCTGTTATTCCACGATTGTTAGAAACGAAAAGTAAGCTTTAAATTGTCGCAAATAAAGCAGATATGAATATTTTAGTGGATTTAATAGGAATTTTCTTAAACTTTTAACATATATTGCGTCACTTATATTCATAGGCCTATTTCTTCATTTAAATGCTTAGGCGTATTTTGCATTTTCTATCATTTTATGTTTTACTCTATATTCGAATTAATAAAGAAATATGAATAAGTTAAAATGTCTTATTTCAATTGAAATACATTAACTAACAAGTTATGCCTTGTAATTTTGCTAAGCTTAAATTTTATACTTGATAGCATATTTTTTGCCATCATATGATATAAAATTAAAACATAAAAATATGTAACCAACTAAATATTTAGTTTCAACTAAACTAAGTAAACTAAAGTAAGAATAACTTAAGTGTATGGTAAAAAATAGTTAATCAAAAGCATAATACCCAAATTTTAAAAGAATAGTATTTTTCGTTGTATATAATGATTAAAATCCCCTTAAATATTATTAAACCTTACCCACTTGCTGAAAGACCCCGTAATTGTATCCTTAAAAAGAAAAACATTTTTTAATCGTTCTGCCGCACGTTATGTTTGTTAAAATATTATCTTGGTTGAAACTAGTAATGGTGGAGTGTAACTAGTAATTGGATTTTTGAAAGTAGTTTTCTAGATATATTTTGCACCTAGTTCGCCAACTGTTTAGTTATTGTTCGGAATTACAATAGGTTGAATTACTTTGCTGGAGCTGAATTTCGAATATTTGAGTAGCTATTTATTCTTATAAAGGTAATGAATCAGTAATGTAAATATTGAGACCAGTTTGAATCCGTTGCGGCATGGTTGAAGTTAAGCCTGCCAAATTGATATTTTTAGTTTAACCGAATTGTAGCTCCATGCTTATTTTTATGGAAACATTTTCTCAAATTAGAACAGTAATTCAAGACCAAGGGTGGTGTGGAAGTTTGGAGCAGAATACTGCAGAGAAGGGTGGTATTTAGAACATAAAACTCGTGAGCTATGGGTTTGTAGAAAAAAATCAGGTTTGACGTCTACAGTTAGTCTCATAAAACCGAACCAAATAGAAGTTGTCATAGTGGGACTGGATAAATGACAGGACGCAAAGGGTGGTGGCATGTTTACTGACCATCCGGCAGTAGTTTAGTCATCAGGCGATTGTTCTAATTCTCAGTTGATTCGACCAACTGGTGTTGTATGCAGGGGTGGGATAGGTAATTGGGCATTAGGGGTGGAGTCTTTTTACTGGTCGACAAACATTTATTTGTAGAACACATAATCAATGACAAAAAATAAAACATTTGCTGCTATTTACTCCGAGAATTACACTGACGGGGACAATTCGTCGTTATCTTATAAATATATCTACATCCATGAGTAAATAAAAAATTACATTAAAGATTTTACGCTTCTAACTTACTTTGCTCATTAACACAGACTGTCCTCTACTTTCTTAATACTCACATCACAGATTTTTCCACTTTTTTTCTGTTTCACGCTCCGTTATATTTGAGCATGTATTTATTATGTTTTCTAACGCTCTTGGTAACTGAATTAATGATGAGTCACTTCACAAGTTGTTCTGTTTTTTAATGATTGTTGCTCTCGAAGGAAAAGTGAAAAATAACTAAGTTTTATTGTTAGCGTGTCTTTTTGAAAGGAAGTAAACCAAATGACGAAATTAATTGAAAAAGTTTATTTTTGATTTGGCTCATTTTTAAAAAGTTGTTTCCTCTTAAAAAATATAATTAATGAAAAATGCAATTTAATCAACCGATGCTTTACGAATTCAGATTAAGTGCATTTTTTGTATTAAATTGTATAAATTAAGATCTCGTACTTTTTCGAATTTGGCTTACTTTTATTTCTAATGTACGAAGATGCAACAAGATAAATTTATTTATAAACACAAATGAATTAATGTTTGCAGAGAGATTAATTAACAGCTTAAGAATTCTAAGTTTAAAGAATGAAACCTTTTTTTATAATTTAATGGCATGATAATGTATATCCCAATTTTAATTTTTAATATTGTAAAAACATTTTTTTATTTTTTAAGTGACGTTTTAGACAAGGCGAGTACGTTATTTGAAGGTTGTCTCATTAGCTTGGAAAAACAATTTCCAATTGATTTGACTTTTAGAACAAGAATCTTAAATCACATCATTGTACTTTCTTTAGAAATTATGTAACAAATCTTGTAACATTCTTAGTTTAACATTAATATCCTACTAATCAAAATTAGTATTCGAATTATAAGGAAAATAGTAGAAGTTTTTAAAATAAAAAATAGACACGAAAATATAAGGGGTAAGACACAAAACTTCTATAAAATATAAAAACTATTTGCATTTTAAAACAGTTTCCGTATAAAAATGATGACTTTTTTTCAGTGCAATTCTTTTTCTGGAGAGTGTCATACTTTCCTGTCACCGACTGCATTAATGTATTGGGATTTAATTGGAAGCAATCCAAAGGATACTTTTAAATGCTTAAATTAAAAATGCCATTTTTATATTTAAATAATATTTAGATTACTAGTTTATATTAATTTTATATATGACATTGTTAAATAAATTTCATTATTAACAAGTTGAGTTTATTCGAAGGAATAAATGTGATTTAAATGGTAAGTGAACAAGCTAAATTTATCGAACACTTTTTATTAATGAATACCTTTGTAAATAAAAAAAAGTTTGAAATCTTATCTAAATTCCCTTATATAAGAAAATTTTGTCGTATAAATAAAACACTAAGACCTTTAAATTAAAATTAATGTCGAAATGTTTCACTGGAATAAAAAAATATATATAAAAAAAACCCGTGAAATTCTGAGCTCAATAGTAATGTTAAAATTTATTTCATCTATAAAGTGAAATAAATTTCTTAGGAAAAGTGACACAATAAAGCCCCTTAAGACAACTTGAAAAGCTGCGGAAATTACGTCGGAGAAATTTTTCCAGTTGATTATATAGAAATAGTATTTTATAGTACAACAATGGACGGAATTTGAAACAAATATTGTTTTGATTTATTTTAAATCTTATTTATGCACTGTTTTTTACTCAGCAAGTTAAATCTTTTTAAAACTGAAAAATAAGTTTATTGTAAATGGAGGAACATAATTGTAATCAAGATTAATGTGAGCAAACTAATATAGTTTGAGGTTTTACTAGTAAAAACTTTAGGTCACTTTACTTGGGAAAATAAACCATTAATTTTATTTTCATTATTAATTGATTGTTTTTATTAACTTTAATGTTAGTAAACCAACAAAAAATGGTGTATGTATTTATTTTGAGGGTTATCATATCAATATACAAAACATTTGCTAAATGTCCCTTTAATTTCTCAATTGTTTTGTTAATTTTTATATTCAATGTTTGATAAACTTCATACCTTAAATAATTTATTTAGCAAACAACAAAATTTTAATTCAAATATTAATTCAAACGAACTACTTTTTCGGGAAAAAAGGTTTCATTTTAAAATAAAAAAACAATTAAAGCAATTTCATCCAAATACCAACCCTCAGTAAACTATACAAAACCAACAGATTCTGTAACGACCCCAGAGAACGTTAACTTTTACAAATGTGATGTAGTAAAACCGATATAACTTTGAACATTAACGGAATGTGTCACTGCCACTAGGTAGCCACCTTCAAGAGTTAAAACTCCAAAATGATGAAGACAAGAAAATACTCTAAAAAGTTAGTTTTCCTATCTTAATTCCCCCCATCTTAACAAGAACAATCATCCGAGGCCAACTAATTGCAAATATCATTCCTTGTTTTTAATACAAAACTGTATGCTGTGCACATCATAATAAACATGTCTTACAAAAATTGCATTCCAGCTTTTTGTCTCATCCTACCATCCATTGCCATATAATTTTCAATTAATTTTTAACTTTGCATAAGCAGTTGCACAATCAACCAACACTCAAATTTTTAATTAAAATATGGATTGAACCGCTTTCTCTTTTTAAATTAATTACTATTTACGTAGTTTAAAAACCCCAACTAAAAGGATTTTATGCCATTTTCCTCCTACTACCATCTCCCAGTAAACTATACAAAAACTGCAACACCCTAATGACCCCAGCGTATGTTACTTGAGTGCGATGCTGTAAAATCGACATAAACACGTAACCACGTACATAAACGCAACGTGTCACTGCCTTTCGGTAGGTATGTTAAGAGGCCCATACTCCAGGATGATATGGACAAGGAAACACTCTCAATGGCTCGTTATCGTATCTTAATGTCCTCCATTCTGAACACTCATCCAACAGATCTCATCTAGGATCGTTGATTCACAATAGAAAACGCCAGGATATCGGTAAGCGATATGGCGAAGAATTGTTTTAAGGTGATTACTAATCAATGAATTGCTATTGCTGGGTTTTTAGTAGCTGTATAAGATGTTTAATAATAAAATAAAGTGATTGGAAATTAAAAGAAGGGCAATTCAGTAATTTATTTTTAAAATTAATATTCAAGAAAAATATTTTTAAATATATGTCCGTTAGGGTTATGTAAGGACTTTTACTTTAACAACCCGTCTATATATATTTCACTTGCTATAGCATACCAAAAATGACTTTTTATTACTATTCAAGGACAAAAAATATTACGCAATTTCAAAATGCTATTGTTTTTAGCAAAAAAAAGCTTAATAATAAAAGAGTGACTTGTTTCCATTTCATGAAACTTCATATGTAAAAACAATAAATAAAAAACAGTTCCGATTGTTAAGAAAACTAAATATTTCATACAAATTACATGACTACAAAGTATAATTAGAATTTTAATGTTAAACAACTGATTTAGAAACCAAATAATAAAATGAGATATGTTGAAAAGACGTTTTTAAAAAACTTAGTGCTAGGTTTCAGGTTTCACAAAAAATATTCCTGGCAGCTACAACTGCTGTGTGTTGAAAGGTTTTCTTCATATTTCCAATAATCTGTTAAAACTAGATCTTGATCTCAGAAAATAAAAATAATCAACAAAATACTGATAATGTAGTGAAAATTAACCACACTGTCATTGCAACTACAAAATATCCTTTGTTTGATAAAACCTAGTTCCAAATTTTAAACAGTGTGTGAAAACATATGGAATGGATTTTGTAAGGACTAGTAAGTTAACAATTTTTTTTATTTTCTCTGTGCAAACAAAGTCCTTAAAAACTATTAATTTTATAAAGTTAAAGACTTATTTAAACATTTCTTCTTATGGTTACCGATAAACATAAATTGCAGAGTTAGACCGCGATCATACCTTGCCTTCATCTATAGTTACACTCAACACATTCCTATATTAATAGCTTTCCTATATTCCTTAAATGAAGTCAAAGCTTGACTCTTCGCACCAATGATTTTGTAATCAGAGAATACCAATGCGAAGTTCCTTGCATTATTGGGACTTAATATGACGATTACGGTATCAAGTTTAAGTTCAAGTGCTGAATAGCCACGAGGAGAAATTCCAAATGTATGTCCTTTAGAGAAGGCTGAGAAATATTCTCCAGAGGCCCTAAAAGTTTTGATTGAAATTTTAAACAAGTATAAGTATTCCGTAGAGTTGGACATTTGTGAGGCATCAGAAGTCTTTAAAGTTATGTGGTGAATTCCTAGAAATGTTACGTATTTAGAATATTGTGTGTTCTACGTTTATTTTAACATAATATTTCGTAAGTATGATTTGTTGCGGTATTTAACTTAAGGTAAAGTTATGTATGTATTATTTTGAAAATTTGAATCACATTAATATGTTACTGCATAGTTTTAACAAAATACATTTTACTGTCCCTTACGCCAACAATATTCTATAAAATATGGTTTCTTGGTTTTATTTTTATATCTATTAATATGCAAGTCATTTAAATATAATTGTTTCAATCAATGTAAATTAATGCAAAAAATAACATTTACACTGAAGTTTTATTTACATTATTAAGGATACGTAAGGATTAGTTACTAATTCATGGTAAATTTTGAAATAAAAAAAATATTTTACTAAAATATTAAAATAGATAATTTCGTTCCGAAATTAAGCTTATACATATAAAATTCGTTTTGTTTAAAGCCATTTTATTAAACTATGCTTAAAACTTATCCACTCTTAACAATTTGATTGCTTTAGTATAAATTATTATTCAAATTGTAATTTGAAATCTATCGGCAAACCATTGAATTTTTTTTTGTACTAAAAATATGGCTTTTGGTTTTTCAAAGAAATACAATCACTTTCGGATAACTTTAATTTTTGATTTGGTGTTTTGTTGTATTTTTTAAGTTTAGTGTTGTTTTTTTAAATGTTTCATATAAATATTCGCTTAAGTGTATCTAACGACTATTGATGTGTTGAAATTTGGTATGGATCTAAACATTAATTTAAATAAATTAGTCACTTGACAGCAAAATCCATTAGTTATGTCATATACCTTACCAAAGCACTTATATGTTAAAGTAATTCATGTTAACAAATATTAATTCATTTCAAATTCTTAAGATTTTTCATCCCAAAGAATGTCGGAACAAAAATTTAATTAACTTCTTTTATGAGAAAATACGAAATTCTTCTCGCTAGTAATGACGTAAAGGAATGTTTTTGAAGCAGGAATATGAATGGAGAAATAAAAAAAAATTAAGACGTATTGAATATTTCAAAGGTTTACTAATCAAGACTAGCCAAATGGCTCCGACAAAATGAATATAAAAAAATCATCTCAGGGAATTCTTTAAAATATTGATTTACATTCTAAATGTTGGTTGCTGACACATGAACTCGTATTTCGAAATTCGAATGATTAATTTTACAGCTGTCACTACCCTTCATAAGTAATTGCATATATGAAAATATTTGAACTTAAAATAAAGAAGCAAAAATAAATATTATTTTAAAGATACAAAATGATACAGAAAATACTATAATTTTTTGTTATTTTTATTTCTATCTTTTTCCTAAAAAACAACACCTATAATGATTTTTGAAAACTATTTTTAGTATACATTATAAAAGAGTGTATTGAAAATATAATATTTTTTATATTTTAATATTATTTTATCTTTCATTATTAGTGATGAAATTTTCAATACACGTCTATAAACTCATTTTACAGTGGAATAATAATATATGGTTTTGTATTAGAGACATACTAATGGAAGTAAAAAAGAATCTTTTTAAAATCAAATGGTGCCAAAATATGTACATAATATATTAAGTGATTTTAATATCTACTATAAACAATATTTGTTACTTAAGATATTAAAGTTGTATGAATATAATTTAGTTTAATGCTTCAAAAATGACAACGTTGGTAGTTGTATTCAATAATATCTGACAAAAAACAAATATGTGACAGCCAAATAATCATTTTGAGAAAATTAGGCTCGAAACATTATTATACATGTTAATTAAAGGAATTCAAATCCACACTATACAAATACATCGTCACGGTTCTCAACCTTCCATGACCTTCAACAAAAATAAGAAAAATCCGAAAATATATATATATATATATATATATATATATATATATATATATATATATATATATATATATATATATATATATATATTATATAATATATATATATATATATATATATTATATATATATATATATATATATATATATATATATATATATATATATATATATATATATATATTATATAATATATATATATTATATATATATATATATATATATATATATATATATATATATATATATATTATATATTTAACTTTATTCATTGATCAAAGGAACTTATTTTAATTATTAAAAGTATTCATTTTGAAAGACATACAAAATACAAGTCCGTGCTCGTATTTTTTATTGAGAAAAATGTAAGGTTTAAAATAAAAAAAAATACCTGAAAAGCATATTAAAAAATACTTTTCAAAACATGATGAATGATGAGTAGTTTTTAAACAGTAACAATAAAGGAAATTGAAATACGAAATATGTTATTTATTTACATATTATTTCTAAAAGCGCTTTTTATATTTTCAAACGCAATTCTTAAAAGCGTTACTGGCATTAAATTTTTCTACATGTATCTTTCATAATGAAATTTATTTTCAGTGAAATATAAACTTTTTTTAGGTGTTCGTACTTAAAAGTCTTCTTCGTTTTTTGTATTTCGTACTTTAAAATAGTCATTAAAAAATAGAACATAAAGATATTTTACTGATATAAGGTAACTATTTTTCACCGCTATTTTGCTCAGGAATTAAAAAATAACGCTCAAACTCGCATAATTAAAATGAATTAAGACATATTTACATTCATTTATAAAATAACATTTTATAAGTAGTTTACTCATTGTAGCATTTTTTTTATTTGACAAGTATTAACAAATATGTATATCTCATACATTTGAAAGTCTCATTGCCAGTTAATTTTAGTCAACCATAAAAGGGAAAACCTTAATGTTGAAGTCAAAAATAAAATATTATTTATGATTTTTTTCTAAAAATTAATGGTTATACTGTTATAAATATTTTATCATATAAATTTATTTTATTATATCAGCTATCTGTAAGCAGTATATCTACGCCTATGAATTAAAAAAGAAAAGGCTAAACATTCAGACTTTTCTTTCAAACAAATGCTAAGAATAGTGAATTGTTAATATTTTTCGTCGCAATTACAATTTCCCCATATCTTTCTCCTCATAGATAGGTTGACATTGTGTACTGTATTTCGTGCAGTTCCATTTATTATTTAAATATCTAGCAATAGAAAACGCACGAATAGATGCAAGTTGCATTTGTTATAGTTTTTCCAAATAAAAACCAAATGAAGTATGATTTCTTGAAAAAAGTTAGTGATGGTTCCATAGTCGAAAAGTTAATCACTTAAACAAATCTTGTTAGGCTATGAACACTCTGAATCAGTTTTGCCGAAAGTCATTTTCCAAGTTCTAGCACTAACATCTAAAAAAACATAAATAACGATAGTTGATTAAGTATTTTAGTGATTTATAATACGCATTCCTGGTTTACTTTAGACCACATTTCTTTTATGCCAATCTCGAACTTAACCCGAAGCTAACAAGGCTGACGAAAACTAACCTTTTCCTTTCAATCTCCGCCCGATACATACCCATACAAAAAACATACATATTCATTTTCTGCGGTTGAACAACTTCTCGCTGCTTCCATCGGGATTAATTAGAAACTGGCTTATTACTAACAGATCAATATTGCTGCACTGGGATACATCATTCAGCTGTAGTTATGACAATCCCACACGGGGATTTCAATGGATTCATTTTATTAAAACTTAGAATTAAAGGGATAAACTTATGATTGTTTTGAATAAAAGTTAATGACCCAAACTCAACATTACGGGTACGGGTTGCGATTTGTGCTGTTTGAAAATGTGATAATGTTTCGATGAAATTGTTTTTATAGGTATAAAAAAAGTTGTAGCAGTTTTATCATGTTAGTACTTGAACATGCCACCCCCTCTTAATAAGACAGCCTACAATGCTCATAGCAAGTCACTTCTAACGGTTGTTGAGTGATTGAGTGACGAAATTATGACTGGAGCTGCAATAAGGGTTCGAAAGAAGCTGGGTAATTCAGCATGTGGCGTCTCATTAGACGTAACCTTTGGCACCATCGAGGTTACTCATCTTTAGGTAGAGTGATCACTACCCTTTCAATTGACACGGGGGAAGCTTTGGATGTTGATGTTTTATCTAAAGAATGTGTTGGTTGTCGAAAGTGGGGGTCTATTGACAAGGCGGACCCAAAACATGCATCTATGATTGTAAATCATAAGTGCGCTGTCAACTACAGTGGCTCTTCACTAGCTATGGAGTCGATTGGCGCTGGGCGAATTTTTCTAAGGACAGAAATAAAACGTGGACTTGAGTAGGCCGAATTCTACGGTGATGGCGACAGCAAAAGCTATGCAACAGTGAAAGAACTGAATCCTTACCCGAATATTGACATTGTAAAGAAAGAGTGCATTAGCCACCATCAAAAGAGACTTGGCACAGCTCTACGGAAACTAAAGGCCCAACATACCGGACTCGGTGGTCAAGGTAATTTAACTAAACCCTTAATCGACAAGATGTAAAACTATTTTGCTATTTTGGAATAGTCCTTCGGAACAATACCGATTCTGTAAAGCAAATGCCGAATGCTATATATAGTACTTTTTACAATTTGTCTGCAAAAGATTCTCATCCACTGCACAACAAGTGCCCGGCTGGAGAGGAAAAGAGGAAAGGTGGTGTTCGTACCAGCGAGCTAAAGCCGCCGATAAACCCTACAAGCACAGAGGTGGACTGTCGTTGGAGGTAATGAAGCTGGTAAAGCCCATTTATACTCGACTCACAGCCCCTGACATGCTGGAAAAGTGCCTCCACGGCAAAACTCAGAACTGTAATGAGAGCCTCTACGCTCATATTTGGAAGCGATGTCCGTAGACGAGTTTCGGTGGACTTCACGTCATGAAACTGTCAGTTTAAGATGCAGTGATCCAATTCATTGCAGGATGTGAACCTCAACTATAAGTGATGAGGAGAATGATCCAGACAAATATATGGTGGAAGGTGTGAAAAAGAAAGATGAACCACGCATTCTAAGCTGTGAACGCAAATCTACACCAGCTGCTAAACAACGCAGGAAATACATCAGAGGCCAAAAAAAAAAAATCAAGACCGTAACTGCAAAAGAGAAGGTCCCACATACAGAGGTGGAGACTATAGTTATAAATTCTGGGGATCCTCTAGTTGGCCTCTGTCTCTAAAAATTAGATGGATCCACTTATGTGTGTGTGTTGTCTGTTGTGTCTGTCTTACTTGACGAAGGTTTATAAGCGGGTCGCTGACCAAGCACACAAACCTGAATATATATGTCTACCAACCAACCAACTATAGTTATATTTATTTTAACTCGAACTGTGCCCTGTGAGTTTTATTTTATTACACAAACCTATATAAATAACTTTAAACTCAATTTGTGAAGAACAAATATTTTGCTTCGTAAGATTTTCTATTACCGGTGATAACTCTGGTTTAAATCAACCAATTTTTCATATTTAGGTAGCAAATTATAGCTAAGAAGAATTTGTTGTCTAGGTAAGACATAAAAATAATTATGTTACTATTAATTTGACTATTTATGGCAGTACGCATTTCCTTTTTCTTTTCAGACAATAATTTTTAACTTAAAAAGTATTAAACTTAAAATAATAAATCTAGTAGGTGTTAGGTGTTAATAAATGCATTATTGGCTTTCATTTGCAATCAAAACTAATGTTCTATGTTAATTAGAAATTGAGTTATCACCGGTTGCGTAAGATACCAATTAATGTAATTAACCGTTAATTAAGCAAGAAATAATAATTTATTTTTAATTTTTTTATGCAATTATTTTAGTTTAGTTATGTTTGTAATGTGTGTAAAATTTTATTTGCCTAGATTGATAATTAAAAAAAATGTTCCAATGTATACTGCCCCTTAAAGTGTTATTTTTAACATTTTTTAATAAATATATTAAAATTTGGATTTTACGATTGAAAGTTTTAAATAAATACCTTTCTAGATAAAATTTACTATCTAGGTTTTTTGATATTTTTTATACAAAGATAAAAGAAGTATATGCTTGCTGAGTCAAGGTCATGTATTAAAAAATAATTGGTTCTGTATTGATAACTACTATTAAGTTTTCTATCAAAAATAAAAAGGAAAAATAAGACACGGAACGAGTTGACCCTTTCAATCCATGTTTGAAATATAAATTTTTGAATATAGATCAAAGATGAACTGGCAAATAGGCAAAATTTGGATTGTAAGATAAGTTCTGTGCGTTCATTTCATTATGTTATATGTTACGGATATGCTTGTAATTGCAAAAATTTCATCGTAAGCGATTTAAAACTTGCACAAATTAATAGAGCTTTAAATTAAACACTCTTAACTACATAGCTTAAGCGCGTATAATGTAATATGCGATTAAAATATAATTGAAATATATTGAGAAGAAATTGCAAATTCTATTAAAAATTTCGGAAATGTTTGCTATTCAGAACATTGCTTAAGGTGCAATTGATTGTTTCATTTCTAATTAAATGATGGTTAATTATTTTTATTATTGTACACTTGACTGTGGTTTTAAATTATGTCGATCGTCACCAATAGCCTTCGTGTAACTCTAGTGCGATGATAATTTAAACTAACCGTTTATGATTGTATGTTTGAGTTTAAATAATTTGATATGTATGCTGTTGGCTAAAGCATGACTTAAGATAAGACTTGAATCTAGCTACTGGTAATGATGTCCGTAATACCAACTCGGCTCTAAAGGCTATGTCCTCACTACAACATCAAATGCCACAAAGGCAACAAATGCAACAAAACTTGGTCACCGCCAAGGGCGCCAAGCGATGCAATTGCTTGGGGGCTGATTCTGCCAAGTCGCCAAGTTTTGTTGCATTTGTTGCCTTTGTGGCATATGTGGCGTAGTCAGTACACAACCAAACAGTAAACTTTCAAATTTACTCTAACGAGGCAAATAGAAGGCAGTATTGGTATCCAACTAAACTCTACAAACTCGAATAACATAGTGGAATTAACAATCACTAATTTCGCGACCAACTGAAGCGATGCCGCTAGTTACTTTGTTTTACTCGACTAATCATTTTCATTTCCGTCGCGTTTTTTTGCGCAGTAATGAATCAGTCGGGACAAAGCCAAATCTGGAGTCGAAAATTCCTCTTGCGAGACATTAGCCATTGAATCATTGTAATGCCAGCAATTTTTTAGTTTATCTGCCGTTTCAGACGAATGCTTACAAATTAGGCTGTAATGGGAGACATTTAGCAGAATATGGAACCATTATTTCAGTCATTTCAAATAGAAATGTATTTTTTGCCAAAAATAATTGGCAATAGTTAGAATTTTAAGTAGCCATTTTCAATAGTTAATAATTTTAAGCGGACCTTCAAAAACTGTTTTATATTTTACATATGTTCCTAACTGAATGAATTCATGCATTGAAGAATAAGTATTCAAGCAAAGTCAATAAGTTTAAATAAAGATATGTATTTGGAGACACTAAAGAATATTTGTTTTGATATTGTTATTGATGAGTTGTGTTAGTATTTATTCAAACAGTTTGCAAAAATATCAAAATAAGCATTTATTTCTAAACGAAATTTTAATTTAATATAGGCTGTAATATGCTCTAAAGAAAACTTTTTGTATTGCTTTTCTACAAATTTAACATGGAATGACAGCACTGTAAAAATTTCGTTCCCTCTTTTGAAAGTAATATTCTCATTTTTGTAAATATCATCTGTTCATATAATAGCTCCGAATTCATTATTCTCAAATTGTAGAACATTCGTTTTATGAATTTGAGATCATGCATTCTCATTTTTGAGAATTACTCGAGAAATATCAGCGCATCGTAGCAGAAGTTTTCGAACCATTATATGACAGATTTCAAATTACGTCTATCTGCATTTACATTTAGGGAAAAAAATTATTTTTACAGTAAAAGGAGAAGACACTATTTCTCATTTTTGAGAGTTTCATTTTAAACAGTGAAGAGTTAGTTAAGATCTAATTACAATGTCGTTCTGAAAGAGAAGCTCTTAATTCATCTCTTTAAAACTGAATATTCGTTATTAACAAATGAGTATGAAAATACTCATATATTTTTATAAATAACTCCCAAATAAACGTTTATGCGCCGTATTAACTTATTTCGAAATAAATTAAATTTGATATGAAAATAAAGATACATATCAAGAAAATGTATGAAGTAAAATATAAATTATTTTGTAAGACTTTTCAATTTATGACGCTACATTTATGAAATGAAACGAAAATTCTTATTCAATAACTTAAGCTTGAATTGACAACTTTAAAAAGGCTTTATCCAAAGAATGTGTGATGTTGAAATATAGTTGTTAAATGTAAGTTATATGCTGATGTATTTATTAAATACTTTCATTATATAATAATTTTTACAAGCGTTAGAAATACATGTGCATTTTATAAGGCATATTATTCTCAATATGAGTAAACATATTTCTATTTATGATTTATACAAAATTATTTACATTACCAATTTATCACTCGAGACATATTCTATCTGTATTAAATTTTATATTTATAAACTCTGCAAATATCTCTTCTAAATTTGATTAGTTGTAAAGATTATTTATAAAAAATGTAGTATATTAATGCAGTTTGAGAAATTTAGTTTTTTAAAAATAGTACACTCTTTCTAACGAGTATGTTTTCTTAGCTCTAGAGAAAACTTTAATTTTTTACGGAAATGCGGCAAGAATTTAAATAAATCCTAAAACATGTCCCTAGAGTTATTTATACTCGTTTCGACAAGTTTCATAAGCTCAAGTCGTAAAAAAAAAGACAACACTGTCTCTCAACTCATGATTATTATTCCTTATTTAGACATTTTTTTCTACTCATTTATTTTGAATACGGATTTCTTGAGTTTCGATTTGGTTTTATGAAAAAAGTTATTTAATATCTATAATTATATTTCTTTTCTTGCAGAGTGACACGAAAATCTCATGTTCTTTGTAATAATGATAACTCTAATTAACAACAATTGTTGTCTTTTTATGATACACTTACTTATTTTGAAATAAAACTAACCATCACACATTGAGTTAATTTTAGCTTCCACACTACGTTTATAACGTAAAAAGTGGAAGGTGTTATAATCGTTCAGTCCGTCTGTCTGTCTGTCCGTCTGTCCGTCACCCACTTTCATAGCCCACGCTACAACTGTGTGATACGTCAAAAAATTCAGAGCATCGAAATTAGAATACATTGAAAATTTCAGAAAATAATTCGAATTCGAAGTACTTCAATTATTTAAAAAAACCTGCAAAATTCAATACTCATTTAAAAAGCATAGGAAGCCATTTTTATTAGAATTATGCCATTCGCAAAAATCGCCCGAGAAACTTAATTCTTTTAGAAAATAAATTAAAATTAATTTATTTTTGTGACATCGATCAGTTTGAAATGACGTCAAACATATTTCACTACCAGATTCTTTGTATTTTAATATGAAATATTTTCATTCTATTTAAAAGCGAGGAATATTACATATTTATTCTTTGAAATAATAATTCTTGCAAACGATAAGTAATAATATTGAATTTTCGTAATAAAATAAATGAAACTAACCAAATTTAGCATGCAAATGTTTAATATAGAATTAATGCTGTGTTTGGTGCCTTTTATTATTAAAATTAAATCACCATTGCCATTCGCAACAATCACTCAAAAAACTTTAATTCATTTAAATAATAATTTAAAAGAAATTTATTTTTGCGACATCAATCAGTTTGAAATTATGTCAAATATTTTTCAGTAAGAGATTCATTGTTTGTATGTTGATATGAAATGTTTTAGTTCTATTTAAAAGAGAGAAATATTACATATTTATTCTTAGAAATATAAATTAATTTTTGCAAACGATATTAATTATTGAAGAAATAATTATTGAATTTTCGAAATAAAATAAATGAAACTAGCCAAATTTAGCGTGTAAATGTTTATAATTGAATTAATATTGTGTTTGGCGACTTTTTTCCTGTTGAACACAAATGTTGTGTGGAAGCGGGCTGAATGACAGATTCTGTTACAATCCTACTTGTTTAGAATAATATAATAATGTGTTGAAGATACATTTTTAATATTTATAGCAACATTTTATTGATGTATTTAATATGAGTTGTGAAGTATTACTGAAAAGTCATTATAAGTTTTAAATTTTTATTATTAGTTCATATAATAATATTAACAAGAACTAAAATAAAATAAGCAGATAACTATGTTTGTTTAGTAAAAAATAATGTTAATCTAATTATTATGATTCAATCAAATATTTATAAATTATGTTAGATTAGTTTGATTTATCGTCGTACTAGGAGATTAATAAATTATTAAGATCAAAAACGCAATCTAAGATATGATTTTAAACTAAACAAACATTTACCGTTGAAATGTAACTTTTTGAATCCAACTATTGTAATATTTTAAAACACTTTAATTTAAATTGGAAAATGTTTGTATTTTAATTAAATTGTATTTATTGTGAAATTAACTTATATATTAGTATTTATCGCGTAACAATTTTGGAATTATGTTTTAAAATAAAATATTTTTTTTCTAATCAAGCCATTATAAAATCATAATATATACAAATTAGTACTCAATTTAAAATTAATAATAATAAGTCTTCATCAAAACTTTAATTTATTGACAATACTCAACACAATAAACGGTTCTTCCATTTTTAATTCAACCAAACCCTAACACCATCATTTAACTTTTAAAGGCAAAATAATCTATTATGGAAAGTAAAGAAAAAGTCAGGAATCACATAGCCGTAAATCCTTAAGGCAATCGAATAAGTGCAAGATGAATTAAGGACGCATTCCTGCATAAAATACGTCCAGGTAATTAAATCCTGATTTACGCTCCACATCGTCCAATCAAAGATTGTCGATCGTGACCAGTCAGCCAATGGGAGCCACGCGTTCAGTATGGAGCGTAATCGTTCCTTAGGGGCTTGGAATATATCTTGGTTAAAATAATAATAACACACACTCTCTCTCTCTCTTGAGGTGTGAAAAAGTTGGAAAGCCTACTAATAATGTTCATCTACTAACAAATTTTGTGTTCTGGTCGCACTTTAAGTTATTTGTGTCTTCGCTTTGATAACGTGTTAAAAAGGTTAACGCTTGAAGAAAGTTTTGTAATTGAGTTTTTATTGAGTAGATAATTTTGTTCAAGTATATTTTCCTTTTGGGCGAAATTTATAAGAATTATTGGTTTGTAAACATGTTTTGAGAGATAAGAAAATTGTATATTTAACTAAATATAGCTTTTTTGACATCCTTTACTTTGTGATTGCATTTAGCGGAAGTTAATTGTGTTGTTGATAAGAAATGAAAACGGTTGACGCTTGAAGAAATCTTGTAATAGACTTTGTATTGACCTCATATTTTTTTTTAATAAACTATGTTTTGTGTAGCTATAAACGATAAGTCTGTAAACCAATTTTAAAAGATACAATTTATATATAACTAAATGCTTTTAATACCAAGCTTTACTTACTTAAAAATGTTATTTATAGTATAGTAAGCATAATAAATTTCAGAGTGATTTGAATTAGTTTAACGCATTAAATGAAGAAAAAATGAAATATTTAGAAATGTAAACGTATTAAGATGTTTTATTTTAGAAACAAAAAGCTGCTTTAGCAACCCTTCAGGAAATTTGTATGCATTTCGTGTTTGGCACGGAGTAAAATTTTTGACATGTGTGGCTATTAATATGGTAATGCATATTTGAAATATAATGTAGTACTTAAAAATCGGTTTACACTTACGCACATCTGCAAATAAAAGTAATTAATAGGTAAGATTGAAAGATAAAGAATTGCAATGTAAGTTTGTTTGAAGTTGCATTTTGTAATCTTGTGCAATTTCAACAGTCAAAATTGGTTTTATTATATTAGAAACTATATCAAAGTGCGATTATACACTTTTTTTTTAAAAATCAGGAACATTCCTAGAAATTTTGGAAAAATAATATATCCATTTAAAGCCAGTCACTTCCAATTACAATCGTTATACTCTGAAAACTGTTCAGACTTTAAACTTGAACGATATGAACGTTTTTAATATGTAAGAGTAACGTTAAAAAATTTTTAATGTGTAAACTGTATTAAAAAAATAACCTTCCAAATTTCATTTCAAATATGTAATGAAACATGTGATATGCTATATAACAAATATATTATTTAAGACATAAAGACTTTCACATAAACACTCTCGTACTAAATATTAAGTTTGCAAAATATGATAAAATAAATTACCGATTTTAATGAAATTATACTTTTCTCCTCCAATACGGTATATTAATTTTATTTTACAAATGAAACAGTTCAATATCCATTTGTTCGTTCTTTTTGTTCAGAAATATTAACTATATTTTACATGCATTATTTTTATTTGTAGATGGGCTTTTTAAAGTAAAGTAAACTTCAGTTTCATATTTTAAAATATAAATTAATATATCCCATTAACATAATTGTGTAAAAAATAATATATAATATATTTGAATCTCATTTCAAATATATGGTCTGAAACAGTCAATATTTCATTTTAAAGTGTAATGCAAACATAAATATATCGTAAGAAATGTTATAAATCATTTTTAAACTTATTTTTGTGGCAAAAGTATTTATAAAATGCATCAATACTGTAAAGAAATAAAATGTTTTACTAAAATAGTTTTGAAAGTATAACAAATTGTCACAGAACAAAGAAAATCTAGCATTTCCATTATTCGCCATAACCTTCAAAAGGAAGAAAAAAAAAGTTAAATCTTTTTAGAAGATGTGCGTACGGAGACATAGCAAGGTTTATTTTAGAAATAATGACCTCCCAAGAAACCTTCAATTTTCTTCGCATATCGAGGGATTCAATTTTTCGAGACATTTGATCCCCGAAACTACCACTTCAATTCTTGTAGTTTCAACCTATAAACATAAAATACTTCTTAACGCATCGTTTTACAAGAGATAAAAGACATATATTTCCACACCATTTCTTATAATCCCAAATTCATCCGGAATACATAACCCGATTTAAACCGAGCTACTTATTCTTCTCTATCTAGGGCTCTCCCTCTGTCACTCCAAAAGGCATTCCACAACAAACCAAAAAATAAACTCCAAAATCGCACCACATTACTACATTCCAACCACGAAACCTACTTAAACCGCAAAGAACTCAAGCCTTAAGAGCCTCCATTACACTACAAGAACTCAAGCTTCCTACTATTTCCGCCATTTTGTCAACTGCACAACAAAAAGAATCATTTCTTCTCGCGAAAGTGGCAGCAGCCAGTGGTTGTGGCGCGCGTGACTTGAAAGCTGTATGATGCTGCCAGATTCCCTCTTTACTTCGTTATTTTTTATTTTTTCGCCAAAACATGAGCTGTGTCCGGTGTTGGATTTCTCTCGCTTGAATTGTCTGCTGTGGTGTGAAGTTTTCACACACTGCATCTAAGGTTTTTGGGATTGCTCTTTTGTTTTATTCGTGGGATGTATGTGCCTGGCTTAAATGTTGGTTTTGTCAGAGGCATCCGTGTACATTTAGGGATTTAAGATTTCCGGTCATGGCAAGAATATCTTGAAAGTAAATATATATAAAACTATGTATCTGTCTGTGGATCTATCATTCTTTGGTTGGTAGATATAGGGTTCCGTTTATTTGACCAAGTTTCCCACGAAGATAGGTCATCCAAAAATATTCAACACCAAACTTATACATTACCATTCAGGGGAAAATATGTTGCAAAATCCAATTATTGTTCGACTTGAAAATTTTCAATGTGTTGAACAAACTAGTTACACATTTTATTATTAAGCATGCCAATAATAGCTTAACAACAAACATTGGAATCTTACATTTGTTAAGGCGAACCACTGAGGTAGGCAGGGGCTAATTTTACAATGGGACAAGTCTTCCACCAAGCTTTAATTTGAAAATGAGTCATTGGGGGCGTCAACTTTTGATTTGTTTTATGAAGCTATACGATATGCATTACCCAGAAAATTCTTTGTTTAGTTGTTGCCATAATGTCTTTAGAGCTGTTTTTGTGTGTTTACAACGTTAAGTAACTTTCCACGCTATCACTCTAACCATAAATGGGCATGTTTCTAGCCTTGAGTAACAACATGAATGCTGATTAAAAATAAATTCCTTCTCGATCCTCGATTGGATAATCAATGCCATGTGGTAACAGAACACCCATCAAAGCACTTATCGAAGGAACGACCTAAATAAACTGTAAAGAATGACGTCATCTGAAACAAGCCAATTTTACGTACTTTTACCAAGCTTAATGTTATTATGTCGTGTTTATTAAAAAGTAGTTCGTTTCTCTTCGTAAACATTTGTTTTCGAAATAATTAAAGTTTATATTCGTCAGGGTATTATTAAAATCAAAGTATAGTGACGAGATAGGTTTTCCAAAACTTCACAGGGCAAAATTTCCTACGATTC
This sequence comes from Oedothorax gibbosus, assembly GCA_019343175.1. Lineage (NCBI taxonomy): Eukaryota > Metazoa > Arthropoda > Arachnida > Araneae > Linyphiidae > Oedothorax > Oedothorax gibbosus. Next base: position 486,746 of record JAFNEN010000538.1, read on the forward strand.
AATTTGTTATCAGACATTTATTTTTTTTCAAAGTATATTTGACTTACACCAAGATATGCCTTTTTTACTTTTTAAAAACGAACACTTTTTAAAAATTATCATCCAGGAATAATGCAATACGTAGTACTAGAAAAAACAAACAGTTATCGACTCACAGTCCAGTTAGAGACCAGTTGAAAATCTGTTTCAAACTTTCTTTAAGGAAATTTAAAAGTGGTTGCAGTGCCAAAACATAACATTTAGTACACGTATTTAACCAGAAAAAATAGTTGGACAATTTACAACATGCTTATTAAGCAGAATGGGAAAATGTTCCCCGTATACGCGGAACGTCTTTTTTTCCAAATAAACATGCTTACCATTAACCACTTTTTCCAAAAACTATATTTAGTTTTTTTTTGCAAAATTACTACTGCTAGTAGATAAAAATTTAAGGAAGACTATATAGTATAGAGAAAGACGGGCACTATTTTAGGCACAGGTTGAAAAAAAAGAATGCAAACTTGTTTTTATATTTTTAATAGTTTACTAAAACAATCTGCATAGGGTGATTTGAAAAATGTATTTGTATATAGATCAAAAGTTCTACAAATAAATCCATATAAATAAATAGACTTTGTCTATATTTGTCATTTTATTCTACTATGTATATCCTTACTATATACATTGTTATATCCAAACGGCAGTTTAATTAGCAAAACCAAACACTACAACAACATCATCCCAACATTTTTCTATACTAAAGAACTTGATCCGAACTAACCCAGAATCATGCGTCGAATATCTATTAAAGGGAAACCGTGGCTTAAGGATTCGCATCGAGGTTAAGTTTCAAACCATCTCAAGACTCTTCACCCATGCTGGTCAAAATCCCCTTTCGTGGACAACGTCTCTAGTAAAGAGTATTAGATGACGGGAAAGCAGTAATTCGCATTTGGAGGATAAACCCCTCGGGATTCGGTCCGTTTTCTCTGCGTGCGAGTCATTTATTTTTATGACAGGTCTAATGCGTCAGGTGTGTGTTTAGGACTCGTGGCTGAAGTCATAAAACGAATTAGAAGGGTTTTATGTGCATTGAATGTTTTCTTTAATTTGGGTTTTCTTGGTTTGGGCCATATTTAGACCCATTAGAGAGGGTTATGTTTGGAGAAGGCGATACAATTATTTGAAGGTTAAACTATTTAGAAAGGAATATATTAATAATATCCTAAAGACATTGACTGGGACATGTGGAAAGGATCGGCGATAACACATGTACGAAAAGGATATTCAAGTGAAAAACGGGACAGTATAAAGGATAAAGAAACAGAGAAATACCAATAAAAAGATGTATGGATGAAGGGTATATAAAAGCTTTTAGGTTCAGAAATTGGAAAACGAAGGTCAGAGAAGGTGACTTTGAACTCGCATCGTTAGGGATGTCATGATCCAGGACGGACTTAAGTGCCAGGGTGTTAGTTTATATTTTAACTAAGCGTCACTTGTGTGTATTTTGTAAACGTGAAGAAACCGGCAAACATTAACTGTTGGCTCTTTTATCTGAAATAATTTCAATAGGAAAATATATGTGTATCAATTGGTGCAATAACAAATAATATTTAGAAATTGTTTGAGCTATTGTAGAAATATATTTCTATGTTTTTCATATAAAGGGCAATGGACAACAAAAGTCAGATGAATCAATTTTAAAATTCCTTTTGACCTAAAGTCACTTTTTTATTAATTTTATTAATATTTTTTATTAATTTTTATTAATTTAATTTTTTATTAATAATAGTTACGTTTTAAATGAATAACATGATAATATTTTTATAACGTCTTTCAAATTATGGAAACGCATTTTATTATATATTTTGCATATTAAAATCTTCTTTTTTAAAAAAATGAATGTTATTTTTACCAAAATTATGTAGTTTTGAATCTGTAACTTGTATTTGTTGTAATATTGAATCATTTTCGCTTTTTTCGATACAGTTCAATCACGAAATTTGTTTATTTAAACCATCAGTTAAACTAAGAAGTTACCAGAGGGAAGTTCAAAGTATTATTAGATAAAAAAAGAATGTATTTAACTGAATATATTTTTAAAACACTTCAGAGCAAACTTTAAATCAGGTGCTTGCAAAAATATTCTAAATATAAACCTACCCTTTTATTTAGGCCAAAATAATACAATACTTGAAATATTCCAATCGAGTACTTCAAGAAACGATGTACGGGCGTCTAACGTCACGAAAACGACGATAAAGTTTAAGCTCCAGATACTTCAAGTTGACAGTTTTTCAATATTGCACCCCATCGAATCATTTAGGAAGTAGTCAGGAAAAACTTTATTCTTCAAAATGATTTCAGCTGAAAATGCTATTTGAAATTCTAATCGGTATATATATATTTCTATAGAATGCATTAACGAAAGGCTTATATTGTGTGATGGAAAATATAGTGCTGGAATCTGTTGGAGATGGCAAATATATTAAAACATTAAATTAAATTGTAATATTTTAGATATTATAATATGTTTTCGAGATAAAAGTTTAAAAAGTTTTGTATTGTAGCTATAGTGTAACTTTTTTTTTAATTTCAATGATTTTTTAAAAATAAACGTTAGCGTGGTCACACATATTTATTTATGTAATTTTAAAAATGATATCTGCAAAACAACTTAATTATTGTGATTGAACAAATCTTAAGAAAAAAATTTACGAAAAAATTTTTTTATTAAAAAAAAACTACGTATTACAAAAACTTTTAATTGAGTTTAGAAATATATTCAAAAAATTTTATTTTAAAAAGCTTAATTATATTAATTTAATATGATTAATTATAATTAATTGTTTTAATAGGACTAATTATTATTAATTATTTCAGTAGCATTTGTTATCATTTATCCCTTTACCGGCCTTTTACCGACGTTTTCGATTTATCTCGGAGTTCCATGAATCCTTCGTCTTGGAGCCCTTCAACTTTATTTGTTTTAATAAAGTTATAATTAATGCCAAATTTTTTTTTAAAAAATTTAAATTATTTGTTTATTTTCAATTATTTTTATGGTTAAAATAATTGTAATTTTTTTTTAACTGGCCAAATATACTTGTGGACGTATGATGTTTACTTATATGTTTATCAGAGGCTTAATTTAATAAATATACGAAATAAAAGCAGCACTAATGACCTATGTGAATTTGTGCATTTCAGAATAAGTAATTATCTTTATTCAATTTATCTATCAAATAAAACCATCCATCCATCTTCTACAACAACTATCTGAATAATCCAGAAAACAATACATAGCTTCCTGAATTGGTTTCTCTCAAATAAGACAAACGCTCTCAAAGCTCCGACAAAGAATTACTTTACATTTCCCATTCATCAGACCAAAAGGAAAACCTCGGTAACGAGAAAGAAACTTGAAGCAAAACTCAATAACAAACCCCAAGAACGTGGAGTAAACGAAAACGAGGTCATTTTTCAATGCATTTTGTGGGAGAGATTGTGAAGATGTGAAATAGTAGGTCGTAATACTTCTTATTTATATGTTTTTTAGTCTACTTTTCATTTTTTGTTGGAGGGTCTGCGGAGTCCAGTTAGTAAATCCTGATTTACACTCCACATCGTCCAATCAAAGATTGACGATCGTGACCAGTCAGCCAATGGGAGCCGCGCATTCAGTAATGGAGCATATTCGTTTCTCAGAGGCTCGGAATATCTCAGTTAAAATAATAATAATACACTCTTGAGGTGTGAAAAAGTTGGAGGGAACATATTATTAATGTTCATCTACAGTAAAGTGCTGGGTTTGCACGCGAAAGGCACCAGGTTTGGCACCAGGCTTTGCCAAATTAACTACCGGCATATAAACGGTCTGTACAGCCAAACATTCCGTTAAATAATACCCCGATTAGAGGGAGTTCACGTTAAATATGTTTCACAGTCTCAACGCCACTTACGATGTCACTCCTAAATGTTGCGTTGGATGTCTGCTCGGTACTTGACTGTGGTTTTAATATAAGACGCTTGTCGTCAATAGCAGGTAGTACTACTATAATTCAACAACTCCACAGACTTCTTGTTTTGTTTGGTTTAGTTAAATCATAGTTAAATCATAGTAATCACACTTACTTTTAATCATAGAAACACCTGGGTTTTTGGTGGAAGGCCACGTTATTTGGAACGATAGTCAATTGACGAGACGAACGCCTGAATTTGTATATAACGCGACAACCTTATAACGCAAAGTAATACTAAGAATATTTTTGTCGGATTGGCCGGAGTACACTGGGAAAGACGTGCTTGTTCAATCGTAGGAGTCCAAAGTCCAGAAAGCATTAGCGTACGATTTCGCTAGTCAAGTTGGGTGCCAGATCAGTTGTCGACCTCGTCACTTGACCGTGGTTTCAAATTGGGAGGCGTATAAATTGGATTTATTAAAGCTTATTTATTAAAGCTTATTATTATAAGCTTTGGATTTATTAAAGCTCATTAGCCGAAAGCGTTCAACCAAACCTTACCGGAAATCAATTCGAGATAAACGTATGCTCGCAACGGTGAACAATACATTATATACAATGCTTTGCCAACTAAGCAAATCCTGGCCCTTTCTGTTTTATTCGAAATTAAGTAAGGTGTTTGTAAGTAGGGTATTGTCATTGGGAATATTTCTGTACATTTCTAACTTCCCTATTTTCAAAATTATTTTTGGTTGGAAATGCAAATTATCAGATACCTAATTTTACACTGGTTGTCCATTTGTTTTTAATATAATAATTCATCTTCTCTTTTCTGCCTAAGTTGCATTATAATTTCTATGACTATGAAAGTAGCATGGAAGTAGGTCATTTAAAATATTCCAGAACTTTCTGTGTTATATTTTTAACCACTGTAAGAAATTATTTGTCTAGTTAATATCTAAAAGAATTTTCCTGCTTAGAAAAATTTAGTTAGTTTGGTTGAAATGTGTTTTTTGTTTTTAACTTTGTAAGGTTTTTCTAAATTGTCACTCGCTAACTATTAAACTATATGTTCATGGCTTATTTTGCTCGTTCCTGACTCGTAAGCAATTTAAAGTTAGTAAGATTTAGTAGAGTAAATTAAGTCAGTTAAGTTTTCATTTATTTCATCGTCTAACTTTTAAATGGTAAAAATAGTGCTTGTCATCAATCTTGTTAATTGTTAGGTTGTGTGAGACAATGAGGGTTTATAACGTATGTCATTTCTGTGCTCTTCCTCGTATTAATAAACTGCTTTTCAATTCAGAAAAAGAAATAAAGTTTTTTCTTAGATCGATTTTCTAAGTGTATACTTATACAAGTTAAAACAGTACAATGTACAATAGTTTAAATTATTTTCATATTGATATGAGAAAATTTTAATTTACAGACAATACGCAATCATCTACATATTATGTTACATATATAACTTGAATGTTTTTTTGTTAAACTCTCACAAGAATCCTGAATTCTTCAAATTGTTTAAGACATATTAAAAATATTTGGTTTTTAAACAAATTCAAAACAAATCATTTAAAGTTTAAAGACATACAAATAAAATAAAAGAGTTAAATCTAATCTTAATAATGAATGGAATATTACACGTTTCAAGGAAAACAAAGAAATTAATTGTAGAAACCATCCCGACAACTGTTATTTACTAAGAACTCGAACGTCCCATGTACTAAAAGAAAAAACTGAAGAAATGTGAAATGTCTGAATGAAAAAGTTTTGAAATTCCGTATCATCATTTGCTGAAGACTGGGTCTTTGGTGGCTTGTTGATTCCTCCAAGGAAAGCTGGGGATGGATTGAAGATGATGTATTGAGAATCCTTTGTTGAGATATTCAATAGAAAATGAATATTCCAAAAATAAATAAGAAACGTATATTGAAAATGTTGTGATTAAAGATTTGTCATTCGAAAAGTAGTTTTTTTTAGATTAACGTAGCACTAGAGCTTTAAATTTGTAATTCAGCTACGGGTCTGACGATTTTCAATTGTATTGTAACATCTTTTGCAATTATGATTATTGAAACACAGTGAACTTAATGGGTACCATATCCCCCTAAAGGGTTATTATTTTGTGTTGCGTTTTCCTCAGCATAATCTTTTAATACGTTGTCAGTGTTAAAGAGAGTATCTGATCCTATGCTCCTTATATATTGGTTAACCTTCTTCTATTTTGCGTGCTTTTGAACTAGGGAATTATTTGTATTGTTTTTTTTTAATCCTTTGTTTTGCCCACGACACTACTTAAATAAAAGTTAATAAAAATAAAATTTGATCACAAGAAAAAAAAGCTGATCACTTTTTAAAATTTAGAAATCTGCTTTTTCCGACTGTTTTCTTGTTGCGTATTTTTTCATTAAATACCAACTGGCTTATTAGGGTTTTTTCTGACAAATTAATTTAACTGTTAGAAAGTTAAACACAGTATTTGTAATTTAAAAATTAAGTTTATTAAAATTATTTAGCTTTCACTTGATATATGTTTTAGGATGTTTTTTTCCACAATACCATCTGTATATTTTAATCTGTTTGTTCATTTGTATTGTCCGAAAAAATAGTTATATGTTTAAGGCTCTTATTAATGAGTAATTATAAAAAAATAATTTTTGTCTTAAATTTCAATCCAAAATTCGAAACAAGTTTATAAAAGTTTGCAAATGTGATTAGTCAGTTTGTTTTCACAATTTTAATTTGAAATCCGGTGGGGCTTTTTCGCAACTGAAAGGATCAGTAGGTGGAAAATAATACCCGATCCAAGAATCTACACAATTCAATATATTGACAAAATGTATGCAGGTTTTTAGTAAAATAACAGTTAAGGTTTTTTTTTTATGTTTCTGAGCAATATTAAAATTATAACATAACTTATGCCGACACCAAACTTACACATAGTCTTTATTTAATTTGATATTTAAAATAAAATAATGTTTTATTTTGTAAAGAACGGGTATTTTTTTAATTAAGAGCAGCAAAAATAACTTAAAAACTTCACTTTTATTTCGCAGACAAAGTACATCAAATATATAATTTTTTATAGTAATTCTGCGTACATTTTTGATTTGGATTGTAATAATAAAATTACTTATCCCACAACCAAATTTTACAAATATTTCTTTTTAATTCGAGGCTTTTTTTATTTTACGTTACACTTCATGAATAACGGGTACTTTTTATAGTAATGTATATAATTAACAGTATTAAATAATTGTTATTTTTAGTTTTTAAACTGATTTTAATATGCGAAATTGCTAAAAATTAAAAATTATTCACGCATTTTTCGGTACATAAATTTATTTCAATACTCGACCTGGACCCACTTTCTTATTTGCAGTGAATTGAAATTGTCAAAACTGTCTAAGCTCAATGTGGTTTTTTCACGTGAAATGGTTACATTTCTTCTCTGTTTCCCTACAGACATTTTTGAAGATTTATTTTCCATTCTTACATTTTTAAAATGTAGTCGATTCAAAGAAATTAAAGTGTTGAAATTTCTCCCATTTCCTGCTGCATAAGTTTTCACTTTTTTGCATTCTGCATGGTTTCCTTGCAAGCAATTGCTAGCTTGGAGAAGTGTCTTTACTATTGAATATATGCTGTGTTATAAAGAAGAACCTATACTTGACTCATCTTGAAGGGTAGCTCAAACTGTTTGTCGCGTTGTGGTTACCGACGAAGATGACGCTGCTGCAACAGCTTAACTTTTTTAATTGGTGATGTGATTGCCATTGATTCTACTGTTGAATTGTGCTTGGAACATGGTTTTTAAGCATTTGTTTTCATACGATATATTTCGAGGAAATATCCCACTTATTTTGAATTCACCAACATTGTTTTTCAGATTGAAATTCTTGAAAAGCGGTTTTCAATAATGAAGGAGACAATGAATTTAAATTTGCAGTCATATATGAGTAAAGAAGTGACAATCCAATATTAAAAGCAGTTTATTAGAATATTAGTTACCAGAAAGAAATTTAAAAAGCAAAAAATTATGTTAGTTGTTTAATGTATGCTTAGCTCAACCTATAGGAAGGAACCTATAGGAAATATGACCTATTTTTCCCCACGCAGGTGTTTTTGCTATAAAAAATAAGTCTTTCTTTTTTTTTGACTTTGAAACTTTCAAACTTATTTTTGAACAGCACCTGTACACGATAAGATAAAAAATTAATATACACGTACTTCTAACTTTACTTAAAACAAGAGTTTCCTACAGCCAAGATTTTAAGTTTCACTAGTGAAAGCATATAATGGCAAAAAGCTGTAACTGCACAGTAGAATTTACAGTTAGTTTTGCATATAAAATGATGAACAGTATCAAATATAAAACTGGCATTAGGAGAAGAAAAAATTATCTCGTTTGTTTTTAAGGAATTTTGTTTTAAAACTGGCCTATTTTACCCCGTGACTTATTTTAACCCAACTGACCCTATTGAGTTTTTTTTAAAGCTTTTACTCCTGTGTATAAAATAGAGATCACTTAAACAAATATAAGAAAAATATATAAAACAAACATAAAAAAATCGCGGATTATACTTTCCCATAACAATTCAAAAATATAATAATGTACTACATTCTAAAATAAATATTGGTATATTCAATATTTGATATAGTTTTATTTTTTGCTATTGTGTATTTACTCATTGCATCATTTCAGGAAAATCCTTTGGTTTTTTTTCCGAAAGAACCTTCATTTCTTTATTATTTTTCAAGCCTTAGGCAATAGAATGGGACATTTTCCCCTGCTGAATTAGGCAATTCTATTTTATTCAAACTCATGGCATGAGGAGAAGTCTGTGATTAACTCTCAACTTTCATTTTTTCCATAGTGTTTACTTTTTTTGTTGTCGTTTCTCGTTTTCCCTGGCTGAAATTGAAAAATTCAGATTCAGGGGACGTTTGCTTCTTTTTTGATCGCGAAATCTAAAAATGGAAATGTGAGATTACGCGTTGATAAGATAATTGTTTTTCAGAAATTTTGCAGTGTGAGAGAATTTCTCATGAGCATATAAATGAGATTCTAACTGAAAATATTATTTTGAAATTTTATATGTTTGTTTAAAGTAGAATTGTTTTTAGTTGAAATATTTTATGTAGTATTATTTTAATATATTTCAACTAAAAACAATTATGTTTCGAATATTTTAAAAAGTACATGCTTTCTCACAAATAATCTATTTTAATTACTTTACAGAAATATTTTCATATTTAAGCAATTCTTTCAAATAATAAATAATATACAAACTAAAAGAACAACCTGTGTGAAAATTTATGAGGTCAGTACTTATTTTAGTAAAAATAACAGTCGTCTTTAACGCGTCATCTTCAAATACGGCGTCAAAAAAGTGGTTACGAAGTTAAAAAAAAGTGGAGCCGGCAAATACTTGACTTGTTTAAAGACGGTGTGATACGGTATTTGGACATTGAGGTATATTAATTTAGTATAGGGAATGGTATTCTTATTGAACCTAAACGTCCTTGTCAACCATAGATATCATAGTTAAAGTATTACATTGACAGATCACGTGACCTCCAATGCTAACGACAGGACGCGCATGGAGGGCAAAATGGCCAGTGTTGCTGCCACTTTAAGGAGAAAAATACTACGAAAAAATACCATTTAATTCTAAAATTACAAAAAAAAAATTATAGAAAAAGGATTTAAAGTTACTAAAAATATTCCAAAATGCAGCTAGTATTTTTACGATATTTTTTAGTAATTTTAGAATTAAATGGTAATTTTTCGTAGTATTTTTCTCCTTAAAGTGGCAGCAACACTGGCCATTTTGCCATCTTATTTTGGCCTCCATGCGCGTCCCGTCGTTAGCATTGGAGGTCACGTGATCTGCCAATATAATACTTTAACTATGATATCTATGTTGTCAACATAAGTTTAAAGATATATAATTGTTTATTTTTAATTTACAGAAACAGTCAAATTTTAAGTGAATTTATTGAAAGAACCAAACAAAACGTAAATAAGCCTATGCATTAAAAATTGTCTTAGAGCAGTGGGATAATTTCCTTAAATGACAATGAAATTTTATGAATAAATGAAGAATTCCATGTGTTTCTATACATTTACAAGGAGTATAATATTTAACGATCCTTTAAAATGTTGATTACTGACAAATATTACAAAAAAATAAAATTATAATTGTTGACTAATTACACACATCCAAAATAAAAAGGTCAAATTTTAGTCCATTAAGGTACTTACTTACTAATTACCGAGCGCGATCACAAGAGAAAAGATATTTGAAGTTACACTAAAGACAAATTCTTTTCTAAACAAAGAAGATCTATTGAATGGGGATCGCACCATTAATTCTAACCCTAGATAAGCTGGTTCTGCTGCAGAAACGAAAATTCGATAACGGAAAGAATGAGAATAAACCGAAATATTTTATTTCGCCATATTTCTTTGATAGTTAGTTTCGGATATGATTGTGTTTAGATTTATGGTTGTTATTGAACTGTGTTTTGATACGCATTACAAAAATATATTGGGGGTGAACTTTTATTATTGTCTTTCTGCTTGTTAAGTTGGAAGTAGGATATTAGGTTCTGAATTTGTGCGGAAATGGTATGTTTGATTTTGTGTTATCAAAAGAAAATTTGTTTTCTATGCATTCATTTAATAATATATATGTGTAATTTGGTTTTAAAAAATGCGCTAGTGCTTTTCATAATATAATGATATAAAAGTAATTATAATAATAAATTTAAAAATTATTTCAAGGTTCTTTTATATTTGCATTTAAAGACCCTATGATATTAATGTTATTATTTTTGTATCATACTTGAAAATTAACTTTTAAGCTTTTATTTCGTTCATACAAATTTTATCTTTTACAGTAATGATATCATTGTTTATTTAACTAATCATGTTTACTGATTTCTTGCTTATTAAAAATAACAAGCCATGTTATGGACCGGATTAAAATACTATCTTTCAATTTTTATAATAAAATAATAATATAATTATAATAATAATAATCCTCTCGTATACGTCATTATAATAGTTTTAGTTTCTCTAATAAAATTGTATTTGGAAGATATATTTGGCAATATATTTTTACGCACGTCAGTATTGTATACTTTTTTTATAAATTGTCTTAAATTATGTAAATTATACTTTTAAAGTTCAATATATTTTACATATGAGTAAAGCGTGTGGTTGGAACGCTGACGTCTAAAAGCCAATGATTTTAATTTTTTTTAAATATGTAGATAGCTTTGAATATTTATCGCTATGCATATTCATTTTCAGCTATCGCAATTTAATTACTTACACAAAGTGGACTGCTAGAATTTCACAAAACCCAAAGTTTTTTTGATAAAATATTTTTAAAAACTAAAAATTACTTTAAAAAATTGTATAAGTTAAAAAAAATTCCATTATTTTTTGCCATCAATTTATTAAACAAGGAAGAAAAACTCTAGAAAAAATATGTATTTTGTTTTGACTCAAGGCTAGGGTTAAATTCAATTTTGTTCCGGTGAGTCTAAACAAAAAAGGATAAATAACTAAAACCAGGCTCTTCAAGAAAAAATAAATATTTAAAAAAAACTTGTGGGTAAAGAGCACCCACACACATTACATAAAAAAAGCATAATTTAAACTTTTGGTAGGAAAAAAAATCAGCTTAATCTCCATATGTGCTCCATATTTTTCAATATAAAAATAACCACTCGGCTAAACATTAAGAAAAAATATTTATATTATAATGAAATTCTGCGTCGTAGCCAGATTGGAGAAAATAATCATGAGTATCAACATTGAACTACCGCAGCACTTTTTTAAAGAAACAATTTCTTTCCCGTTAATTAAATTTTTAAAAAATATGATTGAACTCAAGATATTTTGTTGTTGGTTTTATAAAATGGTTACTGAAGATTTTTTCGAACATTAGTTTTATGATTTACCGATACTGTTACGTATATTATTTTAAAAATAAACTCCGCTTAAAACAATTTCAATGAAATAAACCAAACAAATAACTCTTGAGCAGTTGCTTTTTATGCATGATATTGAGATAAATGCTAACCACAATTTATGTAACTATTTCTTTCAAGAGTACTTGAAACACAAATTACAAATATTTTCTTTATGGAAATTTCTACAAAATTTGGCATGCAAATATTTGTACAACACGTAACCTTTTGCAATCTTATAAACGATTCTTTCACTATCAATTACAACTTTTCCAATTAGGTACTTTACTACGAAAGTAATGATTATAGTGACGCTACCGACATAATTAATTTATGAGTTAATAGTACTGATATATGCTCAAAATTTGAACATATATTAACAGGTTTATTTTTAAAGTGATCGATACAAATATTTCTTTTAGGTTGTGGCATAACAATTTACTCAGTTCTTGACCATTACAACTAACTAGGACTTAATATAAATACGACTAGCGATAGTTATTTTAGTGCTTACGTCGATGGTTATAAGTCATGTTCATTAGATCATGGCAAACTTAAATCACTAGACATTACCAGTTTTCGTTTTATCTTATAAAAGGGCCGAAGCATTTAAATATTACGTCGACAAATTAAATAATGCATAACTTGAACTATTACAGAACTGTAAATATACAGCTAAAATATTGTTATTATTTTCAGTATCAGTGTTTGTATTATTGTGTCACTTACCTCATTTTCAAACTTGTTGTGAAATATTGAGAAATTTTAAGTTTGAGGACAGGTGCCCTTTCCACCTGTGCTAGGATTCCAAACTAATTAATAATCTTTAATTACTTATAGGAACAATATATATGGTTCCTACCATCTATACGCAATACTCATGGTTAAATTTTAACTTTTTGTGAGTGTGCAAGTATGAGCCATGTATATTTCTTATTTTAAATTCCATCAAATTTTTACAAATATTTTATAATTACTTACGAAACTTAAACGAGTCATTGAAGTTGCTTGTACATACAGTTAAGTATTTTGGGAAAATTTACTTAAAATATAATATAATTTTTTTTTATTCGTATTGATCCATATTTTAGTAAAAATAACAATGTTTAGCCTGTAATGGATTATGTTATCCTTATTAAGCATGCATTTTCCGGGTTTTGGTAGATTTTAATTTAATAATAAGTGGATTATTTTGCCTTTTTTGTGTATGATTTTAACGAGTTTTGATAGGTGTTCAATGAATAATAAATTCATTAAATAACTCGCCTATAGAAAAGATATTAATTTATTGTCTCTCACGTATCCTTATATATCAACATAGCATAGACACTATTGAGATTACGTATAAATATCATAATGAGATAATGCTCAATTATAATTTCATGCGTGATATTTCTGAGGATCAAACAACTTTGGAAATAACCATTCAAATATTTTAAATTTGAAACAATGGTTCGCACTAAAATTTCATATTACATATTAACATGTTATCTGAAATGGATAACAAGTGGTTTACTAATATTTGTTAAGCTAATTAAACTATTAAAGAAAATTTAATTAAGGTTTAGTATTTAAAAAAACTGTTTTAATGAGCCAGATAAAAAATACCAGGTACTTACAAGATTATTCGAAGCACCTCTACTGTCATTAGTTTACACAACAACTCTAGCTCTCCGAAAACTCCAATAAATTTCTTTAAAGCCTACCTACACCAACAAGCCCAAATAAATATTTTCGCAAATTTTTTTATTTAGTTCGAAATCGCCTTTTTAACTTAAGCTTTAAATCATTATGTTCTTTTTCCGTATTTTCTTGATATGTATTTAAGTTTACCTTAACGTTACACACTTAATACATACTATAAGTACACTAAAAATTTTTCTCCAAGACCAAATAAGCAAACACACAATAACTTTTAGTCAAGGTGCAAACTTTTTTTTACTGAATGAATTTTTAAATTTAAATTTTGGACTAATTAATTAAATGTTTCAATGTAGTTTTTTAAAAAATTATTAATGAAGTAAATAGTTTAGAAAACCTAGTCAATATATATATTTTTTATTTTAAAGAATTGTTAAGAATATTTTTTTAAAATTGCAAAACTGGCAATTACTCACGAGTTTATACGTCTATATCTCTCAGGTGGAAAATTTGCCAAAGTTTGTGTACCTGCTGATTTGGGCAATTATGTGTTTTATTAACTTACTAAGTTGGCGTTGTCCTGCTTTTCATTGATCATTATTACTGGTTTTTCTCGATTTTATCTACTCATAGTCGCGTTCTATTCCAACCATGATATTTTAAAACTTTTTTTACAGATATAAGTATAAATAAAATCTGATGTGTATCTTTCAGAAATTTTACTGTGATTTTGCCTCTGTTGAAATCTACTGTAAACACAACCTAATTTGAGTTAATTTTATGCAAGTTTTATGTAGTCACGTACCTTGTCACTAACTGTGAATAGCACTAAGCTACCTATTACTGAGTGTTACGTTTCCATTCATGAACCACATATAAACCAGATGTAATACTCTATCTGGGATCAATGTGTTTACGTATGAAGTCTGATTACCGTAGTACAGTTTAATTAGGTAATTTGCAAATGTTCTCAGTTAATATAGTATATTGTGTGGTAAAGTGAGGGCACTACAATGTTAACTCAATGGGGGCATCACTTAACTTGCTTACAGTTCAATATCATGGCTTACATAGAACTAGAGGGGTTAATCCAATGGATGTTATATTAATAGCAATGTATGGAAATTCTGGTGTCAAATCGCTGCAAATGTATAACATCATACATCGCAAAAAGATTAAATACAACTGAAATTTTTAAAACTTATACATTATCAGATAATTTCTACGTGAAAATGAAGTGTCTCAGTTCTTAGAGTCATGACAGCTGATTAATTTTCTCTCTTTTAAATATATACAACGCAGAAAGAACAACAAAAAAATGCAGTTACATATGCTTTTACGGTTTTAAGAAAAAACAATAAAGTACGTATACATGTGTGAAACTACTTTTGCTGAAATATGTCATAATATTAAAGACTTATTGTATTTTGCAGAAAAATACAGAAAAAAATAATTGAATGGTGAAGTAGATACTGATAGCTAGCATTATTAGATTTTTTTAAAAATTGAAGTCATATTAGTAAAGCTAAAGTTTAATAAAAATTCTCTATGCGTTGCCCTTTTTTATTTCAATTCTTTCAAATTATAGCGAAAATTCTGTGAATGTTTAACTTTTACTTCTTTCAGGTCCACACACAAACAATAAAAGCCGAATCTTAGAAAAAACAAATCTTATCCAAATAGTAGTACTCTCAGGTTGGCTTCCATTTCTCTTAAGCATTTCAATTCAGAAATATGAAAGAAAAATAGGAAGGCGAACTTCTTTCCTCAGTTTTTTAGATTCAATAACGTTTTTTCTTGTATTCTTTTTTTCCTTTCTTGTTCAGTTTCTTTCAAGTTTGAAAAAAATTCGAAGGAAGGAAAGAAAGAAACGAATTTTCGTTTAGCGCCTGGTAACTCCCGTAGTTCACAATCTACCCATCTAACAAGAAAACAGAATTTTTTTTCCAATAAAAGTTGTCGAAAAAATGGCTTTTATTGTGTTTACATTTCAAGAAATACAGTGTAGAAAAACCAAAATGAAGTAAAAATAGCCATTGGCTCCTTTAAATCTGAAGCTAAAAAGTTACTTTCTCAATCTATACTTCATGTTGTATAATCCAAATGATTGATTAGG
Source organism: Oedothorax gibbosus (assembly GCA_019343175.1). Lineage (NCBI taxonomy): Eukaryota > Metazoa > Arthropoda > Arachnida > Araneae > Linyphiidae > Oedothorax > Oedothorax gibbosus. The sequence continues at coordinate 502,436 of JAFNEN010000538.1, forward strand.
TCTTGGCAATGTTAAATAAAATATCACGTTACTCAAAAGTTTTATCGAATGCTATACTTTTTATGTATATTTGTTGCACATTTACAAAATGATGACAGCAACAGAAAAAAATATCATGGATAAAAAAAAAACTTTTTTCCATTGGAACTGCTTTATCCGGCTCTTCATATTTCCCAGAACTGAGAGCTATTTTTGTGGCACCATCTAGGCGACTATCGCTACGAATGTTGACACTCAGATTATACAATGAATCTAAGCTCCTTAGGATTGTTAAAGTATGCCAATATTTAATTTTGCTTAGAGAACACAAGCGAAATGGATATTGAAGGGATTTTTTACACGCCACATAATCAAATGATATGCGTGTCCATGATTTTCAAATCCAGAAAATCTGTATCCGGTAAATGTAATCTGTTACCAATTCCTTAGAAAAATGCTAATCAGGTAAGAACCTGACAAGCAAATATTATGATTACAATCCAGATCTTATATAACATCAAAACCCTAAATATATATTTTTTATATAAATAAATTTATATAAAAAAATATATATTTGGGGTTTTGATGTTATATAAGATATGGATTTATTATATTATATTAAGTTGAACTGAGTTACGTGTATATTTAAAAATATAATTAAGTTATGTTGTTCGTTTAAAAAACCTATTTTAAAAACAAATATAAAATTTAAGGTTAAACCATCCATTTATAATCAAGAAATGTAATCAGCTGTTCTATAATAAATAATCTAGATCTTTATTTAAGTCCAACCATTTCTCTCCATTACCCATTTGAACAAATTTATATATCTTTCAAAATCCTCCCAGCAAATGGGAATGATAAAACAGAAAAGATCCTGACAATCCCACCCCCATTTCATTCTGACCCGATGAAAGACTCAAACATTCAGACCACTTATGAATTCCGATTGTGGCACACGCATACAAGTCCACCCTAATTAAGTTGTCTAGGACACACAACGATCTGTCGGTGTACTTTGTGATGTAAAAGAATAAGTCATCGTGTTCATGTTGATGTATATGGCACCTTGTTATAGTTTATGGTAATTAAGAGCAAATAATATGGTTTGTTCTTTATCTAAACCGAAAAAGGGTTTCGGTAGGTGAATAAATTATTTATCAATTATGTTTACTAGGATATTTATACTAGTTATGCACGGGCTTCATTAAACTCTGTTAATTAAATACCTAAAATGTATAAGTACTATGCATACGTGGTGAAATTAGTTAAGAGCATTTATTTACTAATATTTGTTGTTAATATATTATTATTATTATTAACAGTTGTCAATTCAATGTATTCTAAAGTAAATAATTAACTTTTTAACGGATAAAGAGATTGAACTAGCATTTTTTCAAATAACCAACTACACAAAAAATATTAAACAATAAATTTGGTAAGATACACATAAAATAATTTGAATTGTTAGCAACTATGTCACTACTACCAAAATGTAAGTGGGAAGTATGTTGTAAAAACAACGCTGCATTTTGGTTATAAATAAGTTTTAACACACTCTTACAATGAACAAATAAATAATCAAACAATTTTCGCATTGTTAAGAAGGGTATCTTCAATTCCAGAACTAGTTTGAGAGCGAGTGCGTTTCAATTCAACGATTGGATTTAAACTCACTATGAAAGTATCCACTCTAAGCCTAATGCGTGGTGTGTCCCAATGATGCTATAAACGGCAGCCTGAACAATTGAGTGTTAATTCTAATTGAAATTGTTTTATGATGAACCGTCCAGACACATTGAATTGTAATATTCGAAATGCTAAATAATTTGATATTTCAACGTATTTATTTTTGAGAACATTGATCTCATAACAAAATAGGAACTCATTTGTGAGTTTCATTCTTAACAGTGCAGTCAACACATTATTACAATTAAAAATAGTAGAATCCCAAATAACGTGTTACTAAAATATAACAGATATGTCTCATAAGTCACATCTCAACTACTGTCCACAGCGTGCTCTCAATGACGCAAACTCATAACAAAACCCACGAAATATTTCTCCGTGTCCCGCCACAAAAGACATGCATAGAATGATGTATGGTTATGAGTGTCGACCTTTGAGACGGGTATTTAAAACGGGACGCAGTTACGAGGGCCGTTGCCAGGGATGCATTTTATGTTTGAAGCCAAGGGAATAAATGTCAGCTCGATAGATTAAAATTCGTAATCTAGGTCCCCTCCTTTCTGATGCAGGGTTGATATGCTATTCTTGTTAGGAGTTATTGGTAGTAGATCAAAAGTATTCGGAATATAAGGGTGTAATGTGGCTTAAAGAGGTAAAATTGTGCTATGTTATTTAAATTTGTGCTGTGGTAATAAGTACTTAGAAATGTTTAAATCTTAAAATTAGAGTCATTTATTAAATAATAAGGGGTTTAGTTGAAAACTCACATCTTCCGAAGAATCCGGCCCTTTTATTGCTAACTTCGTCAAATGGAATTACAGATCCTCAAAGTCGTCTATATACTACCGGATCCTATATTTTATACATTGGAGAACGTTATTTGTGCATCCAGACACTTAAAATGGGACATTACCTTTTTGCAGTTCTACAATCTGCAGAACTCACATTCCACAAAATATAACCAATATATAGGAATGTATAGGGACTAAAATATAGGGTTCAGTCTGTTCATTGTTCACTTTTGACGATCATGAAGTATTTCCAAAGCAAATACGTCTAATTTGTGGCTTATTTTTTAGCGGTCACTTAACCAATATCGTCAAACTACTTTTTATATCCACGATCCGACCACTGGATATGCATATTTTAACCATACCATACTCAGCCACCATTGTCAAAAATTGCCATTAAACTTACCGAACCCTATATTTTAGTCATACTATATAGATTGTGAGTTTAGAAACTTGGACTTTCAAATGGGATATTACATTTTCAAAGTTCGTCAATTATGCGTCTTTGACCTTATGGATCCAAATGAACGAAAATGTTTTGTTTGGTAGAAAACTATTTTAACGTTGAGCCTGTTGTATGGAGGATAACTTATAAAGTATCAAACAATTACTTTATAATAATTTTTATTTAAATTTTGTTTACAAAACTTAAAGAACATCTTACATTTTTTTTGTTTAATTGTAACCAAAATATAGGGGTGGATCGTTCTTTCTCCCGGCTCTACAATAGTACACAAATATAGCCCTTCCCTTAAGAAAACGTACTTTAAACTTCCTATAAAAATAAATCGTTCAACAAAAAAGGCGAATTAAGCTCACTAACTGGGTTTCGGTACAATATTTCTAAAGAATCTTAAACTGTTTAACCCATTATGGTTCAACACACTACTTGAGGGCACGGATAAGGTAAATCTTTCCTTTTTTTCTATACATTACGGAGCCGAAGTGCGTAAGATACTCCTCATTCCGAAACCATTCAGCCGAGAAAAGAACTAAAATAAACCACGTCAGTGCTCATTCTAAAACGATATGTCGGCACCCCCTTCTCCCAGGCCCGTTATAATCTCAACAAAAGAAACATCTTCAGTCTACCCTAGAGATATATTCCCCATAACAGTAAGCAATACAAGGAAGCCAAACTCACGTAGTCCATAGAGAAAAAAATATATATAAAAAGTTCGATTTTGAGGAACGCAGTTTCGTTTTCTGCAGTTTTTGTTTACTTGTATTAGTGTTTTTTGTTGTATCCCCTTCTGTAGACAAGGCTAAAGGTTGCTGAAAAAGTTAGGAAGAAAAATATTGCAATTTCTGTTTCAACAATGCATTTGCTCATATCACGGTTGAACGAACCCATAATGTGTTGCCGCTCATTTTCTACTAAATCTTCCCAGTAGAGTAATAATAAAAAAATGTATGATTCCCGTGTTCTTGAGGATTATATTTTGTTTCTAGTTCTTTTTTCTGTTTGGGAAGTCTAAAAGTTTGAGCAACTTCTGCTCAAAGAGTTGTTTGTATTTGTGTTTTTTACGGAATTTTAACGATCAGTCTTTTAGAAGGAAAATCTCTCAAGCTCTCGTCGTTTGAAAACTCGTCTTTTGATGAAGTGCCGAAGTTTTTTTTTTTTTAACTGGCTTCTGGCCAATATTGGGTTGGATCCTTAACGCAGGAGATGCATCCTAAGTAATATTTTAAAAGTAATTCATGGAAAAAAATGTAAATTCCTACGTCATTTTAGGTGACAAGAAAAATGTGTCCGCGTACTAAGCGAGATTGCATTTTCATAATCATGAACTCCAATTTCTCTATTTTTATTTTAAGGATAGAAATACTCATCAATTTTTATAGCTTTATTAGGTGATTGTGTTTTTTAAAGTTTATTGCTTTGCGCGATAAGCATGAGATGAATGGAAATTTATATTTATATCCATAACTGAATTTAGATTTTGCCATAAATTTTCCTCAGCGAAGGATTTCTTATAATAAAGTTTACATGAATCCTAAATATGGGTGATAAATTTTACTGCCGTTGTTTTGAGATGATTTAATGTCCGTATGTTTACTTAAAACTGAAATAATGTAGCGACTCTATTTCCAAAAAATACACTATTTATAATAATCTGAGTATCATACGGCAAAATGTAACTTTTATAAATTGATAGTCCAGTAATTGTTTTGTTGCAAAATACATACCATTTGGGATAATTTAGAAGGATAAATAATAAGAATAAATAATTATATGTACTTTAGTACGATATAAATAATTAAAGAGAAAAACATTTCATGAACTCAAAAAAGTTAATTAAACACATATTTCATAAGTTTAAACAACTCGACTATTGTTTTTGGATTTTTTAAAGCATTTTAATACATTACTTATTTTTAATTGTCTTTTGAATAGTGGATTTTATTTATGCATTGAAATATAAACTTTAAGGATAAATCTATTTCATGAAAAAAACAATTTGGATGGTTTAGGACGGAACTGTAGTAGGATTAAATTTTTATTTGAAGAGAGAGAAAATATATTTTATCCTTGCTAATTTTATCAACACATAACAAATATACAAATATCAAACAATTATTACTAATGTATTGTTACAGTTTGCTAGATTTAATTAAAAGTTAACTTTCACCTCTTTTTCTCGTTAACTAAGAAATTAAACTTTCTTTTTTTTAATTTTATGTTTCACAATATTATTGGTGATACAAATTGATTTTTTTCATGGTTATTCTTAGTTTTCAATGGGGTTGTTTCACGTCATGGATGGCAACAGCTCCAACGGTGTGTTTTCATTGTTGTTTAAAATTACTTTTGTTTTGGTATTCGATAATTAGTTTTGTAAGGATATTTTACTTATTACATTTTTTAAATGCCAACTTCTTACTGTTCTGTTTGTTGTTCACAACATTTGTTAAAGAAAGCTTGCATAGAAAGAAAGTTTTTCATCTACATCGGATATTTTGAGAGTGAAACTCAAGCAACCAATGAAATCGCAGTACGTAGAAAAAATTAAAACAAGAGGGACCCATCATCGGAAACAATCCCCCCCCAGTAATTTAAAGATTATATAATTGTTTAATTATCTTACTATTTAGAGAATAAATATATTCGGAAAAAGTTTATAAGATATTGCATAAAAAATTTAATAACTAAATACAAAAGTTTATTTTTCTATTTTCTCTAATGTATATGTAAATAATAATGCAACTAAATCCAATAAGACAAAACTTATATCATTATTTTATCAAAGAGTTAAATCATTCTTTAATAAAGAATTATCGCATGCCCCCTTATTTATATTTAGAGGTTTTTTATAAATAAAATTGTTTAGTGTAAGTCTTTTAATATCAAACACTAGGGACGATGAGAAAGATTTAAAAAAATACTAATAACAAATTAATTTAATCGCGTGTAGGATTTCAAACCAATTAAGGCGCACGAAAACTAAAACTTTTAAAATAACTACTTTTTACTACGCTAAAAAAATGATTAAATATTTTTCTGTTCGAATCTGCAGATTTAATTTGGAAAATAATTAAATTCAAGTTTTGTTTTAGTTGAAATACCCTTAGCAGAAATCAATATAAAATAATAAAAATAACGACCAAGGAAATTATTTTCTAAGACCTTTCATGTTTTTAATTTGGTCCAACGCGAATCTTACTTGATTTTAATACTTAACCAAACTTTGTAAATCTAAATTTACATAATCCAAAGTAACCACAATTAGTGGAAGTGAAAACTGTCAAAATTTTATTCTAATCAAGAATTCTTATTTTGTAATCCTTAAGAATAGTGGTCGTAATTCAATCACTTTCTATTTTGATTAAGTAGTGGGAATAATTTGTCCTAAGTTTTAAATATAAGAAAAACATATTTTACAGAAATTATTGTTATCTTAAAATTAAGTAAATAAAGTCTTTGTAAATTTGTTTTAGTTGAACAAATATTTGAATTATTTATTAAGGCGACAAAACATAATTATAGTATGAAAAATGCAATCAATTAATTAACAAAGACCACTGTTTTTAAAGAAAATTATTAGTATAAAAAGCGGTATATTTTAAAACCAATATTCTTTTAATCAATTGAATTCATCCATTTCAACAAATTAATTTTAAAGTTATGTAAACAAACATTTGCTGCACAAACATTTTGCTGCATTGCGAATGTTTTTTAGCAAGAAGTATTGCCTTCTTACATTTACGGCTTTTGATCATGTTCCTGAAAGTTAATTTTTTTAATCCAATTTTTCCAACCCATTTTTTTTAATCCAAATTTCTTCTTTTAAACGAACTCTTCGCAATTTTACCACCACAACAAAAAAACTTACATTTACATATAAATCACAGACAGAAGTATATCCTATAAGAACCAAAAAATAATTGAAAATGATGATTAAACTTATCTACACTATTAATGCTTACTATGTAGCTATCTGAAATTTATTTCAGTCTGAACCGCAAAATGTAGAGAGATGGGGGAAATGTCACAATACGTGGGCTGAAACGGGGAGGTAGATCCGCGTTTAAAGGTGATATTATGGCCTTAACATGGAACCTAACATTTTAAAAATATTTTCCGAAAAGGATTATTTCATTGAGAAAAAAATATTTAATTTCAAACAGATTATTTGATTTTTTAAAAACTTTTTTACTGAACTTTCTTTTCTCAGATTTACTTAACTCTTTTTGATTGTTAAGGATTGTAGATATCAATGCGGAATATTTATATAATAATCGGAAATTTTGTGTGCTTCATAATTTTTTTACAATCACAGTAGACTGATTATGTTTGCTTCGTGTTCTTTCAACTTTGTCATGTATTCTACAGCCTTGATATATAGGGAAGTCCGAGAATTAATTATGATACATGTTGTATAAAGTTGTATTATACAGCCTTGATATGAAGGGAAGTCCGAGGATTAATTATGAGACATGTTGTATAAAGTTGAGAGAGATTTGTTACAATGTCTCATGGCAAGAAAAGAGGCGATAACGGTTCGCCATCTGCTGAATACTTCTACGAAATGTCGATTTCTTTTCACTACACATAGTAGGTTCGTGCGAATTAAAAGCAGCAAGTGAACTGTTCAAGTTCAACTTCATTTTGGGTACAAATATGATATAATGGCCGGACTCTTCATTGGTAACTTTTGGCGAGCTTGAAAATCAAAGTAGGGTTGTTATACCTATAGAGTTATATGAAATATTAAGTAAAGAATGTTTACCACATTTGCGCAATTATTTTGCATGGCAAACGCTAATCACCAAATTGTGACCGGCCAGTATATCATAACTGTTCCTTTTTTCATCGTCAATTTTATACTTGCCCGCTACAGAATTGGTAATAAGATCTTCTAGCTCGACAAATTCTACATTTTCACCCGGGATAGTTCACAAAATAAGGCAGAATATTTTTTAATTTATCTAAGATAAATATTACTACAACTACTTTCCGCAAACTCAAATAAATTTCATTTTTGGAACACCGTTTAAAAAAAAGCTTATTCAACCTTTATGTAATTGAATTGAGTAAGGGCTTTAAAATTTAAGGTTTTGTTTAAGTCAAATTTCATCTCGAAATTATTATTCTTAGACATTACTACTACAATCCAAAAGAACGGCTTTTGGTACTTATCACTATTTTTCATCATATGTAGCGTCTTTTGTTTCTTAAAGTTGTTCGGTGATGTGAAGTGGAATTCAATTAAACCTTCCCGATTAAAGAGATTCCAAAACTAGAAAACAAAGGAGTTGTTCTTTTGAGATAGATTTTCTTTCATTGCTGCTATCTAAATGCAAAGTTTTACTTTAATTACTCGTCTTTTAAGGCAGAAAGTAGTCTTGGTGACTAGTAATTACAGGCGGTTACTGGGAGAAAATTCTTTTCTGTGGAAATGTTCTCAACAGGAATTCGTCGAAAAAGGAGCGTAGGAGATAAATTGGGCATTAAATTGTCCTCGTTTCTTTCGGTTGGATAAAAAACAATCGAGTTTCTAATTTGTTTAGGCGACAATGACAAAGTTTTAAACGAAAGCTTTGTCGGAAATAAATCTTGGGCATTAATTTGTTGAGAAATAGTTAAAGTATAAAGAATATGGCTGAATGCGTAAGTTCTGAATAAAAAATATATCTGCTTTGGTCAGACCATGAAGTGAAAGTAAAATGTAATCCATGTTTTTAAGTACTTTAGTTTCCTATATTTTTAGGTTTGTCTTAATATTCATTTTCAATGTCACATTATTATTATATCTTCCTTTTGAAAAATAGCAATATATTTAAAAGTATATTTCAATAACTTTCAGGTAAGCCTTTCATTTAAACTCTAAATCAAAATTCTAAAAAAAGAGTAAAGATATGATAAAATATTACTCAAGTTTGAAACTTACAAACGTTCATTTCTGATACCATGCATAAACTCAAGAATGAAACACAAGATGTTATGTTTTTTTATTAGGTCTATGTTTCAAAAATCAGTTGAAAAATTGACTCTAAATGCTCATTCTTGAGTATGTTCTTGTTTCAAAATTTGATCATAAAATTGACTAAAAAATCACGTTAATACTTGTAAACTTTTTTAAAATATGTTTCTAGTACACATGTGATATATAGAATGACTGTTAGTAGAATGGACATGAGCCTCCTCCTTTCGGTGAAAAATTCATATCAATTCCAACCAACATCTTCTTTTGAGGAGGCATCTTCATTAAAACAATGACACAGTTAAAGTATTCCAGTGTAATCAATGACAAAATGAAAAGCTGTATCCAGATATAATTCTCAAACTTTTTAGGCTAGTGATTGGTCACAGTGAACTATCCACATTACATCACACGTAAACTGTTAAACCGGTTAGATGATATGTTTACATCAAGTGTTGGTCTAAGACGGCAAACATTCCATCAACTACGCTAGTGAAACTTACTATTTTTAACAAATCAAAAGTAATTTTGCCTGAAACTTAATGTGTCTGATATTTAATAATTGGAAGCATCGTCGTATTTGAAACAAAATGTTTCATCTAAAATTGAAACGTAGATCTACTCAGAAAGTTTAATTTTTCTCAGTGCATTAAACAACCATATTTATTATAATTTCAGAAAAGTAAACATTTCCACGGAGTCTTATCTCCCCAAATAATCTACATCACGCTGACAGAACACTAATCTCTTACTCCAAAACCCACTTCCACACACACAGAAAATAAAAAACACGAGGCACCCTTAAAACGACATTATCAAATTTATCTCTAAAATTTCTCTTAACTCATCCCACGCCTTGGGTGGAAGATGCTCAAGTAGAAGAGGCTGAAGAGCAAGGATCCATGCATCATCTTCACGGACTGATAGAAGACCATTGATCATGATAACGCCGACGCACGAGACTCATTTAAAAAATTTATAAGACATGAAAGTAAAGCCATCGAACAACAAGGCTGTTTCTAGAGGGGAGTGAAACTGTTCTGAATACTCTGGAAATTGATTGTGATGTCGGTAGTTTTAGAGCGACTCTTGTATTTGTGTGTACAGAGGATTTTTATTACTTTATATGATAGTAATGGATGGATGGATACTGAATCGATGGTGATGTTAGTTGGAGATCTGTTGATGTTCGGTTTTTAAATAAAATTTTGTAAATTGAAAACATCTATAGAAATGAATTTTTCGTCTAAAATTAAAGTTTTAGTGATATGTTGAGCAACAAAATACAAACTTGTTTTGACATATTATGCAATACGAGTTTGTTATGCATTTAATGGTTCTTAAACTTTGAAGTGGTCGAAAATAAATAATTCCTGAGAATTATTCCAGTGAAATCCGGTTAGATTCATTTTTATTTCTTTTTCTTTTATTTTCCCTCATGCTAACAATTGGATTCGATAAAACTAACCTTAATTGCTGCTTTTAAAAGGTTTTTTTGTTAATGTAGCGTCAAGAATTCTAAAGAAAAAAGTATATAAAATTACGAATAAATTAAACAATATGGCGTGGCAGTAGAGACCTAGCTGTATATTCAGTAGATTAGGAGACACTATATTTTCTTGAATGTATTGCGTTGTTTCCTTGTGTAAAAGATCATATCAATTGATTTTTGATTAAATGCTTAACTCAACTCAACTCTAAAATAATAATAGTTTAAATCTGTCACTTTTAAAACAAAATACCTAAACTAAAATGAACCGTTAGATTTTTAAGTAATATAATACATTGTTTAAATTTTTTGTACTAGTATAACTAAAATAAACGTTGCTAAAATATACAAAATTTTGATATTTTATTTGATTTTAAAAATATGTTTTGTGATATATTTTAATCCAACGATATAAACTGAAAACGTAAATTTGATGTTTCAGAAAATTTGTTGCATGTAAACTTGATAGCTTATGCAGATTTTATTTTGATGTATTCCAAACTTAACTCTTTAAAAAAAAGATATTAACTATACGTGTTTAGATCTAAATTTCAAGATGCAATTTTATTCTTACGTTAATATATTCCAACAAAAAGCATTATACTGACAAAATATAAGACCATTATTCCCCCATGCTAACAAGAAGCAAATTCAAAGCCTTCTCACGTTTCTCAAAATATTCAAAAAAGGACTTGCCCATTACTCTTTCGGCCCACTATAGCTGTATATAAAAATCAAAAGAAGGTTAGAATCTAAAAGTTGTTTTCACTTTTCCTATTTTACTCAGACACCGACCAAATCAATACATACAAATCGAACTATTCACAGAATATCCTTATAAAACGTAATAGGAAAAACTCTCGATGGAAATTCTCATTTGAATACTAATACCACTTTATTTTAGGGGAGTCAGGGTTTTATCACAAAGAACAACATGCAGGGAAATTCAAAAGAGGTGCTCGGCGGATTTTTGTGTTGTTTCTCCCAAACTTAGCTTTCGACAGTTACGATTTTGTTTGTTATTACCATAGCTTGTAACAAAAATATTTTTACCGTTGGAAAAGAAAAACACGGGTTGAAGTTAATCAAATAATAGAAAAAGGGCAATATAAATGTAAATTTTTAAAGAAGTTGAAAATCGCTATGAGAGAAATCCGTGCTGAAATTTAAATTTCGTAATGCTAGGACTGGTTATATTGTATAATATTTGTGTATTAAAGTTATATTTTTATTCACTATTTATTAAAATAATAATTCATAAGTTGTTTAGTTTAATTATTTAATTTAAAAATAAATTATAATATGTTTTTATGAAAATATAATCATGGATAATTAATTTTTCATTAATTGTGTTGGTTTAAATTGGTAAACAAGTTAATGTTTGAAATCTGAAATCCAAATTGAAAAAATCTTTATAAAGTTACCATTAATTTTTGATGTAACGGTACGCCAGTTTTTGAGTAAGCTTACAAAACTTCAAATATGAGAGGAACGTTTGACCAAACGCTTTGCAATCCGAGTTCAAGCGCATGAGTAATCAAAAATCTAGTGAAACAAAAATTTATTTAAAAAGTTGCAGATTCTACCAACCCGTCATTTCGCAGTCTGTAAAACGACGTTTTTTTAATTAAAGGATTGTAAGGATCCTGGCCTTAGGACTAACATTAACCTACATTTGAAAATTGAAGGGTATAATCACAAAAAATCGATACAAAAAATGCCCCTTATATGTAAAATGTTATTCTACTAAATTAAAAGAAGTTAAATTAAATTTCGGATCAGCGTTGGTGCCCATTTTTTATTCCGCTTTCGTGCGATGTAACCTTACTTATTTTCATTGTGTAACATTCCTTTACCCTTACGGTGTAACATTTTTCGTTTAGTAAGGTAGTTTTTTTACCGTTTTTTTTTAGTTTTAGGTTACTTAGGGTTATGTAGGTTACTTGGGGTAAATTTACACTGTTTTGTGTTATAACGTTACTCCCTAAAAATAAAAAATAAATACTTGCTGCTATAATTTTTACGAAGTAACGTTTTAACAAACTTTTTGCAGTGCAAGTACTTAATGTTTTTTTTTTCAATATATCATTCCCTGTTTTTCTTTGTAATATTGTTTTGCTTTGCTTAAATTAACATCAAAATAGCAATGTACGAAGGCTTTTGTTTGTATTATTAACTACAAAAAATAACACCTTTGGACTTAACTTAAAACTATTTGTCTACTAAGCAATACATAAAATTTATGTATACTTAGTGTCGTGATGCGTTAATTGCTATTTTGAATAACACATCACTCCTCTTTCCAAAAGCTTTCCCACGAAGTTTACAATCTTTTAGAATGGTTTGTAGTGGGATAAGTGGGGCAATAAAGCCATAAATTCATTGAATTTCTGACATGATAACAGTTTGCGAGTCTTGTTGGCGACAACGCAACAGGAGGTCCCAGCAGTTCTTCCAAGAAAAAAGTCTGGAAGTCACATATTCTCAGGAGGATATGATTGGAAAGAAGAGATACATAATAAATAGTTCGAACCTATCGCAGGAGTGAAAGGGAACCCCACGCGACACGTCACTTTACGTCACAACCAATTGTACAGCAGGTGCACGCCTACGAAGGGATGAGGAGATGGATTTTCAACATAACAACTAGACTTTACTTCATTCCAACAAAAATCATGAAGCATTAAGCCCAAGAAAATAATCGGCTTAATCTCGCCCCGCAACGCTTCTGAGCGCGAAACTTTTACGCTCACATTCATACCTAAGACCCTCAACGATGTCTTCGATTCCTGCATCTATGCCGATGTATGTCTTACTCTGATGCCTGAGTCCCTCATCTATCCCCTTGTTTCGCCGGATAAACTTCCGCTGAGGTCCAATTCCAGCGGCCGAGTTCCATTCACTCAACCCGGATGCCAGACTCATCCCTGATGTGCCCTTCCAGCTCCCGGATACTCATCGCTAATCTCCCTGCAGACCTGTACAGCTCTCACTCCTGTTGTAAACCCCTTCATCTACACTACAAACTGTGAGTTATTTTTTTAAATAGTTACATTGTATTTTGGACAAGAATTCCATTATTTAATTGGCTAATTCAGGATATTTAATTAATTTTTTTTATGATCCCTTATTCATCCATTGCCTCCCCAAAAGAAATACAGCTTTTTTTTGTTTTAAATATGATCGCAATTTAATTACTAGCTTCAATAAAATGTTTTCTTTTAATTACGAAATTTGCCTTTTCTTTGAGTACACCTAGCGTCTATTTATAGTTATTTTTAGGGAAGGAATTATAGAATCTGGATGGTTTACGGTCGCAATAAACCGAGTTAACAATTATGATTAATTTTTTTTATGATCCCTTATTCATCCATTGCCCTCCCCAAAAGAAATACAGCTTTTTTTTGTTTTAAATATGATCGCAATTTAATTACTAGCTTCAATAAAATGTTTTCTTTTAATTACGAAATTTGCCTTTTCTTTGAGTACACCTAGCGTCTATTTATAGTTATTTTTAGGGAAGGAATTATAGAATCTGGATGGTTTACGGTCGCAATAAACCGAGTTAACAATTATGCTTTTCATTATAAAACACAACCTTTTAATGTACTAACCACTACCTTAATTTTAGTTCATAACAAATAATAGCGCGTTGCGACACTTAGTTTGGGAAAAACAAGTAAAGTTAACTGTCGAAGCTAAAATTTCTAAAATATCAAAAGTGTTGCGTTTTCCTTATACTTACATATGCTTGAAATCCATTGGAATGGTGTCATGCTTTTTTTAACAATACCTAAATAAAAAATATGTATTGTAATAACGATGTTTACTTGTTATAAATAATAGTACTTTGAATTGAAAGTTTTTATAGTTCATTTAAAAAAAAATTAAGCAAAAACTAATTAGACCATCAAAAAATGTCCAACCACATTTTTAAAAAAAATCAGACTGATTTTTTATGTCCGTTCTATTGGCATTCTTTTTTTCATAAAGTCTTGTATAACTCTTTTTTGGATCTTATTGAAACAAAAATATGTTGTGAACACCCTTTTACTACATCATCGTTTAATGAACTGGCATTCAACAACAAATCATGTTCACTCTATTTGTCTTTGATATGACTAATGTGAGAGCTGAAGATGTTCTTTTCAACGAAAAAACTCTCGTCATTTTAATCAAAATGCCATTTTATTTGCATTTCAAGAGAAAAAAAAGTACAGAAACATGTTTCAAATTAAATGCTAAGCATCTTTTGTGGATTCAGCAGCAATTGTTGTAACGCCGAATCGCAAATCGAACTGTGGCAGAATAATGGCACTTCAACTTTGTTTATTCAATGGGAAAAGATACTTTTTTCTTCTTATACTGCAATATTACGAAGATTCATGCAATATATAGCGAAAGTGAGTAATAAAGATGAAGAGACATTTATTGATGTAGTACAAAAGAACTCAAACATAAAGATGAATAGCTTTTCTTAATTAAAGTTCGGGAATAAATAAATGAACAATGATTTTTCGTTTGAAAGGACATGATTCATTATTAAGATGTAAGAAAGCGTGCATGAAAGGTTAAGATCAAACAAACATATATTATCCAATTTTCTAGAATTGATGCATTAAAATTTAAAAATATTTGTTTTTATTCACTGGACATTTTTAGTTATAACTGTCCAAATAGTTTTACCACATATTAAAAAAGTAATTTATGTTAATAAAAACAAATTAAAACTCTTTGATTTGTTTTTTTATTTGAAAACTCATTTTAATTATTTAATTTTTAGCATAGTTGTTTATTTCTTAGAACGATAACAAAGCTTTTTAAAAAGATTTCCCACGCACACAATTTGTTATGATACTATCATTGTTTAAAAATACTTTTTAAGTGAATGGGATGTTAATTTTTAGGTAATATTTTAACTGATTTGATTGACGGTTACATAGTATTATTTGTGTTGAGAAAATAATGTATAGTTTTAAACATCATAATTATTTTTCTAGAAATTGAGAAAGTTACTAAAGGTGTCCTTATGAATACAAAATAAGATAATATAGGGAATTGAAATGCTAAATAGAAGAATTTTAACGAACCAACGACTGACGAAATTACAATAATAAACGAAGAAATTACAATAATATGTGTTGTTAATAAACTACTTCTACATTTTAAGTAGAGTTTTTAGAAAATTATAGCCAAAGCAATATAGAGTTTTTTGATCATTTTAAGAATGATAAAATGGAAGAATCTTCTCTAAAATATTATATTTCTTTCTGAGAAAACCAATCGAAAAAAGTATTGTAAAAGCTCTCCCGCATCTTTTTGCAGATTGAATTCAGTTTCTGTGTCCTTCTGTTATTTGCTTTTTCAATACTTTTCCTGCAGTGTTTTTTTATTTATTTATATAATGCATAATAATAATAAAATTCAGAAAGGAGCAAACCCATGCCACTCCATACATAATATTTAAATGTTATGTATTGAAAAATGCGTAATTTTTTACATTAGTACAGATGAGCTTATTAACAGATAAATGTGCTTTAAAGAGTTGTTGAGGTATGACTCAAGCAATCGATATCGTCAATTAACGCAACGACTGCCGGCTTTAACCCTCTGAGGGATACGCTATTTAGTTGAAATATAATCTTGTTTTAACTACATGAGATAAAAATTTAAAAATTTAACTGAAAATTCCATTTCTCTGAATTGTTTTAAATTTTATATTACTAGAGTGGATGATTCAAAATGATTGCTCGATACTGCATTTTTTGAAATTTAGTAAATTTATAAAATTTATTAATTTTTAAAAGTTATGTGTGTTGCTGGAAAACCTGTCAGCCAGAAGACGTGTACATACGTCCGTATATTTCAGAGGATTAAGATAGTTATAGAAACTACAATAAATAGTAAACTCTAATCAGTAAATTGAAATATCTAATTTCAATTATTTTCGTCCACTTGAGTATTTATTTGTATTCACTTTTACAATTTAAAGAGTTTAAAACATTTATGTTATTGAGGGTTATAATTTATTTGCACATTAGGTTTGTTATTTAGATAAAAAAATACTTTTAAAAGAGTTAATATTACTTAATATTACGTTAAAATTGACGATACTAGAGCGAAATAAGTAATAAAAATGTAAGTGCGATATATATTTCATTGCACGTGTATGCTCTTACAGAAATAAGCATGACATTGCAAACATGACCATGTAGTACTGTTAGTGGTACTTCGTTAGTAGAGCTAATATTTAAACTTTTTATGGCCAAAATCACCGTTACACCTTGTATAACACAGGCCTACATTTGGCAAACATTAGATCGAAATGTTTGTGATTACAATGGTGTTGACGCTACTTACCACTCACATCAACATAAATTCTACACAACACATTCCCCTATGCTTCACACTTATTATATATATATATATATATATATATATATATATATATATATAGTAAAATATATATATATAATATATATATATATATATATATATATATATATATATATTATATATTATATATATATATATATATATATAATAATATATATATATATATATATATATCTATTATAAAGTATATATATATATATATATATATATATATATATATATATTATATATATATATATATAATATATAATATATAATATATTATATATATATATATAATATATAACAACACAATATTTTCCAGAAACATATCGCTGCGCAAATAACCATAAGCCAGATTTTCATCTATCTTTCAAGACACCCCATAAAAGTAAAGAGATTTGGAATATCGCCCAATCTAGCATTTATTTCTAACTAGACATTCGTCTAGACTTCTAGAAAGATAAACAAGGATCTCTTTTGATCCAAGGCGAACCATAGCATTAGGATTTCTTTATGAACCAATTGGTTGTGAATCATATTTAGGTGTATGAATTGTATGAGACGTATGATAATATTACTTGTATGAGATGGTGAAGATTTATTTGTGATAAGAATGAAAATATGATTATTTAAGTTTATGTATGAGATTTAAATTTTGTAACATTAAATGTGTTGTGTGATAGTTTGTTTAAATGATCATATTTTGCCCTTTTCCGATAATAACTTCTAATTTAGTGTTGTTTTAACGTTGAGCATATACATTTAATGGATGATGACAATTGAATAATTCAATTTCCATTTCGGTTAAATAATAAGAAATTTGCATTTTTTTAGTAAATATGTGACTTTTAAAATGCTTCAAATAAATGCATTTAAATTTGGTTTAAACGTTAAAACTATAGTTTTTTTTTAAATTAAAAAGTTAATTTAAAAATTGGTATACATATTAAAAACATTTTTTTAAATGTATAGTGGACTTTTTTTCGTAAAAATGAAAAAACACAAATTGCATATTTTTAAAAATCCATTGACGAAAAAAAGTATCAAGGGTTCAACTTAAACTTATTATTTCTAAACAAACAATAATTATTTTTATAATCTCAAACAACACAAATAATAAAATTATTCTGCTTCTAAAACAAAAGCATTTTTTCCTCTTAAAAAACTGTCCCTCAACCGTGAAAACTAATCTTCTTGTCAAACTTTTTTCTTAAGGCCCAGTCTTCATCAAACCTGAAAAAATCATACTATAGTTTGAGAAAAATGTAAATAACTTTTATTTATATAAAAAGAAATATACTATTTCTAAAAAGTATGTTTATGAAATAAAAGAAAAATCTGTGTAATGTGTGGGAAAAGGTTGATTTTAAATGGTTATTTCTATTTTTCTACAATCATAATTTTTATTTTTAATTTCAATCAAGTAGCACTCGTGATGACTGGGTCAAACGATGACTCGAAAATCTCTCTATCATTCGGTGTCGACCCTGTAAAAAATATCCTGGAATATTACAGAAAATTTCTGGCAGCAAAGTTGCCAGAAAATATCTGCAATGGTAAACAATCTGTTGACAGAAGTTTCGTGTAGCCAAGCAATACAGAAAATAATTACTACCAAACAGTTGTTTTTCATATCGATTTCTTCGTTAAAAAAATAAGAAAATGTCAAGCCATACAAACCCAGGTCGACAACATAGGAGCCAGGCACACACTGTCCTCTACACCATCGCGGATACGGAAATAATCTGAATCTATCACATTTTCTTTTCGTAATAAAGGAGATAAAATCTGTTCGCAACAGGTGCAATCTGCATCAGCTGTTAGAGATTTTACCTATTTATAGAGTAAATATGTCTTTGATAAATGGAGATGTAAATTTACAGTTATTTTTCTGTAGTTTCTTGTAGTTATTTTTTTGAGAAAACGACACTGTTCTGTTGGAAAAGAAAACAAATATTTTGTTTTTGACTGTCTTTTTTACAGTGTATATCAGTGGTACTGTTTGATATCTCATAATCTGGATTATAACTGTGCTGGTTCTGCCCTACTCTGTCATCTTTAAAATAGATATTGCATAAAGAAAAATACCAATCAAAACCGTTTTGTATTACGGTAAAACCTTGAAGACCTTACTAAATCCAATGTCATCACTTGGATTGCTTTATTTGACATATTTCCTTCTAGCTTTCAATCCCATTTCCTTCGATTGATGCCCGATGTTTGCTCTGTTCCCACGTGACATTGAATCACCAATCGAATATCGATAAATAATTTATTTTCATTCAGCATTTTCTGTTGAAGACCTAAAACATGCCCTTGCGAAATTTTATGCCGTCATAACAAAGAAAGTCTATGTCGATCAGGTGACAATCACTAGGTGCCCGGGCTGTTATATAAAACAATGATGACAATGAACACAAGGTTTTTAAGACATTTAATTCTACTAACCACAGAATGAACTACATAACGATAAAAAACAATAAAGAGATCAAAGTTAAGAACATCACAGGTTTCTTTTGAGTGTACCAGCAAAAATTTCATTTCTAAAAATGGGGTGTCGAAACTAAGAAAAATGAAAGAAATTAAATTAACTAAGATTCACTACAAGACAATCACATATGTTCCACACAAAAAAGCCATCACTAATCAATAATATTTTTACAACCTTGTCAAATCATCCTAACTATCGGGTGATCGATAAAAAGTAGTATATTATGGACGTCATTTATTAAAGGCTGTGCTGATGAACGGAACTGTCGTCCAGGAGCCGTCGTGATTAAATGGCGTTTTGTTCTTCGTCGATGAAACCTTCAAATTGTTGGGAGAACTTTTATCGGAAGCCCACAAGGCTAATAGTTGAAGTATGTCTTTTCAATGTACCTCCACAATGTGTGGTCGACACTATTTCGTAATTTTTGCTGAAATATTGAAGAGTTTACAACACTAGAATAGTGTTTTTTTTAAAATACAGACTTTCAGGTTTTTTTTGTAGTTTTAATATTTAAATTTTATTATTATGGTCTTAAAAATTAATTATAATTTATATCTTAATTTTTACAGAAATATTTTAGCGCTTAAAAAACTAGAATAGAGTGTCTTTTCAAATACAGACTTTCAAGTTTTTTTTTCAGTTTTGGATCTTAAAATAAAGTTTTCAAGTTTTGCTCAAACGCATTTTTTTTACAGTTGAAACTAAGAATTTACAAGGAAACTGAAATATTGCTATACCTTGGCATAGCTTGTAGGTTGTCTGTACCAAAAGGAGGTCAAGTGAAGGGCCATGGAAGGAGGTTAAGAGCAGTTTTATCCACTTCTATGAAATCGGTAAAAAATGAATTCCCAAGCACATGTTTGTATAGAAACGATGAGTTTAGACAGTTAGAAATATATTTTAGGCTGCTTAATGGAAAATTACAATGAAGAAAATATTTTCCACGTATTTTTTTAGTTATACCCATATTAGTTTTATTGTACTAATAACATTTTGAGAATGATATTTATTTTGATCACTGCAAAATATTTCGTGTGATACAATTTATACTTTTCTAGATATTGTCATTTAACCATTGTTGTATTTTTAGACCAATATAAATAAATACTAGACTTTAATTTTTCTATTAACTAAATGTTTTATAATTAACTGACAAAAATGTACACAAATTTTAAACTCAGTAACTTTGCAAATTTTATTAAATCTTGTTTGATAAATTCGATTCATAAATATGTTATATAAATATGCTTTACACAAATTTTAAAATCAGTAATTTTGAACCTTATATCAAAACATGTACAATAAATTGTATTCATGAATATATTTTAAAACCATTTGCGTCAAGGTCCAAAACTGATATATACAGTTAACTTTGCAAACTGAATTGATATTTGACGTTTTAAATTTCTGGCTTCCTTTTGAAGACGTCCCTTTTTATGGACATCAAATGCTAGGCGTCATTTTATGGAAACTAGAAAAGTGGTGCTGTCAAACATTTACCAGGAGACATTTTGAATAACATTTCTGTGAAGGTTTCAAATGTCTGGAATACTCCGACTCCGAATAAAATATCATTCAAATATACTTTGTAGTAAGTATATAGATGTTTAAAAATGATAGATATTTTTAAATTATGCGCATGCGAATATGCTACTTTGTGTTAGAGTCCACGGTAATGTGGCAAGATCATATAGAAAGATGCAGTTCCTATTTTTTAGTTTTAATGAGTTTCTAGAGTCTATTGATGTTCAACTTTCAAGTTTTAATGAACTTTAGGTGTCATCTGTTGTTTTAGTTGGTTACATATGTATTGGATTGGTTGTGGTTCTAAATCATGACGCCCGTGGCCAATAGCCCTCGAGAAGCTCTATAGTGCGACGAAAACTCAACCTAACCTGAATAAACAGTTGTTTGGAAATGATTCATCAGAAAACTAATTGCGCGGCCCGGATGGCCGAGTGGTTTGGACCATTAATCTAGCAGTCTGCGCGCTGTAACGGGAGCGGGTTCGATTTTCGCCTTCTCCCTGGGTGTACTTCCTTTCTCTGTGACAGTAAAAATTCTTTCTGTGTCTGGCTTACTTGACGAAGGTTTATAAGCGGGTCACTGATCAAACACACCGAGCCGGAATATATATGTACCTCACCTCCTCCCTCCTACTAATTGCGAAGTTGGGTTCACATTAGTTTTTATGTAAGGTTTTTAGTGACATCTATACCGTATTCAGTTCGTCAGAAATTTCTTTGTAATAATATCCTTAAAACTGCGTTAAAACACAAAAACCTTCATCAAATGGCTACCGTATTTTACGAATTTGTCATCTTAAATCAAATTAGTTCTGCCCTAGAGCTACATGTTTTTATAGTTTTATATATTAAATAAAATACGTTTTTGAATTATAATTTAATTGCAGCATAAATTTCATTAGTTAATTCCAATACACAAAAAATGAATTTCCGATAAAATAAACTTGAACTACTTTCCTTTACGGAAAGAAGTAATTCAATTAATTTGATAATTAATTATTTTTCAAGTATCTCGCCTTTGCTAAATCAATAACTGCTGAAGTGTTACTTTACAAATTCCAATAACTTTTCAAACATGGGGTCTTCTTTTATATACTGTTATAGAATTGTTTTTTTAAGAAGTAAAGTTTCATATTGGTAACTACATATGGAGGACACATAGAAAAAATAATTTTTATAAAAAAAATTCAGAGACGTAAAAAAGGTAATATATTGGAAAGTAATTTTCTTAAATCACATATACATGAATATTATAAAAATTTTATTTTGTTTTTGATTACCTTTAATATTTTGATTAATCATTATTTAGAAAAAAATCATAGTTTTTTTATCATTTAATGTAATTTTTAGCATTATATACAATTACTTAAATGTTTATAGTTTTTTTTATCTAAATGGAAGTAATTATATCAATATATTATTTAAGTAATTACTTAAATTAAAAACTGTTAAGAGAATAAGTCTGAAATTTTAAAGGAAAAGAAACTATATTTTAAATAAAATCATGGTTTGAGAAATCAAGAAATATATATATATAATTAGTTAACTATGTTTTTCTTTTTTCCGAAAATTGAAACGAGTGGAAAAATTAACTTAAAATATAAAGTTTCTGGTTAAAATACTTAAATAATTATGGTATGTGTCTTCAGGAAAAATGAGAAATTACGGCCAATGATATAACATTTTGATGCAAATTATTTTGTTTAGTCCTCTATTTTCTGAAAACTTTCCTTTCAATGAAATATAAAAAAAATAGTTTTCTTCGTACAAAACCATTTTAATGATGTATTTCAAATCAGAAAAAGTTTTGCTTTACTTTCATAACGACTATAGTTTAAGTAATTTTGGAAAAAAGTTTAATATACTCTATCGTGAACTTTTGAAATCACCATAAATAATATTATGACTGCAAAAATATCATTAGCTAAAATTAAATTTCATACAAAACCTATAATTCAAAGAAGACATATTTTTTATCTTAAAAAAATATTTTTCATTTGTTAACTTATATATTTCTAAGTTATATTGCTAGGTGCAAATATCATAGTTAATAAAATCGTTTTAAGTGTTGTGTCTTGATGAATTTGTTTGGACACACTACCACTATACTATCAACTAGTCCCATAATATTTAATCCCATAAAGAATAAACAATTGGATGAAAGGCAAACTTGTTTTCACAAAATTATATTAAAATTTTAATATGTAACTAATTTTTTGGAAATTTATATTTATGCTGCAGACTATTATAAACAAATCCACTATACTTCAATGTTTAAATTCAGTAAAATCATATTATTTTAAAGTATGTTTGGTCCTGCAAAACCGGGTAGACAGTTGAAGGGTTTATACGTCTGCATCCTTCGGAGGGTTCATAATCTAAATCTTTAAAATATTGGGGGTATATATATGAAATGACCTTGAATGAACAGATGGCACTGCACCTGGGTTAATAAAAGTGTGGAATCACCGTACTAGTATTTTGTCAGACTACTCTTAACCTTTCACCAGGCAGGTGCCATTAATTACTGCTGTGTTTTTATTATAGGGAATATACTTTATATTCTGGGCTTTGGAGATGTCGTGTATCGTGGCAACAAAGGATCATTTGCGGGAAATTTTAATCAATTGTTTAATCTTGAAAAAAACTGCTGCTGAATCTTTTCGGATACTTCAGAAAGCTTATGGAGACGATGGTAGATCTGAATCAACTTGTAAACGATGGTTTGGTCGATTTAAAATTGGCGATTTTGATGTGGCAGACAAAGATATGGGAAAACCACAAAAAAAATGAAGATGAAGAACTGCAAATAATTTTGGATGAAAACCCAATTTTAACTCAGGTAAAGATATCAGAAATATTAAATGTAACTCGGAATCTTATTAGGGAACGTTTGCATGCTTTGGGAAAAATTCGCAAAGAAGGAAAATGGGTACCACGTGCTTTAACAGTAAGACAGATGGAGAACCAAAGAGTCAGTGGCGAACAACTTTTGAATCGACATCAAAGAAAGAGTTTTCTGCATCTAATTGTCACAGGTGACAAAAAAATGGGTATATTTTGATAACCCTGTACGAAACAAATCGTGGATTGATCCAGGCCAACCCACAACATTGACTCCAAAGAGAAATCGCTTTGGAAAGAAGACAATACTCTGCTTTTGGTAGGGCCAAAAGGAGCTTATTATGAGCAGCTTGTCACGCCAAAAAGGAGTTTTCTGCTTAAATTTATCTAAAAGATAAAGTCGATAACGACCAGGGTACTAAACAGTTAATCGATAATAAATTAAGGCGAACAATAAAAATATACAAAAAACTTGAATGAAACGTTTTTATTCGAATATAAAGATATTAATGATATTCAAAATCGGTCGTAAATGGGCTAAAAATAAAATAAATAGATTAGCTTCGCCCTCAATAAAATCTGTCACTAATCCATGATGATGCAAAATGAGCATGCATGTTGTAACAAATATCATTGTAAATTCTTTTAAGTAAATGATCTTTTTTCAAAAACCCAAAACACGTACTTTTTCAAATCCTATATATCTTAGACACTATAAGTAAATTAAAATGTAATTGCAACAATCATATTTATTTTTGAAAACCAATATTAATCTACATCAAACTACAGCAACACAATTAAAAAAATCTACTTTAATTTATTTCCTGAATCAAGTATTATTCTTAAAAAGAAAATCAAAACTACAATTTATATTACCTTACCAATACTACCAAGAATACTTAAAATCTACATACATTTCCAAATTAGAAATACGATACATGGTCCAATTAATTCTGGAAACCAAGCCAAATCAATTTTTCAAAAGAGCTGTATTTTTTTTAAAAAAATGTCTAAGGACTGACAGCTAAGTTTATTGATATTGCTTAGTTGTGGTGGATAAAATAAACTGTTTTAATTTAATATTTATTTCAATTTTTAGTTTACGTCAAAATAATTGGAAGACGACATTTTATGACAGTGGAATTTTTGTAATTAAATTCATTGTATTTTTATTTTACTTATGAAAAATATTCTTTTTCTAACGTTCTTTGACAAAGTTTTGAAAAATCGAAAGTTGTCAATAATTGAATGTTAATTTAATACTTACTTTGGAAAATTATGTTTTAAAAAATTGTATCCTTGTAAGGACATGTTTATTCATCAATTCAATATATTAAATAAGTTTTGATTTTTTTTGTATTCAGAAAGTAAATTTATATTAGTTATGTTTTGTATATTTATAAAAGTCAAATTGTTAGTTAAATATTTAACAAACTATTTGGCGTTATTAGCTATTAATCGTTAATTAAATGTTTCTTAAAACTTCATAATTTTCTTTGAAAATATTTTAACTAATTTTTATTGTATTTAACTTTTTTTAACTATTACACCATACTAGTAGGTTTAATATTGCTACTTAATGTATACTATTAAGACCTGCTCTCAATCAGTGATAGCTTGACACCAAAAAAATCCCTACTAAAATACTAAAACCACTGGAATAAGTAAGAAGGCTATAAAATTAAGTTTTTCTTTGTTAAAATATGGAATTTAAAAAAATATATATAATCTTTGAAATAAAGTTTAATGGAAGATAGTGATAAAAAGGGTAATGCAATTGTAAATCCCGTATTTCATTTTTAATGATTTCGATAACCATGAAAGCAATAGTACATTCATAATTTTGCCTATTTAAAGCTTAAATTGGTTAACTTGGTACTTAAAAATATCACAGTTACCTGTTATCGAATCAAACATAATCACGCATAAAAACAACAAAAAATAAGAAAAAAAAACTTATTTTTCGATTGTGGACGTAATACATAAATCCTCTACATCTTGAAGATCAGCTGCTATTCTTCGATATTAAAAAAATAATATTATTTCTAATAATAATAATAATGACAAATCATGCGAAATTTATCCTGTTTTAACAGCTATTGTTAAATAACAAATCATTAATACAAGTCCCATTAAATAATAGTTTTTTGTGTATTTCGCTCAAAATGAGAACAATTTGTTGCACTTTTTGATGCCATTAGCACTTTTGCTAATACTTTTTTGAGAATAGCATTCATAAAATGATACGAACTAGATTATGGTTGAATTATTGCTGTGCATTGTTAACAGATTGTGGTAAGAAATCCTTTGAAAAAAAGGGGCATTTTTTTGTAGTAGATGAAACAATAGTTTCTTTTTGGCAGGTTAACAAAGTGATTAATTATGTTTACGATGCGTAAAACGTTTGAACAACAAAAAATAAATTGCCAGCCAACAATTTATTTCATTTATGTATTTCCTTTTAAAAAATTGAACGTTATGTTTCTAAATTCTTTGGCAGCTTTTTTTATGAACATTATCGAAAACAGCAACATGAAATATTTCGAAAGGGTAGTTTAAAAAAATGCAACTCTGTAATTGCAAAATATTAACTTTCTGATTGATACAGAAGTATAAACCCGTTTCCCGAATGTCAAGTTATTTAAAGCATTCTTATTTTTTAAAACTTATATATATTTTTTAACATTTGAAATATATGGACGAGTTTTTTATTATGATCTGCTACAGAAATAAAGTTTCATTAAATTAAAAAAAAAGTTAAAAATTAAAATTTTAAACCCATGCAGTGAAAACAAGTTTACAATTCCTCCAATATGCTTATCCTTCAGATGGTAAAACTATAAATTCATGGCTCCTTGACAAATTTAACGACAAATTCCTTGACACATTTTTATTTTGTATATCTAAATACTAACAGTTCGCAACCCAGTTGACAGATAACTGACAGTGACAAATGAGAGTTTTCATCTATGCAACTTTTAGGTTTTTGAAATGCATGTTTGCGAGTAAACTGACACTTTTGTAAACATATGAATACTTCGTTATATGTGTTGAATATCGCTACATGCATTTGAATAAATTTACGAATTGACTTCCATTACATAAATTTGAATAATTTTTTAAAGTGGGATTTTGAAGATGTTTTTATGCATGTATTATTGTTTAAAGTACTCGGTTTTTTATACATTAGACAACCACCTAAACAATTTTTATTGGCGAAAAATAAATGCTAGTTTAATTATCTGATTGATTATAATAAGTTCACAGTTTAAATTGTTTTTATTTTTATAATTAATGTACTGGCACTTTTCTTATTGATATTACGTTACTTTTTCATATTATCTTAATCCATTGAGAAAACATTTGTGATTACAAATTTGCATTATGTGTAATCAATTCATTTTTAAAACTTTTTTAATAAACATAATTTAATTGATAAATTTTATTGTACAGATTAGGATTTTTTATAATGCATGAAAAACTTAAATATAATAAGTATTTTATAATGAAGTGAACAAAGTTTTAAAATTTGACAGCAGTGAATTAAAAAAAATAGTACGTTTAAAGAGTACGTCATAATTTTAAATTAAAATTTTCTTTGAAAAATAATTATATTCATATGTCATTTTAAGGTCTAATGTGTTTGTAATGTTTCTATGTACCAGCTCATCAAATTATAAAGTACAAAAATAAGAATGTAACCTCCATAAAATGAAAAACCAACCATTGTTGATTTTCATTAATTCCGAAAAAAGTTTTAGCTATTCATATTTTTAAAGTCTCTTCTTTATATTTTCTACCATAAAAGCTCATTAATTGAATTATTAATCATACGATATCTTCTGGACATTTTCTTTTTCCTCTTCAATATTTTTAATGATGTTTAGAAAATATTTGATATCAAATTAACACTTTTTGAGCGTAATTAAATAAACTCTTGGCTCGCTTTTTTTTATTTGATTTATTTAACAATAATGAGGTTTAGGGTTACGTAGTACGCAAGATAATTTAATTACGCTTAGGAAGGCCATATATTTAAATGAATTCGAGCACTTCATTTATATTGAAGAATTTTTTGAAAATAGATATCGTTTGTGAGTATTATTAATTCATTTAAGTTGAATTATTATTGGTAATTACTGTTAAGCAATTTATTTAAAGTTTTAATAATTGAAGTAAAATTGAAGTAAACACGCTTTTGGAACATGTTAATGTAAAACATATGTATTATATTCGCCTAAATTATTGTATTGTTTACTCGAAATATTATTATTATTATTTTAAAGTCATATTTCGTGACTTCGCATATATTTTAAATGGGGAAAAATCTTATTTAATAATTGACATTTTACATATTTATATAACTTTTAAAATGCCATAACCATCAATTAAACATTTAAAAAGTAAAATTAGTTAAAATGCTAAAACATTTTAATCATAGCTAAATAACTAATTAAAATATTAATTAGCTTACCATAAACTCCTATATTCTAATCTCAAGCCTTAAACTTATTTCCTTCTTAAACTTATTTTTGTAGTATAGTTTCCTTTTTCAACCTTAAACTTATTTTTGTACTATTCATAAACTTATTTCTTTTAGGCACTAGGATTTGTATTGGAAGTCTGCCAAAATAGATACGGAAAAATGTATCATTCTCTCTTGAGATATATGTGAATAGAGAAAAAACAGTCGGGAAAGACGGATACAAAATATTATGCGACAAAAACAATTTATCATATTTTGAAATGGAAACTGTATACGTTTTATGAATTGATTGCTGTAATATGGTTTCTTAAAACGCTAGTGCTAAAAACTGTCGTTTGGGAGGGATACATTTTATACGGACCAAGTATTATCGACCTACTTAAGTTAGAAAAGGAGCTTCATCTTGATAATGTATATAAAAAATATAATTTTTTGTGTTTCATTTGGTTCATAACATCAAGGAAATTTTATAAAATACGAATAAAATATTGAATTATTTTTCTTTCTTTTAGAACAGTTAAATTCATTTTCACACAATTTTAAC
Organism: Oedothorax gibbosus; assembly: GCA_019343175.1. NCBI lineage: Eukaryota > Metazoa > Arthropoda > Arachnida > Araneae > Linyphiidae > Oedothorax > Oedothorax gibbosus. The sequence continues at coordinate 531,078 of JAFNEN010000538.1, forward strand.
AATAATAAATGAATAAAAAATTTAAAAAACTGCAATGAATAGATAAACAAATATACATGCACCACAAAAAAATCCTAATATATATTGGGGAAAATAATGCTGTTTAGACAATACATATTTGATTTTTCTTTGAGCTTCTCTTTTAATATAAATTATTTACACATATCAAAAATTATTTTATTACTATTATAATTAAGATGTAGGTATTGGAATTTACATTGTAAAACAAAAACAATTCCTTTACTTTATGATTTAAAGTAAACAAATGCAACATAAAACATTTCCTCTTCTAAGTTCTAAATAATGAATATCTAAATAAAGTAAAGTTTTAAAACGTGAATATGCAACATGCAAGAAGTAACTACAGTACATCTACAGCACCTGACGGTTATTGGTAACATGTCACTACTTTTAACAAATTACCCTTCAAGATCTAGTATATTTGATAAAGTTGTTCAACAAAAGTTTTTGGCTTTTAGAAGGATCGTCACCCAATATAAACTGTCAAATTGCTATTGATGTATTGATCCTTTTAACACCTAGTTACAAACTAAAAAATGAAATATTTTTACCATTTACAACTATTTTGAACGCGTTTGAGAAAAAATGTTCGTTTTTGGTTTCTTCTTAGCTTTTAAAACTATTTTCATTTAACATTGTTACAATAGTTTTAAAATTATTGAAATAAAGTAACAAATTTGCTGAAAGCTTATCATTTGAAATAGTCATGCAGACAAAGGATTAAAAAATTAATAATACTGATTATTATATTATTCTCAAATTTTATTTAATGCAATGAAAACGTTTTCAAAAGATTATACATATTTTTAGACCGGGGTTCTAGTATAGGCTAGGTTTTTTTTTACGGGATAGCGAGCCTTAGCTTTGCTTTTAGTTTCAAATAATTTAAAACTTTCTGCTGCATATCCAAAAGTATAACGTTTTGAATTCTATAGCAACTGACATACCTACGTTGTACCTATTCATTATTTTTTTTATAATACAACCATCTTTTGAAACCAGGCCTAGGATGGATTTACCCTTAATAACATTAATTTGGCTATGTGAACTTCTACTCCATGCCAATCAAATCCCGCCCCCACTGGTCAGCTTTTCCATTATTAAAAAAAATAATCACACATTTTCCATCCTGCACTGCTGATCTAAACATGAAATAAAATAAATATTGGATGTTCGTAAAAAATGCCAGTTTCATAAACAGAATACAAGCTGGCTCATAATACAATTAAGGAAAACGCACAGTTGAAAACCGTTCACATTCTGCTAATTTTCAGGAACTGCCATAGGTGAATTGAATTGACATTTCGCGGAAAATTTCGGCAGTATCCTATTTCCTACGACATGTAACATAATGAATTCCCGGACTTATATAGGTCTCACCATGCATGGCAAATGCCATAGAAGGGAACTGAAATACGCATAGCTTTTAATTGGAAAATTTTATGCAGCACAAACTCTATAAAACTATTCCTATTTATCATGGATGAAGGCTATTTATGCATAAATATTCAACCATATCTTTATTTATACACATTTGTAAAAATTATTAGTATTTCTTTAATAGAAATATAATCGAGATGATTAACCCATTAACAACGGTTCTGCAAGAAAATTTGCCACGCGCAAATGAGCTTTCTGCAAGTTTATCTAAATCATAGATATCATAGTTAAAGTATTAGATTGGCAGATCACGTGACCTCCAATGCTAACGACGGGACGCGCATGGAGACCAGAATAAGAGGTCAAATGGGCCAGTGTTGCCACCACATTAAGGAGAAAAGTACTACGAAAAAATACCTTTTAATTCTAAAATTAAAAAAAAACATAAAAATACTAAAAAAGCGCTTCACGTTTTTTTAAAGTCACTAAAAAGATTCCAAAATGCAGCTAGTATTTTGATGGTATTTTTTTGTAATTTCAGAATCAAACGGTATTTTTTCGTAGTAATTTTCTCATTAATGTGATGGCAATACGTAATCTGCCAATCTAATACTTTAACTATTATATGTATGATCTAAATAAACAAAATCTAAGATAAATGAAGACCAGAGTCCTCAACAATTTATGTAGGACAAATTAAATTACACGACAAAAAAACGAAATAATAATTTAAAATAAGTTAATAATAAGTTAAAGTTTTTATTGGGAAATGAAGGTATTATTGGTATTCGCAAAGTCGTCGTGAATGGTTAAATCTGAACCAGCATTAACAATTCGAATAAATAAACAAATAGATAGGTAGATAGGAAAACAAATTTAAACTTATTGAAATATTAATAAAATATACAATTCCAATGTTTTAAAAACATTCACCTTATATGAAATTCAATTCATAAGTAAAAATTTCACAAAGTTCATGAAAGCTTAGGTTATGATCATGAAAGAAATTAATTATTTAATGAGTATATATAAATGCATTAAAATTTAAAATGTTCATTAAATAATGCATTGTTAATAAATTGTTTCTTATTCTATGATTTCGATATAAATTTGTATTAGAATCATAGAGTAATAAGCACCATTTGACTCAGTGCTGAACTTCACAAAATGATACACATTGACAATCCATACAAATTAGTTATATTCGTTAATTTAATTCGAAGTCGACATTTGTTATTAAGTTTATTTATTAAATAATATACATGCTCAAACTCAATAAGTATAACGTGTCAAGAAAACCAACACAAATCCTGACTCAATGCTTAATATAACACCCCACAAAACTGGGATTGTAATCCCCTCAAATTCCTTCGACGGGGAGCTGAATTACAAACCGGCAAATCCACAAAAGTAATGAAATTTAACATTGCAAACTATTGGAAAACTTAACTGGCAATTCCACTAGATTGTGGCATGAAATGGCACCATACTCGCAGATTATATCAGGTGGTTTTAGATTGATAGATATTATCCGTTTCGTATTCTGATATGCCAAGTGATAGTATCAGATTCACATGGGATATTAATTTTGCGCATTTTATTATGATATCAAATTTTTCAAATAATAGCATGTTTTATGATTTTAAACGATATCATTCTCACATATAATATCCTATGGTTGAGGTTAATGGGTCATTTAATTGCATTAGATGGACATATTCAAATCTCCTGACCAACTTGGCACTTGAACTGAAAAAGCATCGTTATTTTGATCATTTTCAATATTTTTTTACATATTTCTGGAGTTATGTTACACAATTAAGAAGCTACATGAATCTTTTTTGTGGTGTAACATTACACCAAATTGTTACAATGTAATCTAAACACCTTCTAAAAAATAAACTATTTCAAGCAGTAAATGTTGTTAAATACAAACATTTTTTAATCACAGTAAACAGCTTTTCTATAAAGATTTTTTTTACATAAAAAAGAAAGTTGTAGGCTACTAATTCCATAAAGCTAGAGCGAGCTAGGTTTGTACCAGCTTTACGGAATAAACTTACACCAAAATTTTACAGTGTAGAGAAAGTGTTGAAATCACCCATTCCAAACTATAGTAGAACCGGCATTCAGACCACCTCAAAGGGGGCGAAGGAAGTAATTACGAATTAATGGGTTTCGGCTGCCACTCGCGAGCAGTCATTTGTTGCTGATTTTCACAATGCTGATTTGGTGCAAAAGTCGAAATTCGGGCTTATCGAATGGCGGAATTTCTGCCTCTCAGCAACGGAGTTAAGTATAAAGCATTCTGACAAGTTCGACTCCCTGTGATGAAGATGTAGTTGATGCACTCGAATAATACCCCGGGGCCAAGTGCAGGGATTTTACGATGGTTTGCATATTTATGATGGTCCGGTTATGATAGATTTTATGGGTATGGGATACGATGCGAGGCCTTTCCTTGGGAGCGTAATGATGTATGATGCATGACATTACGTGTGGTTCAATATTTTACTATCTTGGAGATTGAAATGCATGCCACGTAATATATTATGCAGTATTTGCTTTTTGCTGTATTGAAGGAATTGGTATTTGCATTAAACATAAAATATTAAAAGTATATGTGTATATCCAAACATTAATATTTTATATTAGACAAACATGATTTTAAATTTTATTAATGGATGTATTAAAAAAAATAAGGTATCTAAGTCATTAAGTTGAAACCTGCTTAAGAGCATCCAGACGGGTTTTTTGTTGTTTTTTGCTTTGCTTTACGGGTTTTAACAGTTTTTATTTATACTTATGAAAAACTAGTTTTAACTATAATAGTTATACATTAATTGCAACTAATAACAGAAGATTCGAAAACCTCATTGTATCAAAACTTTGATTACATGGTTTACAAAATTTAATCTATTAAAAATTATTAGCAATAAATTTTCTATCGATACAAAATACTCAACCGTCACATTAAATTAACATTTCAAACGATAAATGCTCTTTTAAGTGTTAATGTCAAATACGGAAATCAGAATGTATAGTTTAGAGAAAACTTGTCACGATTGAAAAGTTCTTTAACTAGTTAGAATTTACCCATGTTAGGAGGAAAGTTCTGCGTTAAGATTTAAAATAAAAAAGACATTGAGGTCATTAACTTAGACATAAAGTTTTAATCGGGAAAGTTTTCAAACTAGGATTCATTTATTATTTAATCGTAATTCATCATAAATCATTTAACATGATATAAATTTAAAAAAATACTATTTTGATGAATAATTGTTTAGGTATCCGTAAGGACTAGTATGGATTCTTTAAAATCATGTACATCAGTTAAATAATTTTTTTAGAAAATATTTGTATACAAATTAATGTGTTAAAATAAAAAATAAAATATCTTGTTTGATAAAAAGTTTTTTTACGTTTTTGAATTATCAATTCTACAATATAATTTTGAATTATTAATTATTGATTTCTAATATCGAAGTATGTGTATTCAGATTTAAATCTAAAATCTAATTTTCATGATTGAGCTTAACTAGTAAATTCGAAAGAAATAACGTATATCTAACCCTATTTACTTTGATACTTTACTACACACTTACACTGACTACACACTTACACTTTACTTACTACACTTACACTGACTACACACTTACACTTTACTTACTACACTTACTTTAACACTGTTTGACACTTTAAATACTATAAATCTATAAATACTATAAATCACTATAAATAAAAATACTATAAATCACTCCAAACATAAAATTAAATTAACAAAACTAAATACACAAATCTTTAAAACAACTAACACAATATATTTCACAGGTCTCCCCACCTACACTTTCATCTCCGGCGAACGAGCAGAATTGCCCTGTGACCTCAACGTCAGTGCTACAGAAGATGAAGTATCCCTCGTACTATGGCACAGAGATGAGTCCGGAAGCCCACTCTACAGTGTAGACGCCAGAGACTTTGCTTTGCCCACCGCAACGCACTTTCCTGCAGTGCATATGGAGTCGAGGACTTTTTTCAATTCTTCAGCGGTGCCTGCTTACTTGAGGATTGATAACGTGAGGAAAGATGAGGAAGGGATGTACAGATGCAGGGTCGAGTATAGGAGAGCGAGGACGGAGACTATAGATATGATGATGCATGTCATAGGTAAATATATGATTTTTCGATATTAATAATTGTTCTTTTCATTGTTTCATTATGATTTAATTGTAATGTAGAATTGGAGTTGCTAGTGGTCGCTTAGTTCTGAATTAAGAAAGACTCCAAAACGAGAGAGCGTTACAATTTATTACGACATAGACTTACACATTAAGAAATACATTATACGTGAAAGAGCTTAAACAATAAACATTAAATGTCATGAAAAAGGAAGGGTTAATGATAAATGTGGTCTTTCAGTAGGGTTGGGGCTTCGCCACGAACGGCACCCGGGTACTTAGTCATCGGATGCAGCTTAGACTTGCTGGTGGATTGAAAATAATAAATGGTGCACCGATCTCATTTGACCCCATTGAGTTACCCTATTTTTTGGTGGGCCCTCTGGCTGCTGAGTCTAGAAAATAAATCTTTGAACGCTAGTGTCAAGCACCACTTTTTTGGAATTCTTAGCCTACTGCTTGTCTTCCATTCTTCGTACGAGGGGCAAATAATACAATTTATATATCTTATTATACATAGAGACTCAGTATTTGTTGTCCATCATTCATAACTACCTACCAATTTTCCTATTGTATATATCCTGATACCCTGTCACTTAAGCATGTCAAGGTCAGGAGTCTTGGCAATAGTTACGAAGATATTATGTTTATTGGTAAATATCAGTGTTTATAAAATATTGTTCTCCAGAGAGTACAATCAACGAGTTGAATATTTCCGTATTTCAATTGTTGACCAGACAGCAATAAACGTACCAAAATAACAGACAAGGTAAGTGTTGGAAACTTTAAAAAAATAATCACATTAGCTCGTAAGAAGCAAAGAAATGTGCACAACTCTCACAGTTTCAACTCCAGGGAAATTCAATAGAACATGATACAAAGCATTCATATGGAGTTAGTATTTTCTTTTTCATTTCGGCTATGCCTGCATGATTACTTGTGGATTAGTAGCAAGAGAGATATTTAGGAGGGGATGTACAGGTGTAGGGTTAAGTATAGTAGAGATCATAGGGAGATATAATGATATCATGGGTAATCGTGGGTAACCATCTTATTTTCTGAGATTAACTTTCTTCTATGTTCTTTGTTCTATTATGCCAATTCTTCGAAAGGGTACAATTAACAGTTAAATGTTTCACTAATCTATTAAACGAAAGGAAAAATAGTTTTAAAAGATGCACACATTAAAAATTAAGTATATAGCAAAACAACAGTTCAATTTATTTAATATTTATAATTATTATTTTTAATTAATTTTAAGGCTCATCAAAACATATTCATCAGAAAGGAAAATAGTTGTGCAACTATAACAGTTACAAACTAATTCAAAACTAATCTAATAAATATATCTAACCCAAACTTGCATGCAATCTTAAAAATACATAAATATGCTGGTCCACTTTACAGTTTTCTTGTTCTCTAGAGACTAGTTTGACGCTAGTAGCTATAACAATTAGATAGTTTTTTTTAAAGTGTTTCATCACCATTTTTATTCTCCACTAAAGCTAATATCCTAAAAAAAGAATTGTATATTGTATAGTTTATATATGGGGAGAAAATAGATATTTAATTTAGTGGAACAATACTAAATTACATAGATGTTTATTTTTTAAAATAACGAATCAGAAATAAAAACATTTATCACTTAAGCAAAAACATTACACTTCCTTTGATTTATTATAACTTTGATTTATAAAATTAACTTTAGTTCATAACTCCGGTTACTCGGATGCTCATGCTCACACACAAGATTTTGTGGCTTCACAATCTTAACCAAACAATGAAAACTATATCATAATAAAACAAAAACTAGATAAATACCCCAAAAAATGGGGAATCATCAATCTTTTGACCATTAATCAGCTATCAGCTATACACCGTTTACACCAATGTCTACGACAGCCGCTACCGGAAGATAAAATAAACTATTGTATTTGTACAAAAATAAAATAGTTATTCGAGTGGTTATCTTATCTATATAAACAGATATATATAAACGGATATATATTGAGTTTAATGTGTTATTCGTAATGGGTTACAATATAGATATATCTCGGAATGATTCTGATCTGATTTAATCTTGAAAATGTTCAACACAGTTAATAGAATCTCGAAATTATCCAGCATAGTTGTTTAAAGCTTAGAATTATCAAACATAATTGGTCACATCTCGGAAAAAATAATCTTGTAGAAATAATAGATTAACGGAATTATCCCAAATTTGAAGAGTGTAATTATGGTGAAATATTGCAATTCTGCAGCGGAATCCACCATGTGAAAATAGTTAAAGAAACTAGAACTTTCAGTATAGTAGTTTTTAGTTTATAGTGCAATTTAGTTTTAATAGCATCATTCTTTTTAACAACAGGGGGTGGGCAAAATAATGTAAATTCTTTGCAATTTATTTCAATTTCTCATAAACTATTACGCAATAAATAAAAATACTTTTGGACAACTTTGAACACATATTACGGCACACATCTTCGTACAAAAGTATGGTATTTCATATAATTATACGGTAAAAAACGATATAAATGGTACGATATAAAATATCAAAAAAAAGTATAATAAATGTAAGCAATTAAAGAAATTAACGATTTGTTGTTGCTGCTAATATTGTTCAGAAACTCCTTATTTGCTGATAAATGGACACATTTTTTCTGTTTTTTGACAAACTTCATGAAAAATATGTCGTACAAATTGTAGAACAAAAAAATAATTTTAAAAGGAGTTACACGTATTAATTGTACTTGATAATTTTCCACGCATGTTCTCAATATTTTAAATAATTTTTCACAGTTTAAATGAAACTATTATGTTCAACTCACATATAAGCGACTACTTAGGGGAGAGTGGGGGCTAATGGGACGCGGGGCTAATGGGACGCAGGGCTAATGGGACAAATGAAAAAAAGCGGTGAAAAATGTACTTTTTTACAAATATTTCTACACTACAACATTGTAACAGTTAGACTTCAAATTTTAACAACCAAAGATGATCAGCCATTAAAAGCATGTGTTGAAGTTTAGAGAAGAATTGTTGTTTTGGAGGAATTCAAAGTAAGTTAAACCTCTATCTACTTTTACACTTTTAAGTATTAAATAATTAAGGTATATTTTTAGGTAGAGAACATATCATAGATTAAGATATTATATGTCAAATACTGTGGTGACATACACGTGGTTCTGTGTCGGATAATTTATCAATAATATAACACTGTGGGACATTTACATGTTTGTTTAAAATGCTCAGCAACTAAAATATAGTAATGTTTTAACATCTGTTGAATGACTTTTTAAATAAACGAATGTTCAGTTTATGAGCTTGTAAAAAAAGAAATTAAAATGCTTGTATTTTTGCTAAAATACAGAGGTTAATAAAATATTGTCCCATTAGCCCCCACTCTTCCTTATACATTAGCGACCTGCTATCATTAAACCATTCAAATCGGTGGAAGAATATACTTCCACCTTCTTTAAGGAGCAATGTTCTACTAATTTTTTACATTGTGTACAAAAGGAAGGGCCAAGGTTTAAATTATTTATCGGTCCTGATTGGGCTAAGCATAATATTTTGCCTGTGTTATAGGAATATTCCTCGAATAGGCTAAATAGACATTATTATACAAATATTCATATATACATAGTACATAGAAATTTAATATTTAAATAAGTGATTACACAGAATTTTATTAACATCTAAAATTAATTGTGATATAAAGTAAAATACCTAGATAAATCCTTCCTACCTAAACAATTAGATAACCTAGCTTTTAACCATCCATCAAGCAACTACAAGGCTTACACAAACCTGAAACAAGAGTCATTCCCGAGAGAGATAAAAATCCCATTTAATTCTATTGAATCCCGGGAATCTCCGACAGAGTTGACCACAACTTGGGAAAAGGCTGTTAAGAGAATGAACACTTGTCTCGAAAAAGAAATAGGTTTGATTTAATTGAATAACTTTGGGGCAGGAGTTTAGACCAATAAATAATATAGTAAAAATATTTTAACTTGTGTTTTAAACTTATTTGTTAGTATAAAGTATTCATACCAATAAGTTTTCAACAAACCGTTGATTATTTTTTAATAAAAATATTTACTAATTTTGAAATAAAGCTCAAATAAAAATAACCTGACGCTTCACAAAAGTTATTTTTATTTATTTAGCGTAATGTAATTTTTCTATATTAAACCGATTCTCTGAACGATATTTTGCCTTATTAACAAATTCAACCGAAATCCGATAGTCTTTTACAAGTTTTACACAATGTAGATTCACTCAAGTGAAAATATACTAATCGGTCCTTGGAATCTCAGAGGTTTCCAACAGAGTTGACCACAGCGCAGAAAAGTAAAAGGAAATGAATCAGCATTCCAGTCGTCTCATTAATCATTCTAGATTGCTAAAAGATGACAAAAATATGTTTGCTAATTACCATTTCCATGCATATTACGGTAATTTTAGTTTTTTAATCTAGTTTTAGATTATACTATTGTCACGATTGCCTGTTATCAATAGCTCTCATTTATCAAAATTAAGGATACTTGCTAAGGTTTTTTGAATCTACCAAGTGAGAAACTTGATACCATTTTGTTGTATTTATGAACTTTCGTAATCTAATGGCGACAGAATTACAACAGAAAAATGTTTAAAGGAAATACGAATTTATGGAATTTGCAAACATTATTAGGGTACAGATGTAAATTTATTAAGAAATTGACCATCAATCATTTACTATTCTACAGAAACCTTCAAAACATGTATTTCAACACGGGTATTCACGGTTGTATTTATAAACTTTCGTAATCTAATGACGACAGAATCAAAGCAGTAAATATATTTTCAGGAAACACGCATTTATGGAATTTTCAAACATAATTTGGATACAGACGTAAATCTAGTAGGAAAATTGGTCACCAATCATTTACTATTCTACAAAAACCTTCAACACGGGTATTTCTCAAGAGACAGAAATTCCTTTCAATTCGGTCGAATTTCGGAATTCACCAACATAGTTGACCATAGGAAATAGTGGTTAAGAAATCAACATTCCTAACCCATTCTAGGAACTCCGATGGGTGGAATTTATTGGCAATTTGATTCTAAGATTTTCAAGGAAACGACAGTTTCCAGAAGAGAATGTAACTGAATTCCCAGGATAAACTTTCCGTTGTTGTTTAAGGTGAATCAATTGTTAGGAATTCCGTAGAAATACCACTAGTGTCGTAAGAGAATACCTTATTTTTTGGTAAGTTTTTAGTGGATTATTATAAGTCCTGGAACTGTTAACTGAAAAACTGATTTTTAAAAGGCAAGTATTCTACAAATAGAATCATGTTTAGTTGTAATTAAAATCAAAATGTATCCTTTTTAAATATCTAAAATAGCACACGATGCTTTTACACGAAAAAACACTCCCATTCCACTTAAAATTTTATTTTAAATATTCTAAGTATAAGTAATCAAATAATTGATGAGTATTCTAGGGTGTAAAGATTTAAAGTTTTTGTTAGTTTTTTCCACAATTTTCAAAACATTTGTCAAATCGTTACAGAAATTTATTATAAAGGTTAAAATATGTTACGATTTATTTGTTATTAAAAATATTTGCAAACAAAATAAGTATTAAAAATTAAAATTTTCACTATGTATACACTATAATTTAAATATATTACTAAAAATAATAAATATATTTTAATCCTGAATTGTTGTTGAATAATCGAAACACTCTTGTATTTTTTTAAAATTAGTAGTAGCAGGCGTTCCTCTGATTGTTATGAATAATTTATAACTGTACTTATCAAGATATTTTTCCAATAGAAAATGTGAAGAAGGAATATATAATACATTGTATTTGTAACTTCAATACTTTATATTTAAATAATAGGAAAACTTGAAAAAAATCCAGATAACAAGTTTTACTATTATTTACAAGATTTTAAAATAACATACTTCTGAATTCACATGCAAACAATCATTTTAAAAATATTTCTGACGATTCTATGTGCGATAGGAGTATGAAAAATTTATTGTGTTTCTTAATAGTTAATGGTAAAGATTGCAAACGTATGCAAACGTATAAAATTAAACACTCATATCGCAATCTGTGTCATATTGAACATTTTTTTTTTATTTTTTACTAAAATATACAAAATAAAGGAATACAATGATTGATTAATGTATGTATTGTAATACATCCATTGGTTTAAAACAACCAGATCAGAAAAATTCCAAAGATGAACATCATTGGAGTGACGCCATTTAAAAACTCTAGTCTAGGTATAGAAATTCTTTAGAAAATAGCAAATGCGTGTTTTACCATAAAATAAATAATCTATGTTCGGAAATAAGCTTCTAATTTAAAAATACATTTTTGATTTTAAAAATATAATTTTAAGATCTGCGAAAACAAAGCACATCATTTAAAATTTTTATTTATCCAAGTAATCATAAGAACTAACCAACCACACACAAGAAGGTAATATAGAGACTGAGTTAAGAAAATAAATGAAACTCACTCCTTTTTGAGATGGTTCTCCTTAAGCAGATCGTTTCTTGGTATAGTATCGAGCCAGACTGCTCTGGTATTGAAAGAGTACGATTTGTCTCAGACCTAATGATAGAGAGTTTGTTCAATTTGGGTGTGGAGGAAGGTTCCAAGAGTTTAAAGATTATCTATATAAATTCTGGATTCAAAGTATTTCACGGAATGGGGTACCGAAAGCGTTTTGGTTGATGTGGGAATTTATCACAAAATAAAATGTGTCTTGGCATTTGAATGCGTTTTCAGAGTAAAATTGTTATTGAGTTTATGATGAGAGGTGATCTAAAGAAATATTATACTCATATATTATGTATACTGTATGTGTGTTGACAAACGAATAGGCTAGAAGTTGGATGATTCTTTTTTTAAAAAAGTTAAAGATAATCTTTTCAAGTACATATCATGGAACATTTTTTAAAGACAAATTTAAATAAAATTTGAAACTTTTTCATTAGCTAATTTTATATTATTTTTCTTCATTTAACATGATTTACAAAACGTACTTCATAAGTTTAAAAAAATCGTTAAATTGCATTTAGTATTAATTATCTAGCTAAATAGTTTATACATTAATTTATAGTTCATATGTATCCTTACAAAATAGATGACTCTACAAATTCAAAACAACACTTTTATTAAGTCTAAAGTAGATTTAACTATAATTAAGAACAGTTGATTGTTTAACTTCAATAATGCACTTCCTACAGATGCATTACATCCATATATAAAGCACGACCATGATGAGAACGATATAACTTAAATCACCTCTATTTACAATTATTTTTTTTATGAAGCTTGTAAGAAAATATAGAATAGTTTGTTAAATCAATAAATATACAATATTTTTTTACGAATTGTTTCTTAAGGTCGTCTTTATGATCTTTTGTATGGTTTCTTCGGAAACTAAACAAAGAACACGATAATAAAAGCTTTTGAACTCGCCAAGCTTTTGAAAACTTTATTCTCATTGGAATATCTATTTTTCATAATTTTCCAAAACATTTCGAGTACCTTTGTTTGCCGGTCATTAAGAGCTTTTCCTCATTTGAATAGGAACTTATAGACTGAATCCTCACACAAATACTCGTTGGCTTAGTTTGTAAAACCAAGAGTCAGAATAACATTTCTTAATTCCAGTGGAGTTGGGAGCTGAATGGTATTATTACTATCTTTAATGAGTTATTACTATCTTTAATGAGTGTGGTAAATATATTTTTCGATTAACAGTTTTTTCAAAGAACACCGGTTTAAGCTCAATCTGTATCAATGTAATCTGTATCAATGTCTGATCGCCATGCCAATTTCACCACACCATTTACAGGGAAAACTTATTTTTTGATTTAATTTAATATTCAAATACAGCGGTTTCGTGAGACGCAGACTGATTGTACTTGCTACCACTAGCAGCATTTGGATCAGACATGAAAAAACACTAGTCATCTATCCCGAGTTTCATCATTTTTTTTTTTGTGTTTTTCCTTTGATCGTGAAATTTCATTTTTTATGTATGTTTAATCTGTTTTTTTCTTGAATGTTTTTAAATATAGGTCCTATATTTTAGGATTTCTTGTACGCAACATTTAGTTCACGTTTCAGGCGATTTGATATACGGTTTTGATTTGTATGTTGTTGTTCCTCTTAGCAACAATTTTCTTTATCTTCGTTACTGAAGTAGTTTTCTTGTATCCTATTTTCCACGAAAATTTGAGAAATTTTGTAGATTTTTGTTTATCGTATTTTATATAAGCAAAATTTTACAATTTGTGAAATTTTCTGGTTTCTAAAAATTTAAGAACTGCAACTTTTCTGCATCTATGTAAATATGAAATGCATCTATGTAATATGAAAATAAACTATAGAAATCTAGTAATATGAAAATTTACATTGAAAATTACATTCAAAATATTGCTCCCTCCTGCTTAGCTAATTGAGTTGTTTCATTCTTATTGTGGACGCGCTTTAATGTAAGTTATGCATCAACTTCAAAAACACATACTTCAGACGACACACCACTCAATACCTACACAAATCTCTTTTGTCATGCAATTTTTTCATTTAGGTAACCTTTAAAATGAGTTATGTACTTTAATATTGCATTATACTCCGACCAAACATTGAATCAATGAAAACCTCATAAAGTGCATCATAAATAGAAAGAAAAACCACCAGACACACCTGTTACCATTTTATGCTTGAAGGGTTGTAAAGAACAGAGGAAATATGGAATATAGACAAAGAAATCTAATACGCGTTCTTCATAGGGACAACGATTTTTGGTTGCTGTGTTTTCTCACCACTCCAACTAATTATTTATTAGTCAATTCTTGCACCATTTGTGAAGAGATCCTTCATTACCAAATAAAAACGTTAACTTTACCTAAATTTTAAAAATCATTTTTTATGTAACTTAATTTTGTCTTACATAAATTGTTCGGGACTATGGTGTGTAGTATGGTGTGTAGGACTTCGTGTGATGGATATAATAAAATAATCAAAATATGTTCTCAAACAAAGTTTGGTAGTTTTTTAAAAATAAATAAATAATATATTATAAAAGAGATATAGTGATATAAAATAAGGAATCTAAAAAAATATGATAACTGTGCTACACAATTTTAACATGAATATCTATTTAAAAAATTTCAAAGTGTTTTGATGGGTTTGAAAGGTTAATAACTGTTTTAGTTTTGCGATCTAACCGTGATTCTAATTCAGTCTTTTGTTTGAGTTTCAATATTCATTTTTTAAATTAATATTATTTAAAATAATAACTGCTTTGTAAATATGAAATGGCCCTTATACGGTAATGCACAACTTCTCATTATCAGTGTTACCGTGATTCATCACACAGGGAGTGAAAAAAAATATAAACAACATCTTGTTGATGGTAGATTGGAGAAAGTTAATTATGCTCGTATATAAAAGTTATGGAACCATTTCAGGATGGTTTTTTTTCCAGCTCATGTGCTAACCGTGTCTATTAATTATGAGTTAAAAAAACCTGACATTTAGCCACTGTTTTAACCTCTTAACGATCGGATAGGTTTAAAGAAACGGTCATAAAAGTTCCTATTTTTCATCCCTGAAAATTTATATAAAAATATGCGTATGAATAGTAAATATATTAGTTTTAAAATTTTCGTTTGGTTTTAAGCTTGAAATGTCACACAATGTTAGCTAATTTTACTGGCGTTTTAATTGGTGGATTTAAAATAGTTTTACTGTTATTAGCACGTTACTATTGAATCTGTAGCCCGGAAATGTAACGGGAACGAGCAGGGCAAAACTTCACCCCGTCGATTTCTCGATTCCCCGTCGATTTTCGAAGGGAAAGGTTAAAACGATGCATATTTGTACTTGTCATTCGCTAATTGTTCCGATTACTAAAAATTTTCGAATAACGAGTATAAAGAACGATGAGTTATTTTCCATTTCAATCCCCCCATAGAACCAATCACATTTATAGCAGCTGTTGAGGTCTGTTATGATACAGGAGGTATTTTAAGACACAGTAAACATAATGTAATGCTGATTTGTTTTGTAGTACAAAGATTTTGTTTGGATTTTCTTTAAATACACAATAACAATTCAGAACAATGCTTTTGTTTTTCGATTGAAATTTCATACTTATGAATGATGTATATGTATTTTATTGAATTTTGAAATGTCGACATTAAGTAATTTTTAATATTATCGTTTTAAGTAATTTTTAACATAATCGTTTTAAGTAATTTTCCATTATAAATTAATTAACTCGTTTATCTTTTATTTTTGAGTTTATAATACAAATTTTTTTTAAATTTTAATTTATATAGTTTTCAGTAAAAATTGGTATTTTTACTTAAACATATATATATTTTATAATTATGAACCACTACTTTTAACTTAAACTATTTTTTTAAGTATATTTTGGAATAAATAGGATTTTCATATCCGTGATACAGGTCTCTCCTCAGAGGCTTAACACACGTGAAATTTGATAAATCGAAAAATAATAATTTAAAAAATTGCATTTTTGAAAACAATTTTATTTTAAGATAATTTAGTTCATATCTTATACAGGGTGATCTAAAAATAATGATACGCACTTAATCATCTGTAGTTTTTCATAGTATCATTATTTTACGATCACCTTGTACAATAACTCTTCACGTGATAACTATTTAACGCAAATACTGCAAATATTACACGGAAATATAATTCTTTGAAATAAAAAAATATATATAGTTATTTTTTTATAAATTCTTAAGAAACCCTCATTATGAAATATAATTGGATTCAAAGTTAAATGCGAAGTTCGTTGAAGCATTTTTAGTTTATTATGCTTGAATTATTATCCATTACTTAATTCTAAAAAGTGTCACACATGTAACGAGCCTACTAATGTGTTCTTAATTTTGTTAGGAATTCTTTTGTCGTTAAAGTATTTGAGTTTTTTTAAACTAAATTTATTGGTTTTTTTTATGTTTTTAATGTTCAGTAAATTTTTTTGTCGTTAATACGACGTTTTTTAAATTAAATCTATTATTTTTATCTAGTTAATGTTCAGTTGCATTTTTTATATTTTTTTATGCATTTCAGATGTCTTTCTTGTATAATATAGTTTTTGTTTTAATATATTTATTCTATCTTTCTTAATATTTCCATATACTTTAAAATATTTATTAAAGATTTCCTTATGTGTTCACATACTCTAAGATATTTATTCTATTTTATATAGTAAACTGCTAAGCTAATTAAACAGAGGGACTTGATAAGTTGTATAAGTGTTTCCTTAAAGTTTTAGTAAGAACTGCAAGTTAAAAAGAGATAATACGCTATTTCCACAAAAGTTTTACGAAATGTATATAAGGAAACGGAAAAAAAATGTCAAATTATTACATTTTTTTTAGATGTTAAATTGTTAAGACTTTTAATGTATATATAAAATGATACAATAGTAGCGATATGATTCTAGAAACAAAAACCATCTGGAATAACTTTTAATCTAAGTTTTTTTTATATAAATATATTTTAAAAAGAAACTTTTTTAATCAAATATAATTTGTTTTCTCTTTCAGTTTAGAGCTAATATTATATCTTTCAAAACAAAAATTACCCAAACTTAATGCTGTGATGCAATAATAGTTTACCTTCTTAGTAATTTAAACTTCCACCTTTTTCCAATTTCTTATAAAAAAAACAACCACCCATTCTTGACGAAACTTGCAAAAATAAATATTTCTATACTCAATCACCAGAAGAATATTCAATCTTCTCGAGAAACAGATAATATTTTCTGTCGCCAATTTGGCGTCTACCATCTCTATTGACACAGCGTAACGATCCTGATAGAGATGGATTTATGTATTGGCCGTTCAACAAATGGATGACTTGGGTACATATATTGTTCTAATCCTATGACACTAAGCAAATAACGTGCCATTCAACTCAATAAGATATACGGTAAGTGCCGTTACTGATTCCGTCATCTATAAGGTTTTAAAACTGAACTGTATAATTATTGAATGCTTGATGTAACCGTTGTCAATTATTGGATGTCATATTTGACTTCAAGAAAGAATGTAATGTATTTTTATCAGAAAATGTAATTACATTTATCTTTAAGTATTCGAAAGGTAATATATCTGTTTAATTTACAAGCCTAAATCCAAACTTAATGTTCATTGTTGTTAGCTGAGGATGACAATGGGTATGTTTCATAAGGGGCAATAGTTCTAGGGATATTGTTTTAATTCTTGGTCCTTCTGGAATTGCATTTGTTTTGGTGATAATTTATCTAATTATTTCAATTTATATAAAGGGATTAGAGCTGTGCTAAGTTATTTCGGATAGTTGTAAGTTATGATAGAGTTATATTTTGATTTAATTTTCCCTTACTGTTTGATTCTTCGTCATTATTATCTTATTGTACTGTTTACGCTGCGTAATTTATTTCATTTTAATTTAATGAATAGTTTTATCAAAATATTAAGAAATACTACAGATAAATATTCGCTTAATATAAAATATCCTAAATACTAAATATCTACTGTTTTTACCGGGTATTGAGAATGAAACGGGAACAACCAAAGAAATCACTTAAGTCCAAAGAATAAAAATATGAAACTTACGTCATCTGAAACAACCAAACTATCTAAATATGGATACATATATTGTTTGAATTCTACAATGAAAAATGTATTCTGCTTTAATACAGAAAAATTATGGCAGAAAAATTGCCATAAAGTAACGTTACGGAAAACGATATGTTGATAGAATTATTCCATAACCTAGCGACACAGAAAATATTCGTAGATAACATATTTTCAATATTGCTGGATAGGGTTCGTTTTTTAAAAAAAGTTACCTACCGAACCAATATCGACAGCATGAGTTCCAGGACCTCCGGCATTACACCATAGTGGAGCCATATAAATATTGTATATTTCAGTCATCAACATAAAAAAGTAAGCTGTCAAAAGGTGCAATCAGTGTACACAGTATTAATCAGTTTACCCAATAAAATGTCTCTTTTGACTGATCTAGGTATAATTTTATAGTGAAATACAAACATTTTAGAAAAAAGCAATCGATATACTTTCATTTCAGATAACTTTTTACAGCGTATAACATTGATCAAATAACGTGCAACTCAACGTTATACGATGTAAAATAAGTACACGACTGTTTATGATTATATCACATGGGAATTTTTAAAAATGTAGTTTTTTATCATTGAACGTTTTATGTAATTTTTAATTATAATATGATGTCATGAAATAACCATGTAATCTATTTTACATTGAAGTAGAATATCTATATATTGCACTTACACCTATGCCACTAAATTAACTAACGTGCACCTTATTGCAATACTTGTATGATATATACTCCATATACAAGCTTTTTTGTTATTTTGTCATGCAAGGTTTTTATAAACGCAGTACATTAACATTTAATGGTTCCAAAAATGAATGAGAAAAATTATTGGCTCTCTTTTATGGGATCAATTTATCATTTACTTTGGGATAGAATTCTTACTTTTATTCGTAAATCTATAGAATACATATATTTTCAATTTCGTTGAGTATATACAAAAGATTATTTAAATAAATGCAAAAAGTATATGCAAAGTAATAACCTTTCGAAATTTGTTGCTGACTCCCTCATCATAAAGAGTTTTAAGAATGTAGATTCTTATTTCTTTAAAAAAAATTAGAGATAAAATGTATTAGTTATGACATTTAGAATATTAACGAACTAAACATCCATATTTTAAAAATGGGATTTTTTAAAATTCTTTGTCGTATATGTCAATAGGATGTTATCATCGCGCAAAGGAAAAAAAAAATAACAGCTAGAATAAAATTGCCATATTATAAGACATCAAAGGAATTCGGATTCAAAGGAACATGATGTCTACAAGCTTTTAAATTTATAATATAAACGCAAATTCATTTGACTAACTATGGGTAGTTTTATTAGTTTAAGATATTAAGGTTAAACTTTTTTTATGAAATAAAATAAATCAATGATTTTATAAAAAAAATATCTTCTCATCACTGAAATTATAATAATTAACATTTTTTGACAATTGTTCTTCTTCTTAATGTTAAAGTTGTAATTGACCTTTCATGCACTTTAAATTTTATTTTTATTAACTTCTATGTTACACCTATGCCACTAATATTTTTTCAACATAAACTCCTTGTTTATCCCCGAATTATTTGTTATTTCGGATTTTTTCGGATTATTTTATGTATTATTTCTATGTTTATAAGTGAAATGTGAAATATTACGTTACAAAATTTGTTTAAATGTGCATTTATAAAACATTAGTTCTCAAAGCAGAAACGACAAATCATTACTTATAAAAATTACGCAAAAAATTTAGTATTTGAAATGGCAAAAATAGATAAATATATGGAAAATAAGGACAAATTGACACATCATTACGAATTTTTGGTAAATTGTTTATAAAATAATAATTTTATGAATATAATCTTTGCATTCTAAACATTGCTATAAAGTTGTTACATCCAAAGGTAAAAGTAGATTTTTAGTATTTGTAATACATACATAATTTGAAACTCACAAGACGAATATATTAATAATTTCAAATATGATGGGAACGTCTCTTCCTAGAATGTAATAGGAAGTAAGTTGAAACTTAAAATATTTTCCAGCAAACTTTAGAACTTTAGTATGGGATAAACAAATTTTTTGTATTCAGGTATTCTTATCAAAAAGTGAAGAAGAATAAAATTTTACAATATACAAGTATGCCCGAAAGCAACATAAATGGAGCTATATAATTTGTACGGGATAAATAAATAAATAATAATAACTATAAATAATAATCTAAAATAAATAAATAAATAATAAATATAATAAATAAATAAATAATAATTAATAAATAAATATAATAAATATATAAAAATATTATAATAAATAATAATAAATAAAAAATAATAATAAATAAAAATAATAATATTAAACAAATATAATTAAATAAAAAATAAATAAATAAATAAATAAATGTAAATAAATAAATATAAATAATAAATAAATCAATGTAATAATAATAAAATAATATATTAATAAATAATAATAAATAGTAATAAATAAATATAATAAAAATAAATAATAATAATAAATAAATTAAATATTAAAAATAAAATTAAAAAAAAATTAATTATAATAAAAATAAACATAAAAATATAAATAATAAAAATATATAAATAATATAATAAATTAATAAATAAATAAATAAATAAATAAATAATAATATATAATAATAATATAAATAAATATATAAATAAATAAATAAATGATAAATAATAAATAAATCAATATAATAATAAATATATAAATAAAATAAATAATAAATAATAATAAATAAATACAATAAAAACTATAATAATAATATAAATAAATAAGATAATATACTAAAATATATATATAATATAAATATAATTATAAATAAATATAAATTAATATTTAATAATAAATAACTATAATAAAATATAAATAAATAAAAATAAGCTTAATAAAATAAAAATTATTTTAATATAATAAATTAAATAAATAAATAAAACTATGATAATAAATTATAAACATAAATAATTATACATTTAAATATTTTTAAATATATATAAAATAATAAAAAATTACCTCACAATATTGACTATATAATGTTCATATATTAAATAATATTTATAATTGATATAAAAAATGTTATTATATAAAAATATTATTAAATTAATTATAATAACATTTTACTATTTTAAATAAATGTTAAAAATGGAAATTCGTTATTGAAATGTGTAAGTGCTTCGCCGTCCGATATCTTCAAAATTGTACGTTCTAACTGACTGAAGACAAGATACTCTTTTTTGCATCTCACTAGCGATCAACAACATTATATATTAAAAAATACATTCTTAACACAATATTTAACAAGTAATACATGAGGCCGGAACCAAGCTGTTCCCGTCTGCCCAACTGTCGTGGAATGTCAAGCCAGTCTGAACACATACTCCATTGCCTCGGTTTGACGTGGAAAGGCCATGAACGACGACCCATTTTATTTTTGGAACTTTTCAGGGTCACAAACCATCATGAACTGGTCTAATTTTCCCAGGTATGTAAAAACTAATATATGAGAACATGTACAATGAACACTTCAACTACTTTACTTATCGAAAAATAAACATAACAAATATAAACAATTATATGTGTAACATAATATTTAACATTGCAATATACACAGTAATCCAATGCAATACATAGCATAATTGTCCTATTACCTCACTGTATACCGAAATATTTCACTTTGGATGTCCACACTTGGGTATTCCTAATGTGCGTCTCTCTCTTTTCCAGTGCCCCCTCGGGAAGCCATCATAATGGATGAGTTCGGCCAGCATTTGCACGGCGTAATAGGCCCCTACAATGAAGGACAACCCGTCTCTTTGATATGCGAGGGAGAAGGAGGTAATTACCTACACAGATTGTATGCTTAATATATTGTTTGTCATAGTTAAACTAGTAATTTAATTGGAAATCTTTAATTACTTACAAAAATTGTTGTCTTATTTAAACAACTTATTTTAATTGAATATTGAAAAAAGGGTAATTACCTGTGCATATTGTATGCTTAACATATTGGTATCACATTTAAACTACTTTTTTAATTGGATAGTGAAAAAAAAGGGCAATTACCTGCACAGATGATCTGCCTACTATATTGTTGTCATATATAAACTACTGTTTATAATTGGATATTGAAAAAATGTTATTATCTACAACACATATTGTCTGCTTAATATATTGTTGCCCCATTCAACATGTTTTCTATTTTAAAATTGGAAATGGTTAAAAATGGAAATTACGTTATTGACATGGTGTAAGTTTTCTTTCGCCTGTCCGTATCTTTCAATTTACGTTCTAAACGACCTTTTAAAAAGAAAAATATGTTGAAATGCATGATATCATAATGTAAAATAAGTTAAGGCTACTGTTATGTATAGCAAACCTTTCTGGCCTTTTAAAGTTTACATAACTCTTTTGAGATATTTAGGTTTTACTCAGAAATATAATTAGTAAAAAAAATTAACACGCATCTTTTCTGACAATGCAATATAATGCATCGTTGTCAACAAGCAACTAGGGCCACGACGCGTGGCACGCAGTTATGAAGTGGCTGAACGAATGGACATAAAGTGTGATGGATCGAATTTGGACAGATACCAATCCAAGCAGCACGTTGATGATAGAGAAATAAAAATAATATTGGCGTCATCCCGGTTTTGCATCCAAATGGATTTTTTCATTTCAAGGAAAGTTATTGGCTTTATGCTGGTTTGTTTTTAATTGTTTGGAAAGTTACTGATAAATTCTTTACATAACTGGTAAAAAGGGAGGATTAGCAGCTAAAAATTTCTCAGTAACGTCCCTGATTTTTTTTTTACAATTCAGAAAAATGCCTTTTATATTTTATACATGTCTTTCTACCCGCCCAAACCTTTTAACTTCCTTTCTAGTAGTACAATTAATTATTTTTATCTTGAAAATACTTTCTAATAATTCATTAGATACTTATATTCTATGCTTTTCGAGTCTGCTAGTACTAAAAGAATTTCTTTGAATATTAAATTTCGAAGAAAAAAAAGGTTTTTGTAGTTCTTCTAGGATTCACATTATTTAAATTTATTTTTTATTATGCAGAAGAATAGATAAGGTTTAGAATGTATGAATGCTCAATTGATTTTAAAGCTATCATAAAGAACAAGTAAATATTATCATTGGTATACGTGAGATTTTGTGCGCTGATAAAGCATTACTTACATTTTATTCAGAAGATATGAATTATATATAAAAATCCCTTTTTTACTAGTTTAATATAACGTATACTATCAGCAAAATGTAAATATTACATGTACAATTTTGTGCTTTTGTTTGCTATATCAACACATTTTTTGGGTAGGCCTTTTTCATTTCAAAAACCAATTGTAAACAAAATAATTCATATCGAAAAATCTATAAACAAGAAATTTTAATTGCAATGATTTCGAATTTTTTAGTACATTACACTTACAAAATTTAAAAGTTAGGCAATGTTAACTGCGAATCAAGATATATTTTTTTGATAAAAATATGCAAATGTAAACTAAATTAAATGTCAAGGGTACAACAATATGCAAAAGAACAAATAAACACTTCTTAGTATATTTTATGAAAGTATGTAAAAGACTAACATTTTTTACTGGAATCGCAATTTTCATTACGGATATTTGTTTTCTAAAACATATAAAACCGGCATAGTAGAAAATCTTTTTCTAATGTGTAGAATCAAGTACCATGTGAGAAAACAAAAGAAAAAGAAAATTAATATCAAAACCAATTTAAAAGAAACAATTTGAAGCAAATACTTTACTTTTTTATTCCTAAGAAGAAGAAAACTGAGTAAAATCTATTTTTGATTAAATTTCTGCTCCAAAACTTCAGAAAAATAATTTCGTGTAATCAATAAAACACCTGTAAATGGGAAAGATCACGCACTGTTTCGAAAATTTCCATAAAAAAGTAGAGCTTAGAAACAGAACTTGTAATTAAACTCATTTATAATTTTGTTTTACCAGATAATAATATTATCAATAATATTGTTTCAAATTATTAAGAAAAGCATGTCTAAAAATTAAAGACTGTCATTATTACAATATACATTTCCGTGAAAATTATTTTCATAGAATTGTAATGGGATTAAAATTACTTCCGATCTAATTTAAATTATGTTCTGTTATCAATTTTTCCTTTTCCATTTCCAAAGAAATTATCTAAGGATTAAATTATCAATAAAAAGTGCATCTTTTTTACCGTTTTCAAAAACATACACAAAGTATTTTAAATAAATAGGAAATAAAATTTTGACTAGCAAACAATCTTAATAAACTTTTTGTACTCTTTTTAATAATACTACATTGTATACTTACAATATAATTGGCAGCAAGCACTCGTCAATATTTTTGTGGTTTGATTTGGAAATAAATATTTAAAGTCACATAGCATTTGTCTCAAACAATTATTATGCAAAACATAACTAATTATTAAAAAAAAAATAAAACTAAGAACCCATCGATGATACTAATTAACTATTTTTCTTTTATATAGCTAGTTACGATTTAAAAAAAGACATATTTATTACAAATCTAATTACATTTACATATAATTATCACCAATCGATTGCTACCTTATTTATTCATAGACAACACCAAATACTCCCCTCTTAATTAGTATATCACCAAGAAGCCCACATACCTTTCCACAACAAGACCCAACTGATTATACTATGTTAGCAACCCTTTCTCAAAGCATACCTCCGTCGTTAACGAACCAAATCCCCTGAAGCTGTCTAGTACAACTCATAAGATTGATTTGATAGCTGTGTAACTAACATTTGGGTGGAATATATTTAAGTTATTTGAATTTTTTCTATTTTAAGTGTTGTTTTGAATGAATAATTAGTTTTAGTAGTGTTTTGTTAAAAATATAGATGTGGAAAATGCATTTTGTTATATCTTTTAGCCACAATTTTAATTCTCACATTTGAACTCGGTTTCCTTATTCATAACCAGTGTTAGTTGTTACTTTTTCAAAGCAATGCATAACTATTTGGATATGAAGTTGATAATTATTTCGTATTTATTACTTGTTATTTAGCTTTTTGGCATAAACCAGCTATCTTAAACTTTTCTTAATCTTAAAACCCAGAAAATAAAATTACTGCTCTGAAAAAATCGTTGTTTTTACGATGCCGATATTTTTTTCCTGCTAAGTCTGTCCAGGTTCGACAGAATAATAATAATAAAATAAAACAGTACATTGCGTAGATAATAAAATAAAACATTACGTCGCGTTTTTTAAGTCAGTTAAAGAAAATAAAAACTAGTAAGAAAAAAAATCTTTACTAGCAAATTAGGAGGAAAAATCTTATCTAACCAAATATGCGAGTCGATTTATATTACTATATTCTTCAAATTAAATATTTTGGAGGCCCTGAAAGCTCCGAAGGCTGGAAGCTACGAGCAAGATTTCAAGTGTACTTCTGGTGCAGGGTTCTCAACGTTTCTGCGAGAAGTCGTTTGACGATTTTTGGGTGGGAAAGGCAAGAGAGGTTACTTGATTTTTTAAGAGGGTCGGAAGAGTGGGTACGATCCTTACGACATGATTTTTTTTCCAACTGTTTATGACATTTTATTTTGGTATGTGTTCTCTGGGTAATGCGTGACCTATATATCTGGTTATCTGTGGATCCAAATTAGCCAAAATAAGAGTTTTACTTATTAGTGTAGATCATTTACTAGAAAATATTTGGTTTCAAGTAGACTTGTATCAACTAGGAAAGGTTAACCAGATTTCTAAATTAAACATTAGTTATGTGCACGCATGTTGTAAATGAAATATTTAAAAAAGATAAAATATGTCCTAATGTAATGTGCTAACCAATTTTTTTGTCTGTAAATATCGTGTTTAAAGGCTGTTTTTGTTTTCTACAAATTATTATAATAAATAATCTTTAAAACTCCACTGTAAAAATCGTGTTGTAAAGGCTTTTCTTGTGTTTCTACAAATTATTATAAATAAACAATCTTTAAAACTTCAATGATATCAGTCTGAATATTAAAACTTTACATTGAGTGGTATGAATTGTTTGAAAACGGAAAATTATATTTTGTATTTACTATACAGTACTTACTGTACTTACTTACTGTACTTACTGTACTTACTATACAGTACTTACTGTACAATACTTACTGTACTTACTATACAGTTTGAGATCAAATATTTTACTTTTCCATCCATTACACATAAAATTTCATTTAAAAATGCAAAACAATATAGTTTAAAACACAACTACAATACCACCAAAACATATTCCTCCCAAACAACCTAAATGCCTTGTTTCCTAAACAAACACACCTCAACACTACCTCCGCATGCAAATTCATTCACTCCAAAAGAACAATACATACCAACACCCTCCATTGATCCCATGATCTCGTCAAGAGAGGATTCGGATGAAAGAAGCGTGTTTCTATCTTATTTGCCTACTCACTCGGCGGATCACTTGATTGATTGATTTGCAAAAATTGTAATTGATATTTTTGTACTAAACAAGTTGTACTAAATGTATCGAATATATGAACACACTCGTTACAATAAGAAAACTAGATATTGCAGGAAATAAATGCAAACAAGTGAATTTGTTAAAGTTGAGTTAATGTATAAGACTGCCTGACTATGTATTTTTACACTAAACTATCGACTACTTGAACTATTTCATAGAAAATTTTAAAAATTCTAGTTAAAATAAGCATACTTAGCAGAAGTGGTAGAAAATAAATATAAGTTATTGTAAGGAATGCATGGGTGTATATTGGGATTAATTGTTATAACAGCACTATTGCAAATACTTGCCATAAACATTAATACCAAACACGAATTTCACTTTTTAAGAGTTTTCTGAGTATCGTTTAAAGTCTGTACTATCGACAGAATTTTTCCATTTATTAAAACCATAAAAATTATTTTATTTCATTTGATTAATACCAACACAACTAACCAAGGACATTTTTTCATCTTCTCATCAAGAAAATTAAGAGTTTGGGTGAAAATTCAATAAACAACCTCATGGGCGTATTAAACAGCCAGAATTTCAATTTAAAATATTTATTAATTTCCTTTGAAAAAAACTAGTACACAACCAAATGCCGCGCACCATTAGTTTTAAATTCGTAATTTGTGAAATCGTAACCCAAAGTCTGGAAAGTCTCTGTTACATCAATGCCAAACTACCTTTGCAACGTCTCCGATGAAAGAATTCCGTAGTGATAAGGTGGACATGAAAATGTTGGAAGTCTGTGCATTTCTTTGAGAAAAATTCTTGGTAGAAACGTGACTGTTGGAGCGTGATGTGTATTGGTTAGTACGGAATATATTAGCAATTTTTTAGGGGCTAATCTTTTCGGGTTCGTTACCTTAACTATTGACTTTGAGAATCAAATTAATGTTAGGGTGATTAGCAATAGAATATAAGCATCGCTAGGACCATATAAAATATTTTTTTCTGAACAAAAAAATGTGTATTATATATTTTTCAATTATTTAAAGAAAGCTAAACACTGAAAAAATCAATGTAAATAATAATCTGCGACAATGTTTTTTATCGTGTAAATGTAAGGGTCATTCCTCAGAAAACGTAAAATTTGAGGCAAACAATCTCGAGAAAAAAAATATTGATGAAACTTTTGGAAACTTTGGATTTGAGTTACACTTACATACTACATTAGAAAAATAACCTCGATCCAGATCATACAATTAATATTACTCTGATAGTAAGTCTTAATTTAATAATGTTTAATTTAGAAAAGTTTTAACCTCCAAAGTTAACATAAAATATATTATTGATTTGTTACACTTTAATAAAATTTCAGTTTTACTTTATTATATTAGTTCACGGCAAAATATAATGTAAATATATTGTAATTCACTTATATTTAATCACTTTATTTTTATATAATTAAAACGTCATGTCCGTGGACACATAAATCATGTCCGTGAGCTTAAATACATGGACATGATGGTACACGGACATGATGAAATCGTAAATAAGGGCTTCAAGGCGCAAAAGGTTTAAGCCTTAGAGAACGAAACATGCAATTCAATATTATATAACCTATTTCTTTCTATAAATAACAAATTATAAGTAAAAATCATTATATTACCTTCGTATATCTTGACCACAGAAATTACACTATGATCTTGTCAATGGCCTATTTTTAACTTTTAACTTCTAATTACTTTTTATCAACAGCGGTGTTCAAACTATCGACGTGATACAACGTATAACGTGTATTATTGGATACTAATAAGACTGAAACAGAGTACTGTTATCATTTCTAGATAGTTATGCAAGCTAAAGAATACGTTGTACACGGACATGACGAAAATGTGTGGGACATTTTATTTTCACGGAATTTATATATTTATATTCTTTAAAATGATTATATTTTATGTTTTTTATGTTTTAGTATTGTCAGTTGAATTAAAAATCAACTTTAGTTATAAAAAATTGGGATTTAATTAGAATATACTAACCAAAAAAGTCCCCGGACATGACGGTGAGACAGCTCACGGACATTATTTGTCATAGAGTGTGGACACAAATTTTTACACAAAATATGTAATATTTTGTATTTATTCAACGTCAGTAAGTAGATAAAATACTCATCATCTTAAATTAATTCAAGTGGAAGCATAACTTTTCTTCATGTGAAAGATAACTTGCGGGGACATGCTTTTGTACGTTTTGTGAGGAATGACACCGTAATTCAAATGCAAATGAAATTCCGTGGTTAAACTTAACATTTATCAACTTCGTTCTTGCAATAGTTACTCTATTTCGTAGCTAATTATTTTCATGTCAAAAACAATTTTCAGTTTATATTTATAATTTCAATTAAATTTCAAATTTAAATTGTAAAATCATATTCTTAAAAACAAGCTCGCCTTAAAAGTAAAGTTAAGGAAAAATCAAAAAACAGATGACTGTTGACCCATAGTTTGCTAGTTTTTTATTATGAATAAAATATATTTAATTCACAATGCCACATACATTTTTGTCATGTTTTCACTTTTTTAAAAACTTTTGTGTGGAATAATAACAGACGTTGGTTTTTATTATTATTTATAAATGTTGACTCTAAAAATTGTATTAGAAATGAATTATTTGTACTAATTAAAATATATATAAGAATTTTTCCTAATGTTTTAAAGTTTCTGAATTAAATAAAATTATACATTTTAATAAATAGTGCATGTATAGTGCATATTTTGTTTTTTTTTAACAAATATTATAAGCTTACTTTTGAATGAGATTTTATTTTTATAATATATTGGCTATATTTATTGATTTCTTTTTCATTTTCTTAGTCCGATATCAATAAAAATAAACTATAGACAATATACACATAGGCAATTACAAGACATATAGACACATAGACAATATACATATAGACAATTAGACAATAATTATTAATGATTAAATTTTCCAAACAATACGAACAATTTACTTGATATATAATATTTACCAGAAATGTTTAAAGATATCAATGTATTATTTTAAATGCGTATAGTAAGGAGAAATGGTAATAAACTGAAATAGAGTAATTTATGAAAAAATGTGCCATAAATATTCCAACTAAAATGCATTACTTACATAATCTATACTTCGTAAAACCTAAATTATTAATACATAATGTTTTAACGAAATAATACGTTTCAACAAAATTCTCATCACGTTTCATGATTGAAAGGGGATCATTATGCTATTAATTAAATTGATAGATATGTTTCTAGCTAAACCGATTTTAACTATACATTATAGATAAACCTTCTAATCTATTATCTACTGTTCAATTATCTTTAAAGTACACCTTTAGTTCACACATTACATATTATATCACCGTTTCGTGCCTTAACCACTAAAAAAATAAATGTATGCTTCTACCAGTAACTTGATTAATGAAATCCAAAAAACTATCACGAGATAATGTAAGTCATTAAGCAATACCGCTGTGAAATCAAATTACACACTAAGGTTTAAAAAATACCTCATATCTACTTCATAAAAATAGCACATTGTTACAAAAAACACCGTAATTCCAGGATGCAAAATTATACGTTACTGAAGCTTCTTTTTTTGTTAGGTTACATAAAAAAGCAATAAAGGGTAGCTCCATGGTATAACCACACCCTTTGCTTGTAAGTAATTCTGGAGTTTGTTTCAGGAAACAGGGCCAGCTGTTACAATTATTGGTCGTGTAACTCGACACTGTAGTTTTTTTTAAAAATATATTTTGATGAGGTAGCGATATTTTTGGAATTATGTATTCATGGTATATCCAAAGTTGTTTTTATCGGAAAATTGAAAGTTTTTTACTTATTGCTTTAGATACGAAAATTTGATACTTCTCTTAAAGAATAACGCCAGAAAGGATTCGAACCTTTTAAACAAATGTCGGTATGATATATACGTTTTGAGTATTAAAACAATATTTTGTGTTTGATATGTTAGAAAAATATTAATATTCTTGAACCATTATTTATGTTAAAACCTTTCGGACATCCTGATAATGGGCAAAAATGTATGTTTGTTTTCGTTGCATATATTTAAAAATTAATTTTTTGAAAACCCTTCTATTTATTTAGAAAATTATGTACAGGAAAACTATTAAGTTTTAATTAGTGATTATTTAGAAAATAATAATTTTGTTTTTTTAAACACATATTGTCAAAATCATTCACTAATGAAAAGATTAGAATATAGGGTAACCCGGGGTAATTATTGGACACGGAAAATCAGGGTAATTATTGGACAGGGCCCAACAACCATAATACCAACTCATAATTTATTGCATCTAACAAACCACGATTTTTTTAATTACATATCTAGCTATGCTATGATTAATTATTAGGACTAGATAAGTACTTTTTCTCAAAACATATATTAATAATCCAAAGCTATTGAAAAACAATGGTTTAAATTTTTGTTTAATTGATGCCAAATTGCGTATAATTTTGTTTTCTTTTACATGATCTTGAATTTGGTAATGCTCAGTCTTAGATACGTTTATGAAGGTGGTTTGTGCTGAAAACATCATTGTAGGATGAATAGTAACATTGTGACATGGCATGTTTATTTACGGGGTAAGTATTGGACAAAGCGGGGAAATTGTTGGGAATGCTATGGGGTAAGATATACAGGATCACAATATGCTTAAATTTAGTTGGTATGGTTTGTGCGATTAAGAAACACCATCTACGCAATGTTTGAACTTGGAAAAAGAAGAAATTTAAATGTTTGATAATTTTCAATAGAGTTCACTGTTATACATTTTTTACAGAAGCCATGTGGGGTTAAATAATTATCAAATACACAGTACTATAGTACAACCAATTTAAACAATGTACCCCTTGTAGCTAGTCTAAATACTGTGTATAACAGATTGAAAACTACTGTCAAATAATTACCCCAATCGGCGGGGTAATTTTTGGACACATGTTTATTTTTTCCATTTTCTACGCAGAGGAAATAATACATTTCAACAATGGTACCCGACAGATATATCTAATAGTCATTACGAAAAAAATACTGGTTAGAAAATTACATAAATATGGGAGCTATGGTAAAAGTTTGATTTTTTCCAGTAATTATCCCGTGTCATCCTATATAAAATTCATTATTTATAAATTTTTGGAAATTATGTTTATTGCTAGAAAACTGGTGTATAATATACAGAAAAAGCAGGGTCTTACGCTCAGTAGGTTAAGTGCTTATTAGATATTATGAAACAGTTATTGTATTATTAATAAATATGTTACTGCTAAACGATTTACTACTCTAAGAGTTTGAAACGTGGCTTAAAAAAATTATTTTAAGTTTATGATTGAGAACTATTTTTAAACCGTTTGGAAAGTCTTCTGAATGTTTTTAACTCTACAGTTATCTTTAACGCTATCATTATAAATAATTACAAGACCATCTCATCTTAATGTGTATAATAGTTAAAAGTAAAAAATGGTGATTAAAATTTTCGTTTACAGGAATTAATAATTGTGCTTTGAAGTGTAGAATTTGGGAATTAAAGTAACACAATTCAACACGCAGAAAAACAGTCATGCCTTCAATATTAAAATAGATGTTAATGTTTCAAATTGTATTTTAAAAATACTGAATTGTTAACAATTAAATAATGCATATAAATTTTATATGTAATCCATATCACGCATTAATACTATTACATTAATACTTGTGTTAAAAGCGAAAACAATAAATATTTATAAAATTACCAAAACAAAAGCAAATCCATATATTTTTAAGTAACAGTATAATTAATTTATCCATATTTATAATATGTGAAAGACATTAGTCTTGAAATATGAGAAAATAGCTTTATAAAATTTCAACACCTGATTATAAAAGATGACTTGTAAATTCGCTTTTAATTTATCACTATATTGAATTGGTGAAATTCTGGTGAGTATTTTATTGCTGATGATTCAATTGCTTATTTTCAAAGATGCGTTTGATTATACATTTTAGAATTATTTTCTTATAAACCTTTGTATTCTTAAAACAATAAACCACCAAGAAAATCGT
Organism: Oedothorax gibbosus; assembly: GCA_019343175.1. Lineage (NCBI taxonomy): Eukaryota > Metazoa > Arthropoda > Arachnida > Araneae > Linyphiidae > Oedothorax > Oedothorax gibbosus. The sequence continues at coordinate 563,911 of JAFNEN010000538.1, forward strand.
GTTTTGAAATGAAATGTTGCATAATTTCAATCATTTGGACCTAAAAGTAAAGGCAAAAGTAACACATTTAAGATAAAAGTGAGGCTAGTCCAATTACATGTGAAAATGGAAATTAGCAGTGATTAGTGTAGTAATTAGGGCCATTTTGTCAAGGGACGCAATTAAAAAAAACATAACGAATTTACAAATAAAAACAATTTAACTGTCTCCAGACTATTTCTTAAATCCATGTAAAGAAATTAAATTACCAATTAGTTAAGTAACTAAAATATTTCTAATCTTTTGCAATCTTAACAAAAATACAATTTAATGCATCTACACAAACTAACAAAAATACCCCTTTTAATCCAAACAAAAACATTAGCTAATTGTCTTTTTTGATACACAGCCATTAATCATCAATAAAACTTTGCCAACATCTAACTACAACTTAAAGGCAATCTCCACATATGAACGATGCCCAATTAAGTGTAACAGTTGCCTTACTTATCAGCCCACATATAAAAAACACACCAAGCAAAAAATAGATACTCAACTAATTCGATAGATACCGTTCTCGTTACAGCACTCGGTAATCCTCGAAGCATCGATAGGACCGGCCTCCTTTTCTTTTGTTACGGGGAAGGTCGGTTAGAGTTGAGCCTTATCATTAATGGGAAGATAAGTACAGAATAAAAATGTTTTTTAGAAGCGTGTTATTAGTTAAATAACAATGGACAAGTAATTTGTTTTTTTAGGAGGGGAAATACACTCTTAAAACAAAAGAGTGAAATTCACTCCTATAGGAGAAGTGCATTTTCGACACAGGAAAGGAGTGGAAATTAACTCAGACTGAGTTAAATCCGCTCGTTTTAAGAGTGTAGGACGCAGATTGTTTTCTTTTATTTCTTTTACCCACTCCGAAAAAGAGTGAAATTCACTCCTATAAGAGAAGTACATTTTCGGCACGGAAAGGAGTGGAAATTAACTCAGACTGAGTTAAAACCGCTCGTTTGTTTTAAGAGTGTAATTTACACTACATTGTTAAAAATTGTGTGCTTGGTTTCACCATGATATTGGTTCCTAGTAGCTGCAACGGCTGTGTGGTGATATGCTTCACCTTTTTTTCGGTGTTCGGTTGAACCATTTTTCTGGATTTGGAAACAAAAACCTGAGTAATGGTTTAACCGAATACCAAAAATATGGTTTAACGTTTCACCACACAACCGTTGCAGCTACTAGGAACCATATTTTTGGTGAAACAAAGTGCATAATTTTTAACAGTGTAGGTTTGTAAGCAGGAGTATGTGTGTGAAAAAATTGTCATCGAAAAAGTTCATTAGATGCTAAATATTTTTTTAAAAAAAATCACTTTAGAATGTGACCTTTGACTATTAAATTGAGATATTTGTCGAAAAATAAAATACAAAAAAAAAAGAAACTTACGGTAAAAAGTGTGGAATACAAAAATCATGAAAAAATTCACGATAACTACTTTAGAAACAGTATGAAACCAATATTTATCAATTAAACCAAAACACTACTATCTCGTGAAAATGACAAATCATATGTTTTCAGTTCAATAAACACTCGCACCAACAAAATAGATTATCGAAAACGGAGAAAAATTATGAAATTAAATAATAATTTTTTTCAATAATGCAGAAAACACAAAATATTGTATTTTGGAGTCATTGCCTCACATACGTCAGGGTATAACAGGAACAATCAAGCAACGCTCTACAAAAAATCACGAATATCCGCCCAGCTCTTTTCCTAACCTCCAAACAATCAAGGCACCATCAACATCAATCATAGAAACGGTTATCAGAGGAGAGAACTTTTAGTGGTTAGAGGAAAACGTAAGCAAATGGCTGAACGCAAAACGCAACAAACTGAAGAAATAAAAGGATATCGAACCGTGGAAATGTCATCGAGATTTCTTTTCTTAATGGCCGCTTCTCAGATGGTTATGGAACGAATATATGGATATGGAAAATAAAAGCAATTGAAGAAGGTTTGGTATGGTTCTTTGAGCAAAATGTGAAGAATAGATAAGATTTCTTAAGAACAGATCTTAAATTGTTATGCTATTCAAATAAAATGTGATGAGCCGAAACCATTACGGTTCCAGTTGGCAATATTAAAATAACTCTACTATTAACTCCTTTATCAAAGCTTTCTTTTTTATTTAAGAATAAGCTTTTTTTAGCTTACATATTTATAGTATTTTTATTTTAGTGTTTTGCAATCGTGATATTTCGAATAAATCTATAATGTCTTTCATAATTGAAAATTGTATCGGTTTATCGCCAAACCTAACATTTTACTTTTGTATAATATCAAAAATATTGTTTATTTTATAAAAAGTGTTACTTTCAATTGTTATTTCGTTTCAATTTTATGTTTTTAGGAGTTGTTGATAATGACTTTGGTTTGCCAACATACAATTACTCAAAATCAAAATTACTGCATTAGGAAGTACTTCTTAAGATCACAAACAATCAACTTAAATGTTTTGTCCACGATTGGAGGATTATGAACAAACTTGTTTGGTTCTTGAAAAAATGGATAGGTATGAAATATAATAGTCAAGCACCATTTAAAAAATCGCATGCAAACTGATGTTATGGAACATCTAGTTAAATTTACATCATCTTCACTTAGAACCATTTTTAGCGTCTGCTCTCCAAAAGGGGTTAAAATATCATATAATGGGATTCGGAATAAAGAATGGGGAAAATAGATAGTACTCTATATTTCCGGAATGTGAATTAATGGTTATGCGCCTCACTGGCTGATTCTCATATATAAGAATGTTGTTTTGATTCGATGGAATCATTCTGATGTATTTTATGCTTGACCGGAGTATTGGGGTTTGGTGCATTAAAATAGTGGGTGGATAACATTGGGAGAGTAGCCATCATCAGTAATTGCTGAGGTATTTCTTAGGGCATGTTTTATTTTGGTATGCATACATTTGTAAATTTAAAAGGTATTGAGAGAAAGGTTTATTTAATAGTAAATAAAAAGTTACTTTTATTACATTTATTAACAGTAAGGGAGAGAAAAAGTATTGATAAAAAAAGTATTATTAAATGTATATACACTCCTATTGAGTAATATCTATATATACTTTTTATTTTTATATACGATTATATTATTTTTATATTTTACCAACTATATCTTGAAAAATATTTGCCCAACTATACTTGAGAAATATTTTCCGTCGTTTTTCTTAGATTGTTTTTCAATTTTAAATCCCTATATAAATATAAGCTACACGTAGCATTACAAATAAACTATTGTGAATTTACGTGTCAAATAAATAAATTCAATTAAACAACTTGTAATTGTTATTGTATATGATTTCAAGTTAAGTTGGAAATTTGGTAATGTAACTGTGTAACTAAAAAATAAAGATTTGAATTCTCGCAGTTAAAAATAATAATATGAACAAGTCATTTGCCGATGGGTAATAAAAAACATTTAAACAAGTATTAATGGAAAAAATAGTTATTATTTTACTATATTCATTTATTTTAGTTCAATAAAAAATATTTTCATGAAAAAACTTTAAAGTTTTTTAATTATGAATGCCAAAACAAAATATAATTAATTTTCAAAATTGAAAAAATTGTTTTCTATATTGACTGTAAATAAATTTATAATTACGTTAGGTACTTATTTTTAAATATTAAAGCAGCCAATTGATTTTTTTTTAATTCTTATGATATTATTCGTTTTTTTCAAAGCGGAAGTTACAGAATTTTTTTTAACTTCCAAATTAATTTCTTTTATTAAAATATGATTAGAAATATTTCGTGCTTATTATCAAAATCGTATTGTTTTAAATAAAGTTATGTTTTATAAAAACAATTTTCCATTTGATAAAATTCTGTGAAAGTAACAAATTAATGTGACTTTATTTTTTAAGTGGGTCTTTCATTTAATATGCATATTCTAGAATATATTTATCGAAATTATATTGTGTGATTTCATGTTCAGAACAAAATTTCAACGATATTTATTTAATTATAATGGTTAATACTTTATTTTAGGTGCATTTTTCATCTGATTGAAATAATCTTTACAGTAAAAAAAATTGTAATTAAGTTACATTTAATTGAAAATAACAATGAGATAACTCTAATTATATTATTCTCAAAAATAATCCATGGCAATTAGTATAGGATAACAAACTAATTACATTTATCTAAAAATGCAGTAACATTTAGTAAAGCAAAATTAAATGCTCGATTTGCCATACATAACAGTTTTTTATGTTTGTAGCGCATGTGGCACAAAATATAACAGTGAACTTCAGAGTTCTATTTCTATTAAAATAGATCAGTTAGTTATCAAAACACAACTATTTATTAGTAAGTAGTGTGGGAGTTAGATTTTTATATTTTAAATTTTAGTTTTTTGATGTTTTATGGTTTTTTGCCATAAGTAACAGGGAATTATGATTGCAACAATTTTTTTATATAGTAATAAAAATAATATTAATTTTGCTTAGGTAATAAAAAATTTTTGTGATTTTTTTTTTCAGATATAGTTTCTAGTGTTCGAAAATGGTATCACACAAAACTAATTGATGACCGCATTATACGAACGTATGAGATGCTTTAAAAATTTATTGAACCGAATTTAGCCTAAAAAAATAATAAAAAACTGTTATCAATACAATTGTAATAAAATTTACTCGTAATAATTTTTTTAGAAAATCACAATAGCTCTTAAAACAGAAGGTGAAAGTAAAAATACCTGACGGTACTTATAATAATTGGAAAAATCAGCATACTACAACAAGAATATTCACAAGAAAATTATATATAGCTGAAAAATGCATTCAACGTGATTACTAGTTTATTCTTCTTTCTATTGTAGGAAAGGAGAAAAAATTTCTTTTGTAAAGCGTAAAATCTAATTGTTAATTAATTGTTAAATTATTGAAAGAACAAACTTCTTATAATTTTGCTACTTTAACTTATAGCTTAATTACTTAACTGTTTAGCGAATGGTTTTTTATTACAATTAGCAAGTTAATGCTTTTCTATATCATTGCTTTATGTAAATAGTTTTAAGTACAGTATTTTTTATCTTCTGAACTTAATTTAATCTAAGAATTGTGGACTTAAAGTTAAAAAGCTTTGTTGAAGGAGCTCTAAAATAGAAATGTATATCTTAACTTTCCTGGGCAGGTCAAAAAAGGTTTGTTGAAGGAGCTCGAAAATAGAAATGTATATCTTACTTTCCTGGGCAGGTCAAAAAAGGTTTGTTGAAGGAGCTCGAAAATAGAAATGTATATCTTACTTTCCTGGGCAGGTCAACAAAGCGTCTAAGGAAAAAAAATTACCTTGACTTTTTTTGTATTTAATCACTTAACTATGGTCAATATTTAGTGTTTAAAGCAAAAATTTCAAATTATTCTTGTACTATTTTCCAGTACATATCTAATTTATGGGATGACTGACAGAAAGTAAGTGGGATTCGGGCCTACACACTCTTGAGAAAGTTTAATCTCGAGGCAAGCGGAGTTTTGACAAAGACAAGATGAAATCATTTGCATAAGATGGTATGCGTCATGTGCATTCAGCTTCTTAACTTAGAAAATAAACGAAATGTTTCCCAACAGATAGGTAAAAAGTCATTTACATGACCTATTTTATATTTTCAGGAACATAGTTTAGGCAGAAAGGCTTCAGATTTTTTTAGTGAAGTAGATTGAATTCATATGTGTTTACTTACTTATAATTATAAGATGACGTTCACCGTATTTCCGATATTCATAAAAAGTTATACATTAAAATGATAGTAATACCATGCACACATTTTTAAGGCCGAAACTTCAAAACGGTAAAAGATCAGCCATGAATAGAGCTATATTTTATATTCCAAAACTTTAAATTCTACAAGACAAGATAGAATAAAAGGTCGGGGCATAAAAAAGGTGTTTCACAAAGGCCACACTTACAGTTTAGTAGATAAAAGATATCTTTATTGCCTTAGGAGCTTAGAGAGCCTTTCAAATTCAATCGTAGAATTGCTTTGTTCTGGATAGACGAAAGACTTGGGACACAAAAAACGATTGGAAACCGTTCGAAAAATATCGGATTTTCAATTTTATATTTGAGGTTTCATCAAATAAAACCTCTGTTTTACAGTCAACACTTACGGAATGTGAGAAAAAATCCACGCGGTGTTGAATAAAACTTATTTGGTTTTGTTACTGTATAGTGAGTTACATGTATTATTTATAAAACTTTTATTCATATGTGCAATGAATATAAACTAGAAATTTGAAAAGAAAAAGAGTCCACACAAAGTTTTGAACTCCGTAATACTAAAAATATTTGAAATACAATTTTACAATACAAATATTTCTGTTAAAAGGTTCGGTTGAACTCTTTGATAAGTTGTATATTTTCCTGGCGGTTTTTATTTAATGGTATTATACTGAATTTGCTCACAGATTAGTGTTTTACTAAACATATATTTGCGATACATATCAAAAACAAAAGTTATTTTTGTAATTAGATATATTATTTTTGCTCCTAACTTTTAATTTTGAAATGAATTGTTGATATAATTTAAATGTAGGCCTTTTTCTAGAGAAAAAATTAACAAACAATAAAAGTTCAAATATAAATATTAGTTAAAACTAGTGTTAAATGTGGTCAAGCGTAACGTATTTTACAATATTTTTGAAGATTTTGAGCATTTTTTTCATATTTTAAAATATTGCCTCAAGAAATTCGAGGCTTTTTACAGAAGGTTATTATCTCTGAATGGCGAATTCTCTCAAAAGTTGTGTATCAAAGTTTCAAATAGTGGTGGAAGATAAAAAGTTCCAGGTTTACGGTTCAATCTTGTGCCAAAATTTTTAAAAGTGTAGTTTGTACACTGTTAAAAAAAACCTGGAATTTCAGGAGAAAAATTACTGATTTTAACGGAACTTTCCCGTAACGACTGAAAACGGGTTTTTTCCTTCTGAAAACGGATTTTCCTTCTAAAAACGGAAAATGTCCATAAACCACGAGCAAAGAGATGAAAACGGAATTTTCCCGTTTTTAGAGCTGCCATACTTTTGTTACCCTATCGTAGAATTGGCGATAATGCCCTAAGAATACACACATCGAAACTCGAACATCAAATATCTGTATGACCAGGACCGTACGTGGCCGAGTGGTTAGGGCATCAGCCTAGAGATTCAACCTTCTCAGGAGTGCGGGGGTTCGAATCCCACCTACTGCCAGTCATCCTATAAATCGGATCTGTGCTGGAAATAGTACAAAAAATCCTCAATTCACGGATGGGCCCGAGTACACTGGGACAGACGTGCTCGTTAAATCTGAGTCCAAAGTCCCGACGGCTTAGCGTACGATGTCGCTCGAAGTTCCGTTGGGTGCCCGCTCAGGTGTCGACCTCGTGACATGACCAGGGTTATAAATTACGAGGCGTTATTGGCTGTGTTAAAGCTCCTAAAGGAGGCTAGAAATAGGCAGCCGGAACCTTACTTACCTTACCTGTATTACTTGTACGCGGGAAAATGCAAAATGAAAAATTTTAACAACGGATAAATAAGAAACGGAACTTCTGTAAATACACGGGAAAATATTTAACGAAACGGGAAAGTCCCGGCAACTCTGCTGCCGGTAATTTTCCCGTTAATTTCAGTAATTTTTTTTTACAGTGTAGTGCACAATATTGTGTGATAACTTTAGGATGTCGATCTACGAGCATCATAAAATCGTGATATCTACTTTAAGTTAAGAAGTATATGCATGGCATAAATGTCTACTACGTTACAATAAAATGCAATATTTGCCTTCAAACACCAGGATTTAATTCTTCAAATATTTTGAATATTCATAAACGCAAAATGCAATCGATCAATTACTATTTATTATATTATTATTTCCCAATAAAAAGTAAAACGCTGTGCATTCAAGTATAAGCTGTATTTAAAACGATGTAAAATTACAAAATATACCTCATTTTTGTAAATTTATTCAAATTTTACAAAGGTACTTTCATTTCAAACACTCGCTTAACCAATAAAATACAACTTACACACAATTTCAAATACTACTATAACAATATTTTCAATTCATATATTTGGATTTTAAATATATCTAAACTCTATTATGATTTTAGAACTGGAATGGTTACTAATTTACAGGCAATTTCAGCATTCATATTCTCCTTGGAATGTGGAAAGCATCCAGGTTTCAATAATAACCACCAATGTTTGCTCCGAAATCGGAGTTGCGTTCAAACGCAACTAGTTGTGAATGATGAATGCATAATTGATCACTGCAGAAATTTATGTGCATTTCCGACACTGAAATTCTAACTTGGTTTATAGGTTATGCAGTTTACTTCACTGACAGCACTATGTCATGCGAGGAAGCATTACGGGTGTAGCTTTGGGTAACTAAAGAGATTTGGGTTGTATTGGTATAGATTTATCGTGATGTGATTGTAAGTTTAATGGAAATGGGGATCTATTGGGTATTGTATAATTTTGATATGTTTGCAAAATAATGCAAAGTTGATTTCTTGAGTTATTAGGATGAGAAATAACAGTGGTTTGTGGTTCACAATAACATCGTAGTTTATATTATGTAAAATGTCCTACTTTTTGATATATATAATAGTACTCCAATTAACACTTTTAACATATCAACGCTTTAAAGTTTCATTTTTAAAGTCATTTGGTATACTTTTAAACCTATTTTTAAATACGATCGAACAATTCAAAAAAGAATACATTTCAAAAGTTTACTTTTCATATTCGTGGAAAATATTATTTGACTCTCCCTGCTTGTCAAATTGAAACAATATCCCTCACTTACAAACTGTTTTATGTTACGCATGAATATCATGACTAACTATTTATCTAATAAGAAGTTATGCTTACCAATATGTTTATATTGTGGACACATCATTTCTCTCTTATCTATATGATCGATAATCAAACACATCTAAGTTATTGGTACTACAGAGGGCAATGTATATGATTTGATTAATGTAGAATTACTACAACCGAAGGGCTAGGGCGCAGAGGCCCAGCCGTCGGAAAATAGTGCAGTTCTTGCATCGAGTCTGGTAAGTATAGAAGAATGCCCACTATCCGGAAAGTTCTATGGGCAGATGATACCGTTTCCATGTTGACTATTGACCGTATAGTTAGGAGAAAATTAATGAAGTGATGCTCACATCACAGTATGGCCATATTAGTAGGCATAACTTTATATTTATTTATCCACAAACCACAAAATTACTTGGAAATAAAAGTTGAACTTGTAATTTTTGGTTTGGGTGTTAAACGACTATTCAACATTCATTGAACATTCATTATGTTATAATCAACATTCATTGCAATTGAATATAATTTATTATAATTTACTTTACAGGTGACCCATCACCGTCTGTCAAATGGATGAGCAAAGATAATCTATTAGACGATACGTTCTACATCACACCTCAAGGATTCGCCAGAAACGAAGTACATTTGCCAATCCTCAAGCGCACAGATTTACTCACAACACTCACGTGTGAAGTCACAAACAACAATATCACGCAGCCTGTGACGAGCACTGTTAGTCTTGATATGAATTGTAAGTTTATATGTTTATGCCATTACGTTTATTTATACATTTTACATAATGAATACTTATAAGTTTTCTGGGAAGTGTTTTTTAAATATTTTATTTAAGTCCTGATTTTTTATTGACTTTTTTCGGCTTTATTTGAAGCGAATAAAACATATCCATACGATTTAAAATACTTTCTATTCTTTACTTAATTTATATTTATTGGTATCAGAGATTTAAAAAAAAATTCGTTTTTTTTTATATTGCTATAGCTTACTTTTTTTCATCAAATGTGTTGATTGTCGAATCAGATGTCAAAACAATATTTATCATATCAAATGTGTTTCGTTAATGATTATTTATTCAATATTACCTGAAAAAAATGAAATGGTTTGTACACTTATAAAAGTTTGCGCAATCAATTTGACCTAGTTTATAGAATAAATAATCTGAAAATTTTTACAAATAAATTCCGTATTGAATTATTAATGATATTTAGAGTCTGAGTTTCTAAGTTTAGAGTTTTATATTATTTTTTTTGGAGAAATTCATAAAATCAAACGTTTATTAGTAAAAAAAAGAAGATTAATTGCAAAACTAAATACACATTTCAAAAGAAAAATTATCTAAAGGGTTAAATTCCAACTATATTTGACAATTTCCAAATCATTAACATCAGTTTTATGAAGTTTCTTCAATATAAAAATAATATAGACTTACCAAATAACCGTTTTAAACGACACGTTACTTTTGAATGGATATTAGTTATATATTTAATAAACAAGTAGGTTTGTAACAGAATCTGTCACTTAACTCGCTTCCACATATTTGTGTTTAACAGGAAAAAACGCGCCAAACACAACATTAATTCTATATTTAACATTTACAAGCTAAATTTGGCTAGTTTCATTTATTTTATTTCGAAAATTCAATAATTATTACTTATCGTTTGCAAAAATTAATTTATATTTTAAAGAATAAATATGTCCTATTCCTCGCTTTTAAATAGAATGAAAACATTTCATATCACCATACAAGGATTCCGTAGTGAAATATATTTGACGTCATTTCAAACTGATCGATGTTGCAAAAATAAATTTATTTTAATTTATTGTCTAAAAGAATTAAAGTTTCTCGAGCGATTGTTGCGAATGGCAAATGTGATTTAATTCTAATAAAAACAGGGCCTTTAGCTATTTGTAATTCAAACTTTTAAACGCCAAAATTAACTATTTTCATTAATCTTCTTTCTCAGATTTAATAATTAGACTTTATCGTTTGCTAAATTTGTTTGAAGTTCGAAGAATAATGATGTAATCTTTTTAATAAATATTTTTGTCGCCACAATTTCCCATTTACATTTCTTTCGAAAATTCACTTATTTATAATTTGTTAAATTAATTTACAGTTCAAAAAATTTATAATTTGTACAATTGATGCTTTAAAAATAAAAGCGAAACTTAGAATATTTTTTTTATGTTAAGTTAGAATTCTCTATGCATCTTTCTACATATATATAGAACCATTAAAAGAACTCTATTGTGATAATACAACAATCCAAACCGAATTATATCACATAAATAAATATTTTTTCAAAAGTGTATTTTTATTTTAACAAAAGTTTCTCGTACGTTTAACGAAATGGCAACAGTGAAAATATTGAATAAAAATGGAATTTGCATGTTATTTCAATGTAGATTAAATTTTTAGTTATTTAAATTTTAAATAAGCTTCTAATTTAAATTTTTTAATGAAATTTGGCATGTAGCCTAATCTGATTTTTTGCTTCAAAATGACGTATCCCACTTATCTGTGGGACTTGTGGATGACAACAGTGAAAATATGAATAAAAATAGAATTTGCATGTTATTTCAATGTAGATAAAAAAATTTAGTTATTTAAATTTTAAATAAACTTCTAATTTAAATTTTTTAATGAAATTTGGAATGTAGCCTAATCTGATTTTTTGCTTTAAAATGACGTATCCCACTTGTCTGTGGGACTTGTGGTTCTTTCTGTGAAAGTGGGTGACAGACAGACGGACAGACAGACGGACTGAACGATTATAAAACCTTCCACTTTTTACGTTATAAACGTAGTGTGGAAGCTAAAATGACCATTAAATTTTTTAAAAAGTTGTAAGAAATAGTTCATTTTACATATAATTTTCATTAGATACGCAAAAGTATACATTTAATATTGCAAATGCTTAAATTCATTTCTACATTAAAACTCTATAAAGTACACTAATATAGGAAATTAATTTATTTACTTGCAACATCCTTTCTTAGTTTTCATCAGAAGTTATTTTCCGAAGCCCTAAGGTATTACAAATAAAAAAATCGATATCGACAAAATGTGCAAACTTGCGAAATTCTATAAATCTTTTTTGGCTTTATAAAAGATTTATCTATAAGTGAGAATTTTGCAGTTTTAAAAGTATTATATTGTGGTTGTATACGACCATGTAATATATTCTAATCAACAGAAAGTTTCTGAATAGATTTTTAGAAAGAGATAAAAATAAAAATAACTATTTCAAAAAGGTTTTAATATAGCTAGTAAAGAAAGCAATTTTTAATATTTGATTAAATATGCGGAATTTAATATTATAATACATACTTTAAATTTTTAAGATTAATACATTTTTCTTAATACAAAATGTTCTATTATAAACTAGAAAGGCTAAAATAAAGTAATGATAATTTTATAAATTGTGGATTAAAACAAAAGTTAGAATGGACTGATAATCACAAAACTTTAGAGCTTGTTTATTCATTAAAAAAAATGTATATTTTTACCACCCAAAATCTCTAATTCCACTAATTTGGCTTGTCCCTCAACAAATGTTAAACGCGAATGTTTTCAAAATTGCTAAATTTACTTCAATATATATAATTTTTTGAAAAATATATTTCTAAAATAATTTATGCGAAGGATTTTTTTGGGGTCTGTGAAGAAGATATAAACCATTATCCCCTGTCCTTGCCTCTAAATATTATCACAACACAAATAAATGCAAGTATAGGGTATTACTTGCAACAAATTCATTCACCCCGAGCATTTCACACAAAACAAAAGTCCAATGACACATTGCCAAGCGCAAAACTAAAACAAAAAAAATTCCCTAATTCCAGCATCCCAACGCATTCAACATTTCTAACTCGAAGCAAAAGTGTGATTAAAAGAGCAGCAAAAACAAGAGCTTAAGTACGTCCTGTGTGCGACGCCAATAGCCCAAAACCAAAGGAAGCAAAAACACTTGGATCAAACGAACTGTGTCAAGACTCTGACACTGGGCATTTTGGATGGATTCCAAAGTATCCGTCTTCGGACAACGGTTCTTTGTTGGAATGGAGGCTATTTTTCTTGGGGGCTAGAATAATTTGGAGTTGCTTGGCGGAAAAATAAGAAAGCGTTCCTGAAGTCGCCAAATGGAAGTGATATGGATATGCTCCAATTATTTGAATCAATCCAGTTCCCATTTTGGGAATCATATATTTCAATACATTTCTTTTTAAAGTGTAATATTTTATTTTCTCTTGAAACAAAGTGTATGTTTCCATTCATTGCTGCATGAAAATAGAAGAAAAAAAAACATTTTAAAGAACATAGTAATTAGTTAAATAAATCGGCATGGCTTTTACATATATAATGTGTACGGATGAATGAAAGGAGGATGAAACAGAATAATACATTTGGTTTCGAATGGTTGAAGTACTCATATAATTGGTTATCGCACGCGCGCACTCTCATTGAGCTTTTTAAATGAATCTTCTAGTTGTATTCCTTAAGATTTTTAAGAAAAATTTAAAAATCAGCAATTTCTGTAGTTGTAGACTGTACTAACGTATCCAAATTTATACCACGTTCTAATATCTCACTTTGCAAGAGCCGACTACCAAGTAGGTATTTGAAGCCCAAGCTTACTCTATCACAGCTTAAAAATGTGGGCTTGACAATTAAATTTCAGGACATGTTGGTACGATCTAATGACGAGTGTATGTTTCGTTTCAAGCTGTTTGTAATGTGATAAAAAATAACTAGATATTTTAAATATTATTTATTAAACGAGATATTTAAATTCTTATTTATTAACACTATTATATTGTCGGACAAATGACAAAACCACGAATGTGCAAATTCTAGGGATTGGTGGTTTTTGAAAACGATGGGTTTATCAGTATCCAGTTTTCCATCCCTGTGATTTTGCACATTCGTGATTTTGTCATTCGACCAACGATATGTAACGTAATACTAAATAAACAGTCCTCTGTTTGTTTGGGCCTACAGCAAAAGTAATTAATGTCTTCATATGGAAACCCTGTTTTGGAATAGGTTTTCCCCATACACCATCTCAAACTTACTCTAACCTTAAGGGAGGGTATTCTTTTGGACCATGACATGAAAAGCAGAGTCGTTCTGTAAGGGGTGTAGAAGAGCTAAGTGGTTGTCTTCTTCTGAAGAACCTCTGCTAGTAAGAATGTCGTTGGATGTTTGGTTTGTTTGAATGAGTGTAGGTTTTTTTTTGTATTTTATTTGTAGATAGGAGGCAGGTGTTTTTGTTCATTGATGATAACAAAATCATTATCAGCAATAGTAATAATTAGACTGATGAAGTTTTATTATCAGCAATAGTGATACATAAATATATGATTTATACATAAAAATAACGATGAATAGTTTAGTTAAAGTATATAATATTCACAAAGAAGTTTCCAAATCAATGTTATTTCATTGATATCACGTCATTGGGTTACTCAGAGGAAAACTTAGATTTATTAGAAAAATACGTTTAGACTTCTTCATTTTAATACTATGCATGAAATGTAACCCTGAAACCAACTATTCATATTTGTATTGCGTCAATTCAATAACTGACAATATTTAAAATTTGTTATGCCTAATTTTTCCATGGAACTGAAACTAAAAAATGTAATTTAATATAATTGTTGTAATTATTAGTGAGAACTTTTAACTAAATGAAATTTTAATTCTCTGAAAGTTAGAAGGATCCTCAAATATGACATAAACCTGATTCCTGATTTATGCAGCTTATACCAAGATTAAATATATTTTTGCTAAACATAAACTTTTACACTCGTTTAAAATTCTATCATTTAACGATATAAGTTTTGGATGCATTTAAATTATCAACAAACTAAATCCTCTGCCACCAAATTCCTGAGTTTAGAAGTTTGCCCAATCCTTCCACTTAAGCCTATTATGTATGCCAAACTTTGTTGAGAATGTCACCTGTCAATTACCGCCGTAATTTGAAAATATCAACCATTAAACAATTATTAAAAGTTATGAAACTATTATTACTAACTATGACGCGATTAACCCCTTTCATCGCATTTATCTTATTTGGGCAGTTCTAACAACGGTAATATTTAGTGGTAAATTACAAACTCTTAAGAACATTTCATTGAACAGCTATTTTATCTTAAACTGAGGAATATTCGTCAGACTGAGGAATATTCATCAGGCTGAGGACATGAAATGGTTCTTCGATAAAGATTTGAAAGTAAATGTGAAGTTGTCTTCTTGTACAACTTGTTTCTAAGAATTTGGCAGAAGAATGTTTCGTTTCTTTAAAAAAAACTAGTTTTTGTGTGTTTGATTTATGAAAACGAAAACGGTGGTTTATATATTTGTAATAGCAGAGTTTTATGTGATTTGAAAAGCATTTTCAAGTGATTAAGGCATGAAGATCATGAAAATAATTTGTAAATACAACACATTTGTCTTGAAATTCACCCTGATTCATCAACTATTAATCTATCAATAATTAACTTTTTATATAGTGTTAATGTAGTTGTTTGTGAAAATGTGATACTCAGAAATATATATTAGTAATTAGGATTAATTGACAATAATTAAAATCTTTAAAAATGTTGTTCAAACGTCAATCAGAAATATTACAAATACAATTAAATGATGAATTCCTAACTCAGCATTTTCCCTCTTCACACACTTATAAAAAATCTTTTACAAAAGAGAATATATATGTTGCTTTCCTACAGAATATTTTTTTGTTTTCCAATACTTCAGATTAGTACATTAAAATTACACCTTTTTTTGACAAAAAACACATTTTAAGTATGGGATTATAAAATCTGAAGCCACTAAAACATATTACACTTGTTGAATGTAAATTACACGCGTAAATAAGCAAAACTTAATGAATAATTTTCTAAATGAATTATTTTATTTTTCTGTCTCAAACGTTACACATTAAAGTTGAACTCTTCTACAGAACACAAAAGAAAGTACAGCCGTTAAGTTTCCAACAAACGAAGAATAGGAACAAAAAGATCAGCGCATCGAAAATCTATATGCCTAAGGCAAAAGAAATGCTGGAATTACACAAAACTTTCCAATTATTTTTATTTCAAACACAAAAAATGCGTTAATGTGTATTTACTTTTGACTTGTAACAGATTCAAAGGTGAGTCCAAATCAATAAAACATATCATCGTTGTCACTGGTTGCTTTGGTATTTCTGAAAGCCATTTAACAAATCCACGAGAAAAAAAAAACTTTCAAAGATCTCGTTTTTCAAACTATCAATTTAATTCAAGTAAAACACTGGTAGTAACTTTTTTTGCTTATATTTTATTGATCTCAGGCTGACGATAGGGCGATGTTAATGTTTTTGGTTGCCGAAAATGTAGATTTTTTTTCTTGGTATTCCATTCCAATAAAAAAAGAACACTCGTATACTTTTACACTTTTTTCGTTATTGACAGAGAATTAATAAAAAAAAACTAAGGGAAACTTAGGAATTTGGTTTTTTGTTAAGTAAAATAGAATTTTTTTGTAACACTGTTTCAATTGAATTGTCTTGAAGCCAAACATTCCATTTGTTCATTTTATGTTTTTCGACTTGTGCCAAATGGGTGAAAAACTTAATAACGTTTTATTTATTTCGTTTTTAGTTATAAAAAATAGAAAACGTTTAATACACCAAATACAGATTTAAAAAACATAAAATATTGATAGATATAATGTATAAAGCTTAGTAGAAATATTAGAAGATTGTACAATGTTAAAATACCGAACATTTAATTTTAAAGTTTACTTATAAAGATTTAGTTTATCCATTTTATATTAGAGGTGTAAAATGTAAATACTTATTTCATGCAATATTAACATTTTGGTTGGTTTTTGCTGTTATTTTGTTTCAAAATTAGTCTATTGTTATGATGAAATATCTTATTTCAAAACAAATTTTGACTTTTGCAATGTCTAATTTGCATTAAAAATTATTGAAAAATGGGCAAAATTAAATTCAATGTTTTGATGATAAGCATGAAGGACAAGGCAATTTAAATATGAAAGATATGTTTTCCATTTTTCACAAATATTAACATTTAAAAAGCTAGCTCCATACAAAAACTTCGCAAATCATTCTAACAGTTAAATAAATAAACAAAACAAAAAATTCAGAAAAAAAATGTAAATTTATTTTTAATTTAAAAAATGTGTCTCTTGACCATTTTTGGTTAACTGCTCCCATAATTTTTTAAACTTTACTTATTAAGAATTAAATTGTTTATAAAATAATAATTTAATGCTTATTTCAAACATACAATAAAAACATTTTTACGCTTCTTTTTGAAAATTCCTTTTAGCTATGATATTTACCGAAAAAAAAATGAAACATACAATTTCTTTCTTTTTCTGGTAAAGAAAAGAATTTTGTAATTATAAATCACATAAAGTAGCAAACAGTCTCTGAGTAAATATTGTAACATGTTTTTATGTATCTATTGAATAAGGTTTGTAAGGAAATATAGTTAGGTTTTTCATCGTTTATGCATATAAAAAAATTGTACAAAGATAATTACTCATAAAAATTTAATTTGTTTTAAGACAACAAAACTACACAGATATTTAGTTCTTATCATTAATTTTTATTTTAAGTATGCTCATTCAATTTTAAATAAAAAATTTAAATATAATTAAATTAAAACGGTTTTTTTCATGATGAACATAATTTTAAAAGAATTAAATAATAAATATTACAATAAAGGCAATATAATCCTCATGAGTAAAATAATGTATAGATATATTTAAATGAATTTTTAATTAAAAAAATATTAGATCATTTTATGGTTAAAATTTATATTGAATAAATGCATTCATTTAATATTTTTACATAAAATGTGATTAAGAAGTAAAAATTTAATTTAATTTTTTGCCAAAATTTTTTAAAAAACTATTTTATTTTCTTCAATGTGATTCACAAATAAGAAGTCCAAATAAAATAACTCATCCAACCGTGAATATTATTGATATGAGCTAAAAAAGTAGTTTAGTCAACTGTAGAAAGTTGTTATTGTAAATGAAAAGCATTTGTTAAGAAAAATATGCGATAGTGAAACCGTTCTGAATCTTACAATTTTTGCCAAAAATATAAATACTTCGGTGTAATCACAAAAAATAATGGAATTTGTAATCAAAAGAAAATTTAGTAGTATAATGCGATCATATAAACAAACGTGTTTTTGGGGATGACGAAGGTCATATATCAGTGGATAGATGAAGGTTTACACTGAGTGAAGCTTAAGTGAGAGATAGCGGATACGAGTGGAGGCATAGGATGAGTCGGCATCGGTGGTGCATGGACACGCGCTATGACCTAGATTCGGCGAACAGGATGAGGATCGCTTAATAAGACACTGCAAGAGAGGACTCGAGATTTGAGGTCTGTGATGTACGTAAGTTCGCGCCAAGCGTTGCGGCGAGATAGCGTTTTCTTGCTATGCTTCATGATTGTGAGAAGTCTGTTGTAGTGAATCCCCCCCTCTTCGAGGTGCTGCTGTACATGGTGGAGTAAGCGTGTTCGTGGTCCTTCCTGCGATGTTGACTATTTATATATCTTTTCAATCATACTCTAAATAGGACTTCCAGACTTTTCTTGAAGATGAGAGACTGCTGCTCGTCGCAAAAGCTCGAACGTTCATTCAGATCAATATGGCTTACCCCCTATCAATAAAAGTAAAAGATTTAAAATTGGAACTTTGAAAGAGTATTTATTCAAATTGCATAAGCATCACACAATACTCAACCACGTGAAGATCATCAATGATAAAGTACAATTATATGTCCTGTAACAAATTCAGATAAATGAAATGCATTGTTAAAAAATGATGCATTGGACCTTTCTTGAATTACCATTTGTGTAAACATAGATTCGGTGCAATCGAGCACAAAAAATTTATTGTATTGTTACAGATCATGACATACAATGGTTTGTACCAGACAATCATTGTTCCACTACTGAGTTATGCTTTTTACAGTACGACCACGACTAGTCACAAGTCGTCACCGCTATCCCGAAGACATCGACATCGTCTGTGTTGCCAGAGGTGCCCGTCCCCCTGCCCAGATCTCTTGGTGGCTGGACGGCGAGAAACTCACCACTAAAGTTACCGAATCCATGGCCGATGAGGACAACTTGACCATCAGCAGCCTGAATATAAGGCCGAGCATTGAGGATAATCTGAAGAACTTGTCCTGTAGAGGGGATAATCCTCAGCTAACGGATAGTGTGTTGGAGGATACATGGGTCGTCAGTGTGCACTGTGAGTTACTATTTATTTTGATTTTCAAATAATGTTAGTTTGTTAGTTATCTTTACTTAATCTCAAGAGTTAATTGAAGAGCTTAGTGGAAGAACGTGCTAAGTGACAAAAAGGAGAAAAACGAAAAAATGCGACCTTTAAAGTTTTTCATTTGCACTAAAATCTGTTGAAATCGGTACTTGCAAACCGTAAAACATATATTAAATTTAAAGTTTATGAAAAAGGAAAAACTTGTTATCGTTATAAAGTGGTTAGTAATCTGTTCATTGACACAAAATCTCAATTTTTTCAAAAAAGTCACTTAGCACGTTCTTCCACTAAGCTCTTCAATTGTGGTTGTTGTTGAATTCCAATCAAGAAAAACACTATAGAGTAAAATTAAATATTCCCCGAAGTATAATTACCTTATTTGTTTGTTACTTTAAAATTACCTTATATTCACTTATCTTCAAGACATCACGCGCATTTATGTTATGTTTAAATTTGCCCTCCGAAAATGATACACGGGGATTTTTTAAAGCGATCTACGATAAATGCGTTAAAATACTATTGTTTACACTTTAAGAATTAAATCTACTTCATACAAGGTTATTTGGCAAGTGCAAATAAAATCTCTACTACTTGTCAAAGAACACATTTCTTTAAGATGAAAATTAGAGGTTTTATATAAATGCTTAAAATACTATTATTTACATTTTAAGAACTAAATCAACTTCATGCAGGAATATTTGGCAAGTGCAAATAAAATCTCTACTAATTATTAAAGAACTATTTTTTAAGGTGGGAATTAAGGGCTTTATATAACATGCAAATATTTTCAGAAATAAGAACTTCGAAGTTAATTACTTTTAGAAAGACGGGTATACCTTGCATCCCTACCATTCAAATTAGTGTAGGAAATATACACCGCTTACAGTTCGACATTCCAACTACCTAATGTGTTTTACACATCTATTTATTATTATTTAAGAGTGTTTCAACACTACCCTTACTTTTCCAAAATTCGATAAAGTAAAACACTTTCAAGCTTTGATTTTTATTTATTAAGCACCTAGTGTTTAGACCTTTGACTTACAATATCCTACTTATATCATTATAGGAACTATTAATTTAAGATTAAAAGAGCTATTCAGTTTGTTATAAACTAAAAACAAACTGTGTTTCCACATTTGCATTTCCTTCTTTGTATTATTTTGATTTACATATGCTTCAATATTGAATTATTTACAAAAAGTGCCTAGAAAAATAGTAGGACAATGAATTGCATTTGTAGGCCAAATGGTCAAAAGAGTTCATTATACAAGTTTCGAATCTTCTCTAGAAAGGATTGTTAAAAAACTATTAATCTTTTTTGTTATTTTTTATAAGACGAATGATCTGTCTGAAAGATAAAATATGATGGTTTTCCTCAATAAATATAAGACAGCACTAAGCCATCATTCGTATTTTCCACAACTTAAATATAGGTCATTAAAAATAGATTTCTCTTAGACAACAAAAGTTTACAATTTTAAAGAAACTTACTACTTTAGGGCATTTAGTTCTTAGAACTTGCGTCAAAGAAGTAAAAAGATTTTGATTGAAGGATTCGACGTTTTCAATGGAATCCATGAAAAACAAAAGAATCGTTAGGACGTTTTTGTTACCATTATTTAACAAAGAATACTGTCTAAATATTTTTTGTAATAAAAAAACCCTTTATCGCAGTCTTATTTTGTTTCGTATAATTTTCGCGTTAGCATCCTGACTATTCTGAAAATAATGCGTATAATGCTATATACGGTTAATTTCATGCTAAACACTTAAACATTGGGAAACAGTGATGTTTTCTTTAAATTTTAAGTGTATTAATATCACTTTTCTACATATAGAGGTACAAGTACAATTAGCTACTCTTAAAATGGTATATATAGTATTGAACATATAGTATTTTTAGCAATCTGTAAAAACATTTTTCATTTAGTATTTTACTAAAAAAATAATCAAAATGCCATGATGTGATTTACACTACATGAAAAGAAATCGACTTTTGGTTATCGTTTAAAACTCTTATTTCGTCTTCATAGTACAGTAAATCAACATTCTACCAGTGCCTATTTTAAGCATAAGGTTTAAATCTTCAAACATTAATCACAAACAAGTGTTGAACTATCAAAGAAAATAATGTATTAACCTTTTTGTGCGTAACTTACACTACATTCAATTTGTGACTTATACTACATCATGTGAATTTCTTCACATATATGGAAATTAAGTTAATAATAACATAAAATATTAAAATAATTTTGAAGGTGGTAATAAAGAATTACATTCATTGTAAAATCATAGTTAGTAAAAGTTACACAACGTCCACCAAAGTGTTTTTTTTTTGGTTATTTCTTAATTCATTCTTTCAATAGCAATGTCTGAAAAATCTTCCTTTTCAGGCCACGCAAAAGACTTTCCTACCATTGCAGATATTTCCCTTTTGTTTAATAAGCATCTTTACTTAACATTTGCACCAAAAAATATTTAATGATAATTTTTCCTACAAAATGAACTAAAGCCCGATTTCCAGCATCAAATTCGTTTTTAAAATTTTGTTGGGAGGTATTTACTTTTAGAATTTCCATTTGTTAAATCAGTCGTTTAGATTTTTTAGGGATTTAATGAAATATTGGCAATTTTAAGTAGGTATTTGTTTAATTTAAAAAAAAAAGAGTGCAATTATTGAGTGTCAGGAATCGGAAATATTTATTTTCCATTTGATGAGCAAATATAATTTAATCTACCTATTTATTTATCCCACTTTTTCCCAGCTAAGAGAATGTTTAAATTTTAAAGATAAAATATATTCTACCTTCGAAGTTTTTCTCAATAAGTAACAAGCCATTTCCTTATAAGAGGTATATTTGTCTTAAAACGGCTACTCATCATACAACATTTGAAGTACGGTGTCTCAAATTTACTTCTGTTTACCATTGCTGCAAAGTTTAAGTCACTATATTAATGTTTACTACTGCTACAAAGGCAAAATTTACTTAAATCACTCCGTTTATAGTTTTTGCATGCAATTATCCATTAACAAAAACATTTGTATACGATAAATATATCTTCTTGAAATGACACATCATCTCAATGTTTTTACCAAAATAATAGATATAAAAATGGAAGTAGCCATTTTATGTTTCTTAAAAATCATAAAAATTGAGAACTATGTTTATGTGTTTAATTTCATTCTGAATAATTTTACCATATATAGAAATAACTTTTATTTAAACACATATCCAACGCTATTCAACAGATCTACCCCAGCTCTCAGTTCGACTCAAGACCTCTGGAGCCATCAAGGAAGGTACAGAAGTGACCATGGTCTGCGAAGTTCAGTCCCTACCACCTGTCACAGAACTGGAATGGTTACTGGACGGTCGGTCTCTTGGTCCCCCGGTCGGAGCTGGTTTCCAGAACCGGACGCTGGTCATACCGTCTGTTGGTCCCCAACATAAAGGCGGTTACCAGTGTGCCGGTACAAACACTGAGGGGAGAGCTGTGAGTGAGCCTGTTCAGCTGCAAGTCTTGTGTAAGTAATATGTTTTAGTGAGTAAGATGGTTGTTTATATATGTATTACGAAAAATATTTACTATTTACCTTTTTAAAGTAAGAGCGTTTTATGATAAAATAAATCCCAATGTCGTTGAAACTTAAAATAAATTAGACCGAAAAAAATCTTTTAAAAAAATAAAATTAATCATAGAAAAGTTATATTTTCTTCAAAAATCTGCAAAATATTTGAAGTTTAGATTTTTAAAACTAAAAATAAAAGTTGTCAATAATTCCGATTTTGTAAAATATAATTAAAAAAAAGTGTATATATCTTTTTAAACAAAGTATTTTCTAAAAATCTGCAGATTTTTGAAGTTATGGCTTCAAAGACAAAGGAAATGTCAATAATTCCGATTTTTGTGAAAAATGTATAATTCTTTACCAGGCTAAAGCCAACCATTTAATTATAAAAAACAGTATTTTTTTTAACATTTTGAAAAATTTACAGATATCTGCAGAATGTAAGCATGCTTTGCAATAAGTTGAAAGTCTAAGTCCAAAATCTTCAAATATCTGAAGAAATTGCAGTTTTTCAAATCTGAAGTTTATTCTGTAGGTTATTTGAAGATTTTGAAGAAAATCTGCAGATCTGCACTTTTCTGCAGATTTTTTGTAGAAAATTTTTAGCTGAGAATTGATATGGAAGCAGGTAGGAAAAGATATATCATAGGGTTCGAGCCCCGGCTGAGGGCAGGTTTTCAGTACAAGAAAATGGTCAGCACGGATGTCATATGATTATGTGTCATGTAAAATATCAATTTAGTACCCATTTGTCTAGAGTTCTCTTGGCAGAATTAAATCTCGGCAAAGTTTAGCATCAACCGGAAGCTCAGATCATTGTAATCTGTGAGTCACACAATTTGTAGCGAGAGCCGTCTTAATGTAAATGGTGCTACAAAAAAAAAAAAAGATTGTAAGTTCGGCAGAATATGCCGAGCTGCAGGAGGCCAAAAGTATGCTAAACTAAGCAGCCCCATTTAGAAAAAAATATATCAAGGAGTTTGTGAGATTTAATTCCCATGTTAGTTGAATAAAGACAGAAATTTGCATAGATGTACAATCGTACTTTTAGAATTGAAGGTCTTTTCCACATACAAAACGATATCATTAATATCAATTGCATTTTCTTATGTTGTTTACGAAAGAATGATTTTGGAAAATGTCTTGCATGTGTAGAATACACATTAAATATTCTAAAGTTGCATTTTATTCCAGTGTTTTAAAATTGTTGATTTAAACTAGACATGTTATAAACGCGTTGATCTTTTAAACTTGACATTTAATTTCTATTATACTTCATTTAATCAAAGGAAGCAAATATTAATTACATTAAATTAGAAATACCAAAATCTACTGTATTGAAATTTATCAATTACTTTCTTCCTCTATTTCGGTTAATAGCGTTTTTTAAGGGAGCTGGCAAATTTAAAAGACTATTACACATTACAAACAAAGATAGTAGGTTGTATGTTTTCCAGGATAGTCTACATGACTTACGAATAAAGATTAAAATAAAATTTAACTTTAATAACAGGTGTAGTTATTCCCATGTCTCTTAAATATTTTATTTTTAAGGAAAATTTATTTTTAGGGAATTAATAATTCCACATTACAAACTAAGGTACTTCGCAAAAAAAAACTGAAAAAAAACCCATAAAATTCTAAACCTCAATTCTATTCACAAATGCATTTCCCCAAACTCGTTAAGTAACTTTCCATCTAAAAAATAAACATAAAATTATAACAATGTTACCCTTAAAATAAATGTCATCTAGATATTCCGCTATTTTAGTGAGCTTTAAAGCGAATTTGTAACTGAAAAGAACAGTCTCGCATTTAAACATGTTTGGAATGCTACGGGGAGCGAAACTTCAGGAAGCGATTGTGATGCCTCTCCACATAAAAACCTTTTAAAAAATAAATATCCAATAAAAACGAAGCAAAATAATTTGATTTCTGATTCTCTGCAACTCCTGATGCATTGAGAATTTCCATTTGAAAGTTGACTTTTTTAAAAGAAGCTGAACCTAAAATGGCTGCCCCAAAAACACGCACGGGACATTGGAAGAAGTGAATGATAAATACATAAGTTGGTTTGATAACGTAGTAACTCCATTTGATTGATTATCTGATTATGGGTAAAATACTGTTGAAAATAAGAACTATTACAAAGCCATTAAAAAATAATTTCAGTTTGCTTTTTAGTTGCGTTAAATACAATTACCAAGATGGTTAATCAAAATGAATTATAATTAATTATAATGAATAATTTTTAATTCCTGATTCAATATCTCTGTAAAACGAAAACTTTTACCTACAAACTTCTTAAGCAATACTAACATTGCGGCCTAATTTAATTGCTGTAAGCCTATGGAGGTAAGGAATACTGGAGAAAATTAGGTAATGACTACTTCCATAGTGAGCATTGCATCTTAGCCTTACTTGGCAAATGACTCATGACTGGCTTGGGAATGGCTTACTTTAACTCACTGTTAGCTTTACTGCATGTACCATTGACAAACTGTAAATGATATTTGCACAAGTACATTGTTACATCAAACCTTTTTATCTTAATGAAATTTATTAATTGAGTTAGAAAAATCAAACACAGTTTGGTTGAATAACCGTTGCATTAGAGCGACGCGAAAGTTATAGCAATTAACAAACAAATTGTATCATCGCTTCCAAACATTTAAAATATAGTATTAAATCACCACCATCACGTAATTTATAGAATAGCAGTTTTAGTATTGGTACAAATGCATATTTTGTTAACAAGGGCAGTTACAATCTTGTCATAATAAAAAGGTAAAATAAAGTTAACGCTTCGATACACATTGGATGCTTAAAAATAAAGAAAAAGAAAGAAAGAAAACCTCAAAGGAATTTCTTTTACAAATTCAAATTTTTGTCAAGGGCTTCTTCTAAGAATGAATAAAAACTTTTTTTAATAGTGATTTTTTATGACGGAAAGCAATAAACGTCTTTTGGTGATTTGTGGATGACTTAGTATAATAATAAAATGTAATAATGCACTCTTTTAAACCAGTAGTTGTACAATTACTTATTAAATATAAAAGAAAATATTGCAAAATTGTAAATTATGAAAGTTGAAAATATTAATAGTTGACTTAATTAGGTTTTCTAATCAGTGTATTTCTGAAATAATTTACTTTACAATACGCTATTAGTTTTGGTTTTCTTTACAATAAATTCAATAGAATAATAATAAAGAATATCAAACAAAACTAATTTTTAACATTAATTATTATTCTTAAACAGAACGAAAATTTTGTACTAATGCAAGACGTTTTATGTTGAAATACTTCATTGAATAACTAAGCAAATTGAAATGCTAGAAAATAAAATTCTCTTTTTTACATCACGAATAGCCATTTGTAAAAAGAAAAATATTAAAAGGGTCATAAGAAAAGTAGGTACCTATATCAACGCTAACGTTAAAGTTATTATTGGGTCAGGTGGGGTAAAATGGGTCCATTTTTACCTATTTTCACCTTTAAAGTTCTCTGGCAGTAAAACCATATTTTTTAAAAATTGCATCTTAACATTGCATTCTTTCAGTACATTTTTCTGTCGTTCAAGTATTTTTTGAAATTATAAATGGATTGAACTTAGTTCCATGAGTTGTGACCTATTTTACCCCACCCTACCCTATTTTACCTCCATGGGGTAAAATGAGTCACACATGGGTTAAAATGGGTCATAATGCATAATGATGAGTATATAATAATTTATTTATGAACAAATACACTAAAAAAAGATTAGGTCAGGAACACATAAAATAAACTTAATGATATATAATTCCGATGGTAAATTTTGAAAATAATAATGTTTGTGGTTGTTACAAAACGGCTCTTCCAAGACTCTTTTAACATCTGACTTTTCTGCAATATCCCCGTCCTCTTTATCGGAAAAGACATAAAAGTTTCCTATACTAGATTTTTTTAAATTTATTTACATATAAATCATCCACTTCAATAATTGTAATTTGACCAACAAATTATTTAATTTTTCTTTTTTCCTTTGTATTCATCTACCACCCATTTCCCAGTCAAAAGCTGTTGACTACCGTCAACAATCTTTGCTCACCACATTTTACTTCTTATAAAAGGATATGTGGAGAGGTCTTTTTGGTTGCCAGAAGCAATTAATTAACGTTTTATCTTATGAAATATTTTTCAAACACCTATTAGAATATTATTACAAAAATTGGTTCAGAAAAATAAATTCTATATTAAGTTACATAGGGGTATAAATAAAGTGACCCATTTTACCATACCCTATTCTAAAGTATTATGCCGATATAAACTTAAGCTAGCTCATTTGCCGGTGTATAGTCATTTGACCGCAATTCAAACTTACAAGGTTCTTTAGAGATATTATTTGGGCAGCTTTTGTATCATGTTACCAACCAATTAAAAATCGGTAAATTTATAATTTTGATACATTATTGGTGTATTTTAAAACCTCAAACATTTTAAAGTACGGGTCCCGGGAGGCCTAGTGATTGCTGACCATTACGCTAACACTCTGCTCACTGTACAAGATGCTGGTTCGATTCCCGTCTTCGCCCTGGGTGTAATTCCTCTATCTGTGTCAGTAAAAATTATGTCTGTGTTTGTCTTACTTGACGAAGGTTTATAAGCGGGTCTCTCATAAAGCCGGAAATACATATAGCAAACAACCAACTATTCTAAAGTATAACTATGAGATCGGTCCCGGTCTTTTCCTACTGGACTTTTGATAATTGTTAATAATATAACAGTCACAGAATTTCTTATAATACGGATAGATAATGTAATGTAATCGTTTCAGTCTGCCTATTTCTAGAATCTTTTAGGAGCTTTAACACAGCCAATTACGCCTCGTAATTTAGAACCCTGGTCAAGTGATGAGGTCGACATCTGAGCGGGCATCCAACGGAACTTCGAGCGACATCGTACGCTAAATCCGTCGGGACTTTCGACTCCACATATTTAACGAGAACGTATATCGCAGTGTACTCGGGCACCCCGGTGATTTTTAGATAATTATTTTCTACCAGCACGAATACCTCTATAGCATGGCTAGGATTAGGACAGAACCAAGAACCTTCTCGGTGAGAGGCTCATCGCTTACACCTCTCGGTCACCGGGGGGCCTACGGATAGATAAACAGACCGGCACAATTATAAACAATAGGTTTCCGATGCCATACCTTTTCTAACAAAAATGGATAAAAATTTAAGGGTTACAACAGAAATTGAAACTTACCTACAGAAGACAGATGTGCAGACACCCAAAAAAAGAAAACAGACAGATGGATAAAATTATTTAAAAATAGTTCACTGATGGTCAAACATTCCTGACATTTTTTGTGTCATTAATCAGACGGTGGAATCAGTAATTAAAAGGTACATACGAACAAAAAGGCTGAAACATTCACATTGTCAATACCTACTTTCCTTTTTTTGATTTTTTGTCGAATTAAAAAAAAGGAGAATGAACTTAAAAAAACACCCATCCCATTACTAATGTCCTTACGATCACAACGCAAGCTTGGCTTCCCCCACCACCTCGTGTGGTTTTCCGAGAAACGACGCGAGTTTCGCTTTTCTTAACCTACTTTGTTTGAGGTTCTGCTGTGAGATTAATCGTAACTGCTCTTCAAAACAAGAAGAGTGAGGGGAAAACCATTATAAAGCCCCTCATGCTGTTACCTGGCAAACTACATAAGGGGTAAGGCAAGGAGGTTTGCATTATACTGCAATGACTATAACATTACCAAAACTCTCTAACAACCGACATTCCCATTACAGACGCGCCTCGCTGCGAATCCGTCCGTAGCAGCGTGTACGGCGTCGGACGGACAGAATCCGTCAGTGTCACCTGCGAAATCGACGCCCATCCGAACGTCGTCAACTTCTCGTGGGTCCTCAGCAACTCTGACAAGCACTCGCCATTGTCCCCAGCACAGTATGCCAGCAATGGCACCAAAAGCGTCGCCACAGTGTCGCCAAGGGTGCCTCAGGATTACGGGGTGCTCCAGTGTTGGGCGTCGAATGCCATTGGGGAGCAGAAGGATCCGTGTTCGTTTCGAATTATTCCTGCAGGTAAATATATAGGAATAGGTGAATTGGTATAGTAAAAATTGTGAAAAGTTATTAAAAGAAGAATAGTCATAATAATTAGAGTGAATATTTAATAATTGTAATTTGCAAAATAGCTCCCGTTGTGTGGAAAATTTGATTATTGTGGTTATTTTTTAAATATTGATTATTATGTTTATGTATTATATTCATTCAGAAAAAGTGCCTTTTCTGAATGAATACTACACAACATAACAATAACAATTTAACACAACATATATCTTTTAACAACTGTATATGTTTTTAACATTAATTAAGAATAATATTTATTTTTAATTCTTGTAGATGTTGCATTTATTACTTAGTTTAACTTTACCATAAGCACAAATCTTTACTCACTGATTACTTAGTATTACTAGGCTTATTATTTTAACAATAAGCAAAAGCAGAATTATAATTGATAAAAATACATCTTTCTTGAATAAGTGCAATTACTTGAACGTTCTGACAAAGCCAAGGTTTTTGCAAAACTTACTATTTAGGCTCAAAGATACCCCAGTTGACGGTTGTATAAAAAATAATATTTGCAAATACGGTGTCAATAGTTTATAAATTAACATAACACCTTTCTACATTTCGAAACTTCCTTCTAGGTGTTCCAGAAGAGCCAAAAGAATGCCAAGTGAGCAACAGGACATCCGACTGCATCTACTTAGACTGTGAAAAGGGCGAAGACGGAGGCTTACAACAAATCTTCCAAATGGAAGTCATGAGCACAGATTCCGACAAGTTTGTAGCAAACCTGACATCCAGAAACTCGCCAAACTTTGTTGTGTGCTCCTTGCAACCGAAAGAGTCGTTTATTCTCGTGATATATGCCGTAAACAGCAAGGGCAGAAGTAAACAGGTCACAGTCCATTCGAGTACGCTGGCTGGTCCAACCAAAGACAAAGGTAATATTTTTTACTTGTTGACTAATAGTTTTATTCAATTTAGAATTTAGTTATACGATATAGGCTCTTTCTCGTGGCACAGAGGGAGGGCTTTTTACCAACGACTAACGACAAGCGCAAACTATAAAAAAGAGGGGGGGGTTTCAAACTTAGTTCATGTTTAACCGAATTGAAAAATAAAAATTCAATTTTTCATGCATGTCCAGCTTAAAAAAAATTCTTTGTATCAAATAAAAGCTGTGGCTAAAAACTTGTAAAAAAATGGAATTCCTAGAAATAATAGGAATGTTTTTTATGATGTCACATTCTCCATACTGCGATTCCATTGGTTGTTTTGTTTTCATTCCGTACCACATGAAACAAGCCCATTGGTTTTTTACGATGTCACGCTCTCCATATTGAGATTTCATTGGTTGTTTTGTTTTCTTTCCGTACTAGGTGAAACAATCCCATTATCTTTAAGTTGAATAAAAGCTACGTTTCTTAAAAATAAAATATTTAATTTACTGGGAATCGATAAATTTTTCACAGATTGATTTTTAAAGTAAAATACACTTTTAAATTTTCAACTAAAAGGTCCAACGCAAAAAAATAAGTTGCTATATTTTATTATGAGTTACAAAAAAATGAAGTTTAGTCTAAAGTAACCCTTGTCCAACCAGGCTTTATTTTTTAATCATGAAAAATACTTAAAATAGGCTTATTACAAAGTTTAAAAACTTAAATTGTACTAATAAATAATTTAATTAAAAATATAAATTAGAATAAAATATATTCTTATCAATTCCCTTTAAGGGGGAAGTCTCCTCTTTGTGAACGTAAAAAATATCTAAGCCAAATTACTCTGGCTGTATTGAGTGTTTTTACAGATGTTTTTTTATCATCATTAATAATGACTTAAACGTCCCTATTTTTCATTTTTTTTTATTTGTTTCAATTATCTGATTAAAATTTTAAGTAAATAATTGTTCAACAAATTATTAGTACCAGTTTCAAAAGGTGGTATGATAGGAACGTTTAAGTCAGCTACATTTATCATATAATAATCTGTATGTAATTAAAGTCCATAGAGCCGGAGTAATATGTCTCAGAAATAACTCTTTCCATTGGATTAACACAAATAGAAACATTTGGCGTTGGCAGACCCGGCTACGAATCACATTCCCTTAAGCCAAATTAACATCATCCAGTATACCATACAGATACAGAGCAAGAGCATTATGTACTCTAACTTAATCCAGTCCTAGTTTTGCATGTTGATTAGGTAGCTGTTGACCACT
The DNA here is from genome assembly GCA_019343175.1 of Oedothorax gibbosus. Classification (NCBI taxonomy): domain Eukaryota; kingdom Metazoa; phylum Arthropoda; class Arachnida; order Araneae; family Linyphiidae; genus Oedothorax; species Oedothorax gibbosus. The sequence goes on from JAFNEN010000538.1 coordinate 594,995, forward strand.
ATTAAAGTCTAGAACGGTGACGCACTACAACAAAGCAGGTCAGTCGTATTTTACGTAACGTGCTCCACTGCAATGATTTGTGATCCTGCGTAATGTCAAGTGTTCGTTGGTAGCGATATAAAGGTTGTTTATATAAGGGCTTGAATAATGATGATTATCTATATAAATAACTTGAGTGTTGTATTATTAGGGGAATACTTATGAAGCTAAGTGAACGTGTATGTTGTCATAATTACGTTTAAATTGCATGGACATTAGTTAAGAAATATAGTAGTTAGGGTGGTTTATAATGAAATTTGGTGCCGCAAGAGATGTCGACATTTTAATTAAGAATTTTATCAAAAAATGGTTTAAAATAAAATATTTTGTGAAAATCCTGAATCATATTATTATATTCTACCAATTCTTGAAACTATATTAGCACGCCAGAGTAGGAGTCGAATTTAGAACACTTTATTTACAAAACTAACCAGACGATGTATACAAGTGTTGCCACATGGCATTGTGCAATGATTGACGATGACGTAATTACAATGATCGGTGAGTTAACACCTGAGCTGGTAATTTGGGCAACACATGAGCTAGTAATTTCACTTACAATAACAACATCCTCCCATCTTAAGTTAATTACAACAGAAATTAACTTAACTACTAAATACTAATTACTAGCATCAAAATTTAAACTTAGAACATGAACAGCTAACATTAAAACACTTAAACATTAATACTATATCACATTAGGAATAATAAACTTATTTCAAGCTTTTAAAATTTAAAGTCCTAAAACATGAGTCTATCAGGTACTTTAATGACACGTCCATATCTTGATAATCTCTTTTCGTCTTGCTGAACCTTCACTAGACTCGATTTTGTATCTTCCAAACAATTGTCATGCTTAATTGGCATTACAGGTGGCAATTTACCTTCAACAATCTGCTGATGATCTACAACTTCAAGCGGGTACAACCTTTGAATGGGACGAAGTAAAACACCTGACTGAGTCTTAAGTCGCACTAATCTGGTTCTTCCATCCTTGCCAGGGAGTAACTCAATAACTCTAGCAAGTGGCCAGTCACACCTTTTCTTATTGTCGGAGCCGATGAGAACAATTTCATCCAACATGATTTCCCTTGATTTTAACTTCGGCAATTGCATCTTTAACTGTCCGAGATATTCATTCCTGAACCTTCTCAACAGTTGTTCTCTTAGATTTGCTCGATATTGCAATATCTTGTCCAGGTTTTTGCTCTCTATCATGTCTAAATCTGGTGTACCAACTTCATCAATGTCTTTCAGAAACATATCTGGAGTGATTGGTTCAAGATCTGTAGGATTTTCTGTGATAACTGTCAAAGGCCTTTTATTGACAACAGCCTCACAATCGCATAGTATTGTCTACAATTCTTCATAACCCAAGACAGAGTTTCCAAGTACTCTTCTAAGCAGCTGTTTAAGTACGCCAACTAGTCGTTCATACCAACCTCCCCACCAGGGAGCTGCAGGAGGGTTAAAGTTCCAACAGATCTTCCTTACCGTACTATAACTGCTTATCCTATCCCAATCAACTCGGTCACAAGCATTGGAGGCTCCAGTAAAATTGGTAGCATTGTCACAATACACAGTGCTCGGTCTTCCCCTACGACCTATGAACCTTCTAAAACCTTGAAGAAAAGCATCAGTTGACAAGGAGGAAATAAGTTCAAAATGTACAGCCCTGTATACTGCGCATGTAAACAGGCAAATCCAGACCTTTTGAGACATCTTTGCACCAGTCTTCACGTACAGAGGTCCAGCAAAGTCCATCCCCAGCACTTCGAATACTTTAGCCTCTTGTACTCTGTCTTCAGGCAAGGGGTTTGGTACAGTTTCCAACTTCTTTGCTTTAAACCTCCTGCATGCTTGACATTGACCGATGACTGCTCGTATGGTGTGACAACCACCTAGTATCCAATAGTGATCTCGTAGAACTGAACGCATCATCTGACTACCAGCATGAGAATAATTTTTGTGAATGTGCATAATCAGACGAAAAACCACCGGATGCTTGTGATTAGGAAGAACTATTGGATGTCGAAAATCTCTGGAATCTTCTCTAGACGAAATCTTTGTCTGCAGCCGAATAACACCATTTTCATCAGCATATGGGTACAGTTTTGACAGCTTCGGATCTTTTGTACCTGTAAATGATTCATCTTGTACCATTTTCAGCAGTCTCTGTTCAGCCTCGGCATACTCATCACATGACAATTCTCCTTTAGCCCGTTGGATTTTTGGCAATGCGACATTCCTCTAAAATGCAGAATCCAACCAAACATACGCACAATGCTTGGGTAATGAGAAAAGTAATAGAATTCTGTCTTTTCTTGATTTTGAATCACAATTACAGTTGATCTAACACATCTCTTCCTCTCAAGTGAAATTTGTTGTTCATCTTCATCAGTACTAGTAGATGGCCAAGCTTCCATGGTTTCCTGCAGCCAGACTGGACCCTCCCACCATCGAGATTGTAGTAATCGCCTTCCGTCACAACCTCACGATGGTAGATCTGCCAGATTCTGAATCCCCGGGACGTGCCTCCACTGCTCACAAGAAGTCAATCGTTTTATTTCCATTACTCTATTGTTGACGAAAACTCCCCATTCATCATCTCGACAAATCCAGGCTAAGACTGTCGTGGAATCAGTCCAAAGGTAGGATTCCACATTGTCCATGTTCAGATTTTGGAGTACCGACGAATGCATTCTTGCTCCAATTGTAGCTGCGAGCAACTCCAGTCGGGGAATGCTTACTTTCTTAATTTGCGCAACTCTGCTTCGGACTTGAACCAATTGAACTGCTACTCCAGCGACTGTTTCGCATCTGATAAATACTGCTGCAGCATAAGCTAACTTGCTAGCATCACAAAAGGTATGCAGACCAATTCTAACCCCCTCAGCACCTCCAAACCATCTGGGAATCTCTATTTGTCCTATATATTGAAGATCTTGAGTCCACTTTACAAAGTCCTCTTTCAGGTCAGCAGGTACCTCTGTATCCCAAGTCTCCTTGGTCTTCCAAGTTGACTGTAAAAGAAGCTTAACACGCAATGTGAAAGGACAGGCAACACCAACCGGATCATAAACTCTATTAACAGCTGCTAACATTTTTCTCTTGGTAACCGTAGTACTTTTATCAACTTCCAAGCAATCTGAAGTGATTTTCAAAGTGTCGGAATCTCTGTTCCACACTATACCTAGAACCTTTGACTCGTAACATCCTGGAATACACGTATTAAGGCAAGTGTGCTCCCACCCTCTCAAGTCAAATTGCACTTTGGCCATAATCGCAGTTGCTTCTTCAATGAAATTGTACAGCTGCTCCTCCATATCGACACTAGTGACACAATTGTCAACGTAGAAGCTATCTTGAAGCTTTTCAATATTTGAGGGGTGCCAATTTCTCTCTCCATTTTCACACATTAAACGCTCTTGAGATAAATGATGCTGAATAACTGCCTCCAACAGAAATGGCGAACATGTGGCACCAAAAACTACTCTATTGTGACGAAGAACAATAAGGTTACCTTCAACATCATGCCACAAAAAACGCAGATAATTCCTGTCACTCTTGAAGAGCCTAATCTGGAGAAACGCTTTCCTTATATCAGATATGACACCAATCTTCCTAGACCTAAACTTGGTCAGCACAGTAGAAGGAATAGACTCTATTAGGTTAATTCCAGTTTCTAGACAGTCATTCAAAGAAGGATGGCCAGGGGACTTTGCAGAGGCGTCAAAGACAGGACGAACTTTGGTTGTGCTATCTTCCTTTAAAATTGGTCGATGAGGTAAATAATGTCCTGGTTCAGATATTTCAGTCTGTGGAACCCTTTCTATTATTCCATCTTGCAACCATTCATAAAAGACTTCCTGGTATCTGTTCATCAAATTATCTCTATTCAGCTTTTGAGTAGTGGATTCCAGTCGCCTCCTAGCTAAATCATAGTTGTCAGGCAGGGGCTGGTGACCAATCTTCCAGGGCATATGTGTTTCATATCTTCCATCTTCACCGTGGGAAACTGTTTCTTCAAAATGTTGCAAAATTGCTTGCTTCGTTTCTTCTGCGCTTCTTTGCTCCACAGGATCTCTAATACCTAACAATTCCAAATTCCATAGATTGGAGATATTAACCTGTTCCACAAACATTGTTGTCACTGTCAAGCTCATTCTTTCCCTCTGGGTTTTAGGGGCATTTCCTATTAATGTCCAACCTAGCTTGGTTTCCATAGCAACTAAACCGTTCTTCAATTCTTTTCTTTGACCAGTAAAAAGTTTCCCTGCGACGTCAGCTCCAATGAGAACTTTAATAGGACCAGGTGACTTCTCTATGTCTGTCAAATTAATATTCCATGATTTTAGTTCTCGAATCCAAGACCCATTCTCAATGGTAGGTATTTCACTACAAATAACCTTTTGGTCTAATGCTTCCAAACTGCACTGGTAACTGTCGTCCAAACTTCCCAGATATATTTTATAGCTCTTGTGTTGACATGCTTCAGTGACTTCCCCACCGAATAACCTGTGGCTGAACAATTCTTCTTTAATAGGTTCATAACCCATCTTCACTGCAGTCGACTTTAAGACGTAGGATTTGTGTGCTCCTGTATCAACTATTGCACGAACTCGTCTGTTTGTTTCCCATTCCTCCATATTTACTGCCGCGTCTGCAGGAAAACCTCAGGACTTCCGACGAACTGGAGTGCAATATTCCACAGACGGTCCGAGACTTTAGTTTTAGCACTTTCCCCCTCGTAGTGTTTTTCCCTCATATTTTTCGCAATACCTTCGAATAAATCTGAGCACATGATGTTGTTGTTTTTCTTCGACATATCAAAAACCTAACAAAAGCCTTAATACCGGCAGTGTCCCAGGAACTAAACAATTGAAACAGCATCCCCTTATCGGAAAAAACCTTTTCTTCTTTGTGCTAATGACATGTCTCTGGCCTTAAACACTCACTGCCACTATGTTGACCACCCAAAAAACAACAAAGTATATTTACCCTGACTTTCCTTTCCCAAAAAAAATCAGTGGCAGTAGAAATTCATCTTCATTCTTCGGGTAGAGCTTCTTTTCAAGGGTTTTTTTCTGATTCTTAGCACCCAAACCCCTCGATCTGTACTGATCCTCTCTTCATTCGCTATCCCCTGTCTCACAAATTTCATCGGGTTTTTTGAGTCTGTCCTTGGGTGCCCCCAGAAGTATCCTGTCCTCTGCCTTACAATTTTTTAACAAATCCCCAGGAAATACTTGACTCCACCATAGGGAAAAGCTGGAGTCATACATTTTCAGTGACGACACCCAGACTGTCAAAGAGCTCTCGATGAGATTCGAGACGATCATACAATGAAAAGGGAAACTGCATTTCGGAGTTTGTGTTTTGCATAAAATTTTAAAATTTCTCAAATATATACTTCTACTAACCTATCTTTCTGACCAAAGCGTTCCTTCAAGCTTTCCATTGTTTTTGGGATAATTCTTCTCAGGGGCCCGGTAACTTTCTACCAGTTCTTTGGCTCTAGTGTTCGGTTCCTACACTGTAACAAATATTGGAATTTTTCGGCTGGGTCAAGTGATTGTCCTCAGGGAAATTTTTTTTTAAACTGTGCCCAAAAACGGTAACCATTCCTTATTTTACCATTAAATTTCTTCATTGCAGTTTGGAAAGTTTATACGTTCCTTCTAGTTTAAAACCCTTCCAAAACCCCTTTTCCCGAGCCGTCATCCCTCCCACTCTGTTCTTTCAATCATCATGCGTGCTTCATGAATTTTTTTCAAATAAAATTTCCCTGGAAGCCAATTTCTTTTTTTTAAATTCTTTTTCCCGATTTATTTTCTTCCAGCATACCTTTAAAAATTGCGGGAATCCGCTTAATAATTTCTTCATACTTGATTTTTCAAAGTTTCGAAACTTGCCACGGCGTAAATTCGTTCTTCTTTTAGTTTTCGCACTCCTTTTCCCGTTATTACTTCGTTAAAATTCCGGGAAAACGCGCGTTTTAAACAGTTCTCGATTGAACAATCTTAAGGGTATATCACACGAGAAACTTTTCCCCAACCCAACCTCAACGCAACCTCTGTTCCGACCATGATTGGCGGAAATTGTCACGTTCTATGACGTAGGCGTGGGAGAAATTTTCTCCAACTCTGTCGTTTCATCGCCGACGGAGTTGATCAACTTGGTCCCAAACAACCAATCAGGTGAAACGGTGACTGTCGCTACACTGACGTCACGGCTCTGTTTTGGGTTTAAGCCAAATCTTCAGGTCATATTCCGCCAAATTGCCAAGCTGTTTGTTTATTTATTTTACATGCACGATATTTTGATTTTCAATCTGAAGTATAATAAGCTATTTGACACAAAAAGGAAATAAAACTCTTTGATTTGACATATCTTCTTATTTTTTCGATAAAAAATGTTGAAAAGTTGAGGGGTTTTTTAAAACGGAATTGTTAATTAGGGGCAGGGCCAATTCCACACAAGATTTATTTATATATCTTAGAAAAAAATCCTTAGCACAGCTTTAGTTCAACTTTAATTGTAAGAAAAAAGCTACTTTTTAGGACTTTTTTACTTAATTCAATAATTTTATATATCATTTGCTATAATATGTAAAGTAGATGGGTAAAATTGCCCTTTTGTTCTAAATGTGAAAGCTATACTGTATATCAGCTTTAATTTTAAAATTTGTAAAAAAAATATTTGAAATTTTAAGCAAAAATCCAACAATTTTATAGCCTTCAAAATATCTCTCAACGCAATTTAACAATTTTATAGTTGGGAAATAAAACTTTTTAAACTTATATCTCTCAGTTTTTATTTGTTTTATTACAAAATAAGGTGAAAGAAAATTAATAATTATAAGAGAAATCCTAAGCATGCGATAAAATAAAAATCAAATCAATCCAAAGGTCCGATTTTTAATAAATTGTCGCCTACTGTAGAGATATCGTTTTAGTTTTTGACAGTCGGGAAAAAAGAAATCTTCTCATACTCTGGCAACCCTTTAACAACTTTTGGGGGCCGAAATTGGGGGGAGAAAGTTGCGTTGGTAGTTGGGTTGGAGGAAAACGCTCGTGTGATACCCCCTTTATACATCTTATTTGTGGGAAAGCTTTACGTTCAGGCGCCAAATATTATTATATTTCTACCAATTTTTGAAACTATATTAGCACGCCAGAGTAAGAGTCGAATTTAGAACACTTTATTTAAAAAATAACCAGACGATATATACAAGTGTTGCCACATGGCATTGTGCAATGATTGACGATGACTAATTACAATGATCGGTGAATTAACACCTGAGTTTTGGGAATTTGGGCAACACATGAGCTAGTAATTTCACTTACAATAACAACATAAAATATACAAGTAGGGTGTGGAGGATCGCACCGTAGGCAAACCACATAAGAAGGTTAATGTATGGAAAATCTATGACACATTTTTGAGGGGTATTTAACTTGAAAATTGCTTGTATTGAATGAAAACTTTCTGATTATTTAGGTAAAGTTTATGATATTTTGTAGGAAGTAACCACCCTGGAATATTTTACAGTGAATTTCATTGCTTAGATACCATCGTTCTTAAAGAATTTACTATTTCCCCAGCAAATGGCCTTACAATAATTACACACTGAAATAGGTCTCTAGCATACCTCTAACCTCATGACATTTTTGTATTTTTACCTAAGAGAAATACAGGCT